>CM052538.1:60004784-60029943 GCA_028533065.1 Trachops cirrhosus
CAGAAATGGAGATCACATGGAGGGTTAGCAACAGGGGAGTGGGAGGAGGAGAGAGGGGGGAAAGGTACAAAGAATAAGTAGCAAAGAAGGTAGATAGAAAATAGACAGGGGAGGGTAAGAATAGTAGGGGAAATGTAGAAGCTAAAGAACTTATGACACATAGACATGAACTAAAGGGGAGAATGTGGGTCGGAGAGGGTGTGGAGGGTGGAGGGGAATGAAGGGGGGAAATGGGACAACTGTAATAGCATAATCAATAAAATATATTTAAAAATACTGTTAAATGTAATAAACATGTATTTCTAAATGCTACTCAGAAGACCAAAACCATATATGTTGCATACTGGAGTCATTAAAAAAGATTGTTTTCTGCTATGAGGATAACCTTGATAAATTTTAAATAGCTTCTCTTAATATTAGATTTTTTCTTTTGTTACTGGCTCAGTAGCAATCAACAATATCAAGCTATTAGATTAATCAATGAAAGCAATAGGATACACAATGTGTTAATACAGAAAATTCAGAAATGAAGAAAAGGCTTGCCAACTTCTTTCTAAAGCAAAATATGTATATTTTTTATTTTTGGCATTTTTAGAGAGAAGGGAAGGGAGGGAGATAGAGAACGAGAGAAACACTGATGTGAGAAATATTGATTGGTTTGCGACTTCCTGACTGGGGACCAAACCCACAACCCAGGCATGTGCCCTGACCTGGAACCTAACCGGTGAGCCCCACTCCCCCGCCTCGGTGTGTGGGACAATGCCCAACAAGCCGAGCTGCACCATCCAGGACTAAAGCAAATATTCTTCTGTAGCACAGTTCCCATGAATTCAACACTCATACTGCCCAGTCACTAAACCAACATCCTGAAAGCAGCTGTTCTCAAGTACTCAAATACCAAGCTCTGAAAGATTGAGTACTTCCAGAAAGTTTTGCTAATGTGGTTATAGCCATCCACATTTGTCATGTTAGAAATTAGACATTTTAAAACAAAATATATATATCTATATATATTGTGCTCATACACACACACACACATATATATATATGAACACAACTTTCATACAGTCTGTGGAAAGACTTCATAGTACATTTGTAAGATAATGAAAGTAAAAAGTGCAAACTATGTTTTAGTATTATTATAAAGAGTGGTGACTTCATGGACCACCTGAAAGGGCCTCAGGGACTCTGAGAGCTGCTGTCTCGAGTCTCCGAAGGCCGGAGACATGGGTAGTGGGATGCAGATGAGGAACACTCAGGGAAATGTGTGTCTGGGCAAACAGATAGGGAGAAAATATATAAATTTATAAGCAATTTATAAGCACTTTAAGTTTTTACAGAAGCATTAAAACAGAAAAGAACAACACACAATGTCAGCTATAAAAAATATAAGGTCCTAGAAAACAAGAGGCAAATATTTACCTTTGCTGACCAACGATGGCTTATGTATCTCAGGACCTAAACCTGCCTCTTTCTGACATCATGAAGTCACATACTCTTCAAAAAGTCTACAGAAGCATGAAATAAATTTTAAAATGTAAAACAGAAACACTCAAATTATAGCTGTTGTCTTCAGGAAGAGATGGGAAGAACCTAAAACTTAGGTAGAAATGGTAACTTTGGCATAATCTGGAGTGAAATGGTAATGTGTTCTGAGTGTTCAATAAAAAGCAAAAGCTATTTTCCAGTAACAGAAAAATCTCAGATTTCATAAGCAAACTCTGTATCTCTATCAGACTTACTTTCCCACAGTCCAACTAACATGCAGTCCTCACTGGACTCCATGTATACTGCAATGTGTGTAAGCGCTGCTGATAAGGTCATAGGGGAATAAAGCTCAGAGGCTATCAAAAAACAGAAGCACTGTTGTGTGTCCAACCATGTGGCATGAATGTTGCAGGGGTGTGTCCAACCTTTTGGCTCTCTGGGCCACACTGGAAGAAGAGTTGTCTTGGGCCACACATTAAATACACAAACACTAACAAAAACTGATGAGCAAAAAAAGGTTTTAAGCAAATTTACAATTTTGTGTTGGGCTGCATTCATAGCCATCCTAGGCCATATGCAACCCATGGGCCGTGGGTTGGACACCCTGTAAGCCAAGGTTCCAGAGCGAAGATGTAAGCAATGATTACGGTTATTTATTTAATTTTTAAAAGGAGCAGTAGAACACTAAACACTAAAAAAAAAATCGTCTACTGCCAGTAAATCTAGAATATCTCATATGTCTTAGCATACCTTCACAAGCAATGCAGCAGGAATGCTGGGAGATTCATCTGACTCCTGCTCTTTATCTGATTCAAATTTTTCCACTTTTAAGAGCACGGGCCAAAAAAAACCCCAACTTTCTTTTGAAATGCTCAATACCAAATTAAAAACAAACTGATGTTAGGGTTGAGGAACACATTACTCTTGGAAAAAACCCTAGCATCTTAGATAGCAGTAGCCAATGGTGTGGGCTTCAGGATAGTTCTGTCCTGACGTTAAACCTCTGGGTAAATGAGTCTGGTGTTTCCACCTCCTCTTCTGTGAAATGGGGAAAACGACCTGCCCATCTATGACTGTCATGAATAATAAATGAGGCCAAGGATGCACAATGTCTAGCATGATGCTGGCCACAATAAGGGTTACCTCATATTTAGGAGTCCACAACAAAGGTAGAAAGCAAGCACAAGAAGCAAAAACAAGAACAATGAATCAGAAAATAAGACACGCACAGAGCAAAAGTTGCATTCACTGAGGTTCTTCTCTTTGTGCTTAATGATACAGAACTGTTCTAAAAAGATGTGATTGCTAGTGGTGGCATCATCCCTCTGCGCCCCTGTGAGAGGAGCAGGTGGCCTGGAGTAGCTGCAGTGTCCAGCTCCTAACTCAAGAGATTGCTGCCGGCACCTTCCAATTTTCCAATGCAGTGGGACCTCAGTTCTTGAAATTAATTTGCTCTGGAAAACTGTTCCAGAAGCTCTTTGTTTGAAAACTGAATCTCCTTCGTTTGTCACCCGAGAGATGCGTGACTGATCATACAGGTATCAGCATGAAAGGGTTGTTGGGTAGAGAATTGAGACCCAGAGTTTTGTCAATCGAGGCATTTTTTTTCTCTGAATAACTTGGAAGAGAATGAAATTGTTCAAGACCCAAGATCTTTGAGGTTTGACTGTATCTGTCCCTTCATCTCTTTTACTCTTTTTCTAAATTATTAATTTACTCTTTATCTTTCTTCCCTTCTCTGTGACTTAAAAGGGGGAGGGTGACTGGAACATGCCAACGAGAGCTGTCTGGACCCTGACATCGTCCTTTCCCGTCTTAGCCTACGCTCTACTGACTGCACCGTGAGACAGCTGTAGGACTGGGCCATGATGCCTGCCCAACAGGTGTGTTAAGAGTTGATGGCAGAAGCAAAGGCATCTAACAGGCAAAACATGGGATCTGGGGCCTGCATCCTAAGCCTCCACTTATGAATGACAGGCCCCATCTAAGTGTCAAATTCATAATCATAGTCTTTTCATCTTAAAAATTAGGATAAGAAGTGCCAAATTCAAAAGGTTATTTTAGGAATATACTGAATAACATGTATGAGAGTACTTTATAAACTTTAGTTCATTGGGGAAATAAAAACCAATGCCTAACCAATGACTTATTACCCACTGTTATCTGCCTTGACTGGTTCTTGTACAAAAACATGAAGGCTGATGGACACAGGCAAGTCAAAAATACTTTTAGCAGCTCTGATTCTAATTATCCTGAATAAACCAATGATAGGTACTAAAACCCCTTATTCTTCATTCCATTTTGGGCAACCTACAAATGTAAGTGGGTACTTTCCTTAGATACAGGCTAGACTGCCTGAGGTCCAACATGCTAAAATCTGGGGAGGCCAAAGCAGGTGGCATTAGGCTCTAGTGAGAAAGGCAGGCATGCCCGAAGTTTCTAATTCAACTCACAGAAAGCAAAGCGGCTAACAACTGGTAAGGAAGACGCTGAGAGTAAATGGTGCCTACACAGGGCGTTTCGTCTCAGCAGGGTGCTGTGCCCCGTTCTTCTCACTGCCATTTGTGCCTCTGTGACTCTGTCTCTCTCAGTTGCTCTGGGTCTTGGCCATTAGCAGAAATTGTTTCTGGATCCAACAGAACCCATAAATATTGTTTGTCATGACGACAGTGTGACCTCTCTGAACATTTTCCTATTTTTTCATTTCCGAGCCCTAGCTTGAGAGGGCCGCTGCTCCTTCCCCAGGTTGTGTGGAGGCTCCTTCTGCATATCGCTGCATTTTCTATACTACCATCTGCTCTGATCTACGCTCCCCCTGCCTCTCTGGCCTCACAGGGAGGCAGGGAGCTCATCAGTTTGAGCCCCCACTTCTCAACCACAGCTAAGACAGAAGGGAAGAACATTCCTTCCGCTCCATCTGCCAGGTGGCGAAGCCCAAGAATGACGACCCCAGCACCTCCAACATCTGTTTCCTTCCCCTCCACTTCTCTCCTTATTAAATACTGTCTCTGGTCAGACATTAGGTGATTCTCATTTATTATCAGAAAAAGACTTCAATTCATGTAGCTATTGATTACACGCATTTGGCAAACATACAGCTGGCCAAGACAAAAGGAGCTAGAGTAAGCTGCACCTAGAAGGGCCACAGGTGGGGTTCCCACTATGTTTGAGAGGAACATGGCTCCTTTCTACCTGTCTCCCTCAACCAAGTTAAAGTGCGTACTAAGACTACGTTGTAAATATCCCCCAAGTAGAATAATTCTGAAGACACCAAAACTCCAAATAGAAAATCTCATCTGTGGTGGACAGACTCTAAGACGGCCCCCAGTGAGGTCCACCTCCTTGTGATCCACTCTTTCAAATGTGGGTGGACCCATGACTTGTATCTGACTGATGAAATATGGTGACTGGATGTCACTTTTGTGATTTGGGAATAAGGTTCTAACGTCCCTCTTGCCAGGACATTCTAGGACTCTCTCCTCATTGGCTTTGATGAAGCAGCTGCCATGTTGTGAGCAGCCCCACGGAGAATCCCACATGGCGAAGAACTGGGTCGGCTTTGCCTGACAGCCCGCAGTAACTGAGGCCCTCAGTCCAGCTGCCCATCAGGAACTCAAGCCTGACAATGGCCATGTGTGCTTGGCAGTGGGTCCATCCCTGCCGAGTTTTCAGATGAGACCTAGCTGACACCTTGATGGCAGCTTCACAAGAGACCCTGAAGCAGAGGCCTCGGCTACGCTGTGCCTTCATTCCTGACAGAATCTGGGAGGCGGTAAATGTGTCATTTAAGCTGCTACATTTGCAGTCACTTATTACAGAGCAATAGATAACTAATACACTATCCAAGCCAAGAATGGAAAGCACATTTAAATTTTCACAATAGAATATTACTCAGCAATAAAAAAGAATGAACAAGAAAGTAATTAAAAAAAAAGAATGAAATCTTCCCATTTGCAACAACATGGATGGTCCTAGAGAGTATTATGCTAAGTGAAATAAATCAGAGAAAGACAAATATTGTATGATTTCACTTATACGTGGAATCTAAAAACAAAAACAAATGAATAAACAAAACAGAAACAGACCCACAGATACAGAGAACAAGCTGATGGCTGCCCAAGGGGAGGTGTTGAGGGAACAGGTAAAATAAAAAAAATTTTTTTAAATGATAGAAACAAATACATTTTCCCCTACTAAAATAGAGACAATTTTTTATATTGGGAATTTGCTACTTTAAAAAGATGGTAATTTATTAAGACATTATTTCCTCTCCCAGGTCTCTCCTCTAAATTTTATGCCTTAGTTCCATTGAGTTAAGATTTCATCAGAAGTCTGAAACTTTTCTTCCCTCTTACTTAACAGATCATAAATATTCAAAATTTCAAAACTTACGTGACTTGAGATCAAACCCAAGCTACCACAAACTGAAGGACTTAAAAAGTCTTAAAAACAAACAAACTGGTATTTCCAAGGGAACTCCCTTACTTCTCCTAGCCCCTTAGTTCTATGCAGACCTTCTAGCGACCCATTCATATCTTTAGACACATGAGTCAGTTTTTGAGACCCCTACAAGTAATTCTTTTTTACACTAAAAGCTTCAGTTGTTACAGTCTTAAAAAACTGCAAATCATTTTTACTTACATCTGGAAGTCTGTACAGCTTCATTGTTCTCTGTAAAGTCATGTTTCTACTCAAGTGAGAAAATTTCACTTCTACCAGTTTTCTGGGGTTTAGTGATCGATGCCAGTATCTGGAATACAATAGAGGTTTGAAAATCAAACTGATTTCTAACTCTCCAAATTTTCACTGTCTCAGGTCAGCTGTGGTAGAACATTTAATGAACACTTACGTTGTGTCTGGCCTGTTGCTGGATGCTGGCTGGCCCTCTTCCAATGCAGTTATTTTATAAGGCATTTTTTACCTCTAAAATGTATTCTACATTCCTAATTCTGTTTCTTTGTAGTTTGTGATCTTTCATCTTTCAGTAAAGAGGTATCATAAAATTATAAAAGTCATATTAATAATGACCAATTTACAAGTATTTAATAACCATTGCTGACTCTACAGAAAGCAAACCAAAAAGTTTAAAAACCTGGAAGTACCCCTGGCCAGTGTGGCTCAGTTGGTGGAAGCATCGTCCCATAAACCGAAAGGTCTCGGATTTGATTCCCAGTCAGGGCACATACCTAGATTGGTCCCTGGTCAGGGCATGTATGAGAGGCAACAGATTGATGTTTCTCTTCCTCTCTCCCCCGCTCTTCACCCCTCTCTAAAATCAGTAAGCATGTCCTCAGGTGAGAAAAAAAACCCAAACATAAAAATATTGTCCCTAAAGGAGTAGCCTTCCTGTGTATAACACAAACCAAAGAAAACAACTTTTTGAGAAACTAGCTTGAATTTCTTAAGTGATTCTAATTTATGTACTGGGATGAATGATTTCTATTAATATGTACCTTTGAAGTCTTATTTACTCTGTTTATTTATTAATAATTCAATAGGACATAGTAATTTTACAGTTTTATTTTTTATGCTATGTCTACCTGACATTTCATTTTACTTGAATCAATAAAAATAGTGGAGGGAGAGAAACTCTGATTCTTCAGAAATAAATTAGCCAACAGACAACCTGATAAACAACTTTCTCACTGGCTTAGCCTTTGAAAACTTGATAAGAGCAGATAGAGTCATAAAAACAGAGCTTAAGCCTCTTGAACAAGCATGTCTGGGCTTTTCGACTGATGTTTATCAAGCTTTTGGAACAGCAAGGCAGAGCACAGCATAAGACTGAGTGTTTAGAGAAGGGAAAAAAAATGGTACCATTCTGGATATCTCCACAGCATGATGGCCTGGGTTTCCCCAAGGTAAGGACAGCACTGGTCTTCTCAATGGGAGACACTGAAATGCAGCCCCAGATCACTGGGATACAAGTGGCTGCGTGGCACTGGAGAGGCTGGGCTCACTGGTTTTTGCTTCTAGTCTCCATCTCTGCTATCAACCAACCACATGACCATGGATAAGCCAAATTCCCTCTGAGCAACATGCGAGGAGAATATTGTACTTCTAGGAACAGGGCAGGGAGGCTCGATGCTTAGGTGCAGGTAAGATGCAAGGTAAGGGCATTGCTATTACCTGCATGTGGCCACTGGCTTAGGGAGAACCACACCAGCGGTATAAACGGCCTGGAAAATCCCTTCCAGGTTCACTCTTCTAGTTATTTCTCGAATTAACACTGGGGCGACCCGTTTGGATCTCAATTTCTTATGAACACAAAGAAAGTTGATTTCAACCATCTTCTTCACACTAAGAAATAAAGATGTCAAAAATCAGAGCAAACATAAGATGAAAACATTTTAAAATATAAAGTAATACACATAAAATTTCAAAGAATAAGAAACTGAAAGGCCTCCTTAAATGTAATATTTAAGAAAAATATTAAGAAAGACATTCTATCATCTAGACATTTCACAAGTTCAGATCAATATACTATTTCCCATACACCTCTGACGAAATGATTATAACTCTAGATCATGGAGATACAATGTCCCTTTTTTCCCCCCAGAAACAAATCTGAAGCACCTATTTATAGCTTTATTTATTCTGCATATATGCATGTTTATACAATGTGTGAATATGTACACAAAACGTAGCTGTGTGTGTGCATGTGTGACACTAAGAGACACAGGAAGAAAAAGAGAGAGTTGTCTTTTTTTGTTGTTCACAGGCCAGTGTTTTTAAAAACTAATGAACTTTATTTTTTTGGAGCAGTCTTAAGTTCACAGCAAAACCAAGCGGAATGTACAGAGTTCCCATTTACCCATGGGCCTCCCGCACGCGCTCACACTTTCTCTCTCTCTCTCTCTCTCTCAAGCTTTAATACGTACCTGTCGTAAATCCGAATGTTGGCTGGGATGGCGCTTATGAACCCTACCAGTTTTTTGTTTGAAGACACTCTGACTCCACAGTGCCACTGCAGAAGCCAGCCTGGGGGACGCAGAGCCCTGAAGTCAACACAGGCAAGGACAACAGATGCCAGTTAGTGTCCTAGAATACAGCAACAGACGGGCCGTGCCAACCCCGCCCTCCACGGCTCCCTGACCCGCACTCACCACAGCAGGAACTCAGGCGAATAGTCAAACCGGAACATGTTGTCGTCATCCTCCACGTAGTTCTCATTTAACAAGGTATACAACTCCTTGAGCTACAAGACCAAAAGGGTGTCCTGTCTGTGGTGCTCAGAACCAACTCAGAAGCAATCCACACGGATGCGGGTGTTGAATTTAAGAGTTTTACTCACCACTTCTGCATTACCCAAATCTAAAGTGTCCCACATAAAACCCTGTGGCAAGGAATATGGTTCTTGACGAACATTGTCTTTATCTGCTTCAATTGCACCATGAGACGTTATCACTTCATCTACAGAAAAAGAGAAAAGAAGACAAAAAGAGAATATTCAATTACAAAGCACTCTGACGATCCAAAATGGTCCATTACATACTATACAATCATATTTGGGGTTCTTGGGTTTAATATAATCTTTAAACAATTTCTTTCACACCACAGTTCACACCTAGTCTTTAAAAACAGACTATTATTTCAGCTACCTGCAGAGTGAAAAAGGGTGGCTAGGTAGTGGTGGTGAATAACCACTACTTCACCACTAAAAGCAGAAATTCTCTGTCATGCAGTGACGAAGTGCATCATGAATTGGTAGTGATTTCCCAGTCTCAACCCTGAAATTACAGCACCATGGGAGACAACGTAAGTCTGATGACAGACTTAGAGATGCTCCCTTTTTATTCTACACTTCAACAAGCCAGGGGGTGGGGTGTGGAAGGGGAACTGGGGAGGAAGGCTGCAGGGATCTCTGACCCCTTCCAGCAAAATCTAAAATTTTGGTTTTGCTCATTCCCTCCCCCCTTAACCCTGCCCCCTGCCCGCTAGCTGTCATCTGCTCTCCATCTGTGAGCCTATCTCCATTTTCCTCTCCAGTCTGAAGAAAAAGCACTCATGGACATGGACAGCAGTGTGGTCATTGCCAGGGGAAGTGGGACACAAGGGGACTAGATGGTAATGGAAAAAATGCAATAAAGATTAAATCAAAAAATAAAAAACAGACACTATCTAAACCGAAGATAAGGCTTATCCATTAGGACTAAGATACTTTAAAGTTAAACTACCTATTATTCCCTAGATGTATCTTCCCAGAAGCTGCTAATCTTTGCTACCATAGTATTGTGACAAACTAGCAGTCATGAGGGTAAAGTTTAAAAAAATAAAATTGGAGAGTATAAGTAAATATGAATGTGTGTTTACACAGTGAACCATGGATTCATGTCCAAACATACTGAATTATGAATTAAGTCTAAAATGTGTTCAAGTATTTTAGAAACATAATAAACAATGAACCAAGAATATAGCTGAATAGTTTGACACTATAATATGAAATCTTAGTTCTACAATTTTATTTTTTAAGACATACTTAAAATATTCTATTTAACATTGAGTTTTCTTTCTAAATAAAACAGGAGGCTCAAATATATGATACTCTCAGAAGTTAAGAACTACTGATGCAAAATAAATGTCAAACTGTTGGCTAGTCAAATAACAAGTACCACTCATAGATTTTAAAAATTCACTCCTGCATTATGTACTTTTAGCAATGGTACATGCAGAAATTACAAGTTGAACTAGAGGAATCATAAATTATATTTGGCCACAAAACACAATTAAATAGTTGTGATCAAGGACTAAAAACATAACTATAATCCAACACCAGAAACAGAAAAAGGTCCCACAAAAAAAATTAAATTAAATTATGTCTCTCTACCTGGATTGCTGTTAAGTCATCAATGTCTCTAGCAATTTTCCACAAAGGTGCCCTTTTTCAATTTCTCCTCTGCAGCTTCCCAGTGTGGCTGGGATAAAACCCAGGCACAACTGCCCTGCCCAGCTCCCCAGGCTTAGCCACACGGACCACCCTCAGGCTGGCCCCAGCTCAGGGCCATGGCAAGGCCCTCCCCATGCTCATCACAGGGCTGGCCACTTGTCACAGGCACAAGCTTACATGCATCTTCCCCTGACTAAAGCTTTTTCCTACCTAGAGTATATCCTCTCCTCCAACCCCCACCTGGCCACCACTTATCCTACTTTCACACTAGTTTTGCCAGTACGTACCTCAGTGTCTGGCATTTAATAACAGACACTCAACAAATCTCTCCTAAATTAACTCAGCCATGGAAAACCGAGAAAACCCTGCCATGAGTGCACAGCATGGGTGGACCTTGAGGGCACTATCCTAAGTGAGATAAGTCGGACAGAGAAAGACAAATATCATATGATCTCATATGGGGAATCTTAAAAAAAAACCCAGTAAGAAAACAAAAAAGCTAGAGAAAATAGACTGGTGGTCGTCAGAGGCAGGAGGTGGAGGGTAGGGAAGTGGGTGAAGGAAGTCAAAAGGTACAAACTTTCAGTTATAAGATAAGTAAGTCCTGTCATGTACAACATGGTCACTATAATTAATAAAACTGTATTGCATATTTGAAAGTTGCTATGACAATAAATTTTAAAAGTTCTCAATACAAAAAAAATTCTGTAACTCTGTGTGGTGACAGATGTTAACTAGACTTACTATGGTGATCATTTTGCAATGTAGAAATATATTGAAACTTTGTTATACACCTGAAACTAATACAATGTTGTATGCCATTTGTACACATGATAAACAAACAAATAATAAAACCAGAAGGAGGGGGAACCCTGGTCTCTGCTGATTACAAACAACCCTCAGGTATACAGGTTCTTACCATCACAGACCTTTTGACCGATAGAAGTCGCAGGGTTTGTACCAGCTCCAAGGGGTTTCCTTTCCTCTTCTTTCTAACCCCTGACTTTGTTCCATTCATCTTATCTCTACTCTGCCAGCTCATCTCCAAAGGAATACCTTACACTTCCTCAAGTCAGCCCAAGTGGCCAGATTCCCAGCTGCTCCCTTAGAGTCCCTTCAGACCTTTGCTTAGGGCTTCCCTATCCACACAACACCAGAGGACCATCCCATTCAAGCAGCTGCAAATAGCTGACTGTGTTTAGACTGAACAGGGAAATAGCTCTGGAGAGAAACAGTCTCCCTGACTTTCACACATTCTCCCCTACCTCAGGCTCCCTCTTCAGTACCAGGGGTTCTAGGAACCAGAGAATCCTGCAAGGATTTAGCAGAGAGGACCCAGACTATCTTCCCAAAGAGGTATACTGGGGTTAGGTGCCCTAGAGGTGGCTTTCTTTTCCCCAAGGCAGTAACCTAAAAGCTACTAACAGCTTGCCAAGTAGCATTCAGCCAAACCCATACATTCTGATCAATAAAATACATCCTCATAGCTAACGGTCACTCAATTCAATGTCATTTAAAATCCTGTAAATTCACTTCAACAGTCTTCCTTTATTACCATATACACTTCTAGAGCCTGAAAGAAAAGGGAAGGGGGAAAATTTCCTTCTTTCATGCTCTGAAACTCATGCTTTTTAAGCTGCTTGGGGTGGGCATGGGTGGGAGACAAATGGTAACTTCAAAAAAGTTTGAAAACCATTATTTGAAGGCACAGAGAAGAATTCTTCCCTAATTTATATGATAAAACAGATCATTTGTACATAACTGGGCTATTAAGAGTTTTAGATGGCAATTAATCATTTATATTACACAGATTCTGGAACCCAAACAAACCAGAAAGAAAAAAATAGAAATAATTGAGACTCCTGGTCAAGATAGCAGCATAGATAAACACAGCTTACCTCCTCACACAACCACATCAAAACTAAATTACAACTAAATTATAAAACAACCATTACTCAGAACTGGCAGAAATTGAGATGAATGGAAGTCTGACAACTACAGAATTAAAGAAACCACATCCATCCAGGCAGGTAAGAGGGGCTGAAATGCAGAACAGGCTGGTCCCACATACACACATGGTGGATAAAAATTTAGGAGGGATATCTCAGGAGTCAGGAGTCCCATCCCCATACCAGACCCCCCCAGACCAGGGTTCCAGTGTCAGGAAGATAAATCCCCATAACTTCTGGCTGCAAAAACTAGTAGGGGTTGAGTTGGTGGAAGAAACTTCTGGAGCCTCAAGCAGTTCCTCTTAAAAGAACCCACACACGAACTTACTCAGACTCTTTTCCTCTGAGCTCCAGCACCGGGGTAGCAGCTTAAAAGGCACCAGTGGCATACAGGGAGGAACTGAAGTGTCTGGCATCAAGGAGAGAGCTAGGGGACAGCTTTCGTCCAGACAGAAAGGTAGTAGGTAGAGCCACAGAGCCAGCAGGCGGGTACCATATCTGAGACTCCATCAACCTGGTTAATACTGTTTGCTCAACCCAGAAGACCCCCTGAAACTCTGTCTCACCCAACTTACAGCTGTTAACAGAATCTTTTCCATATGAATGGCTACTCTTGGCTCAATTTCACAACTTCCTAAATCCTCTCAAACAAGCAACAGCTGGCCTCAGTGAGCCCTGAGCCCCCAGGCCCTGTACCTCTTGCTAAGTGGCCCCAGGCACAGTACTAGCAGCAGCCAGCCTACATTCATAGTTTGGCTTCACATGGGAATCTCCAAGCACAGCACAAATAGCAGCCATCTCACATTGCTTTATTATAGCTCAGGCAGGGTGCCCCAGGCCAAACACAGGTGGGGGCTGACCTTGGCCTACACCACCTGGGAAACCCCAGAACCTGTGCACCCAGCGGACAGCTACAGACCACGTCAGAGCACTACTACCCTGTCCCTGCACAGCTGATCTTCCACAGAGGGTGGAAGTTAGTGGTCAGTGGTCACAGCCAATCTTTGCAGCTGACTGCCCTGGGTAAATCCCTCCCATTGATCTGCCATTAGCACCAAGCCTCAATTACAAGAGGAGGGTATACTCAGCCCACATGAAGGGCACACCCTGAGTACCCAACTTAGGTGATAGGGGAAGCAGTGCCACTGGACCCTATAGGACACCTACTACATTAGGCCACACTAGCAAGACAGGGAATCATAGCAGCTCTACCTAATACATAGAAACAAACACAGGGAGGCTGCCAAAACAAAGAGACAAAGAAACATGGCCCAAATGAAAGAACATATCAAAATGCCAGAAAAAGAACTAAACAAAATGGCACATGCAATCTATCAGATGCAGAGTTTAAAACACTGGTTATAAGGATGCTCAAGAAACTTAGTGAGGACCTCAACAGCATAAAAAAGATCCTGTCAGAATCAAAGGATATACTAATTGAAATAAAGAACAATTTACAAGGAAACAACACAGTGGATGAAGCCAAGAATCAGATCAATTATTTGGAACATAATGAAGCAAAAAACAACAAATCAGAACAAGAAGAAAAGAAAAGAATCCAAAATAACAAGGTTAGTATAAGCAGCCTCTGGGATGACTCCAAGAGGTCCAACACTTGCATCAGAGGGGTACCAGAGGAGAAAATAAAAAGCAAGAAACTAGAAATCTATTTGAAAAAATAATGAAAGAAAACTTCCCTAATTTGGTGATGGGAACAGACATGCAAGTCCAAGGAACACAGAGAGTCCCATACAAGATGCATGCAAAGAGGCTACTCTAAGACACATCATAATTAAAATGCTAAAGATTAAGGATAAAGAGAATCTTAAAAGCAGCAAGGGAAAAGCAGCTAATTACCTACAAAGGAGCTCCCATAAGACTGTCAGCTGATTGCTCAAAGGAAACTTTGCAGGCAAGAAGGGATTGGCAAAAAATACTCAAAGTCATAAAAAGCCTGGACCTATAGCCAAGATTGCTCTACTTAATGAAGCAATCATTTAGAATCAAAAAGCAGATAAAGAGCTTTCCAGATAAGAAAAAAACTAGAGTACATCATCACCAAACCATTATTATACGAAATGTTAAAGGGACTTATTTAAGAAAAGAAGATCAAAACTGTAAACAACAAAATAGCAATAAATATACACCATCAACAACTGAATCTAAAAAACTAAGCAAACAAGAAAAACAGAGACAGAATCACAGATATGAAGAGCATTTTGATGGCTGCCAGATGGGAGGTGAGTATATAAGCAAATGGGTGAAGAGGTAAGGGGATTAAGAAGTACAAATAGGTAGTTACAGAACAGTCCTATGTAAAGTACAGTATAGGAAATGGAGTAGCCAAAGAACTTATATGCATGACCCATGGACATGAACAATGGTGTGGGGATTGCCTGAGGGAGTGGGGGGTGCTGGAGGGGGACCAATGGGGAAAAATTGGAACAAGTGTAACAAAATAATCAATAAAATATAATAAAAATTTTTTAAAAAGTAAAAATTATTATATAATGAGGTATCATTGTTTAACATAAAGCAAAGCAGATTTAGCTTTAATATATTTATAAATATTTATGTGGCATTCATATCATCCTTTTTTTTCTTTTTACATAACGTGAAAGGGGAACAATTAAATGGCATTTATTGAAACTGAAGTAGTAAAAGTCTAAGTGAAATGTCCCAGAGTAGGCAAAGCGCTGAGGAAAGAGGCCTATTATAACGGTTCTTACCTGGCCCAAAGCCCTGAGGAAGTCCTTCATGAGGTGCCCCAATTCTCTTGTTATACTGGAGTACTATCACATTGGTTATAATCAACACCACTGGTGAGTGTTGAGGACCTTGATGTTAAACTGTGCAAAATTTCCCATTTCAGTAAGATTTCATAGGTCAAATTTTCTGTCTTTGTGAATAACTGAGATGGGAGACTGCTAAGAATTCATGTATAGGAAATACAGCTCCATGAAGCTCAGAATCAAAAAAACAGGGTGTGGGGGAGACTCCTTCTTTTATAGGCTTTTTAAATATGCTAATGTTTCAAGTGAGAGGAAACTGGATTTTTTTATAGGGGTAGAAATTAGATTAAAATTGCTGTTACTGAAAACCAATGTCACTACTCAATACATATCTATATTTTAAGAAGCGAAGTATTATGTTTGTATAAAGTTCTAATTTGTGGTATGAATCAAGTTATAAAAGTGAAGTAAAGCCTCTTTTGTATTTTTTGTTTTTTGTTAACCCAGCTTTGTTTGGGGAAGCAGGGGAGGCAGAAAAGCTTACTTAGTTTGGGTACCGGCTGTGTGTCCCAAAACTGGTATCTGTGTTTGGCAGCCTCATCGATGTTCCTGGCGGGGCCCTGGCACGCCGATAACAGCTCCATTGCTCTCTGGATATCCTGCAACTTCTGCATTGGAATGGCAGGACTCTATAACAGCAAAGACACACAGACACAAACTATGAGGAAGCTGCCATTGCTCCAAAACCTGGGGCAGAGACATGTGCATCTATCTGCCTTGGAGACTGCAGCACCAAAAATCGAACAGTTCTCCTCTAAGCCTGGTCAGGGCCTTGGGTTCATGTATGCTAACATATTAAAATATAAGCAAACATATGATGTTAAAGATAACCATAACTCTATAGTTTTGCTGGGGCTGTGATAGTTTGGAGAATTTAAGATAAATCGGACTACCCTTTGCTTTAGTTTCCCACCCATTGGCAAATGGTCTTCACCATGACTCATCTGAGCGGAGCAGCAAAAGGAAGTGACATGCAAAGCATGCATACTGTCGCACCAGCCAGTCAGCCACTAGCCTTGGTTTCATTGCTAGGGTTATGCTCTGCAGTAGCAATGTGGGAACAAAGGAAATAACTTCCAGGATGGAAACTAGGCAGACAAGGGAAATTTCAGTTCATTAAGAAGAAAGGAACAAATCTGAATTTAGTACTGAGCTGGGAAGGTAGTGGATCAGGAAAGGTAATCTCTAAGGATGCCTTCCTCCTGGGCCACCCCCTGTCTCCTAACCTGAGTGCCCCTCCAGAAATAAACCTTCCAACAGGGACCAGCAGTTCCCTCTGAACTCAAATCCTTGGCAGCCCTCGCCTGTTCTCCCCAACCCAAGTGTTCAAAACTAACCTCCTCTTTTAAATAAAATACATTCTCACTCTGTAAAATTGAGAACCTTTAAATTATAAAGTTCCTTCCTCAAAGCCAATATTCCTCTCATCACTGATGATTCCCCAGCTCTTTTCTCTTTTTAAATCCCTCAAATAAGGTCATACCGCATGGAAAATGAAACTATCCTGGAAATGAGTGAATAGTATGTAGAACTGAAACTGGAAATTGGTGAGTTTTTTCAATATGCAAAATTACTGATTAGTTTTAGCGTGTTGATGCAATCCAAAGAATGCTCTTCACTGTAGTTCAAGGTGGTCAGAAGGAGTTTCAGAGCCCTTACGTTTCCTGTGTGCCAGCACACCATGGGCACCGAGGAGGGGGACCTTTGCCCTCAACAGTCTATAAGCAGCAGCTCTGAACTTCTTCTCAACTTGGACCCTTAATAGTGTGATCTGAGGCAAATCTTTTAACCTGGAAGCTTAACTTGTTTGACCAGGTACAAAACAGGGTTATTTAATACAGACTGTTCTGTGGATGCTTTACTCACTGGGTTCCCTGAGGATTCTTGCCACTAAAATGATTCAAGGAAACAAAGCACTGGAGTCCAACCAGCGGTAGGTTAAAGTCTACCATCTCCCCTTACAAGTCCAACAGCATCTCCCAAGGCTGCCATGATTCCTGTAAGCTGTTTACCTTGTATTTTGATTGAAGTCTAAATTGTAAGGATCATATCTCCATTACACATACTCAACTAACAAAATACTTTTGCTGTTCTAAAAAGGCTAGTGCATTTATAAATTTCCATTTGTGTCTCTTTTGAACCTCCAACATAAAAGTAACTGGTTTCTAGCAAAGTGAAACTTACATCCAATTGGAACCCCTCAACACAGTCTGTTAGGACACCTACACCTTGAACAGGAAGCATATTCCCACTAATCACGCTTGAACACTCACCCACCGATCTTTACAAAGGGAAAGCAGAACCCACCCTTTCAGAAATCCCCCTACAGTGTCTGCACTGGATGTGTCATGGCAATTCTTCTTTCCTGACAGGAGTTAAATCCTCTAACACTAATACATCAAAACTAAACTATTTTGTGACAAACACAAATCAGCAGCTTTGTGCCAAAGGAGCCAATGATATCCCAATCCCATGAAGGGGCACGCAGAGCGCTTTCTGCTCGGCCTCCTTAGCCTCGACAGGGTGACCAGCCGTGTTTACATTAAGTCACCATTTACACATTTATATCCCGTTGGGATTAATTTACATCCCAATAGCATATAATTACTTTAAATGCTTTCTAGAGGTAGATTCAAGTAAGCAGAATTTTCAAATCCATGGTGACAAAGCAGAAGGAAAACTCAGCTATGATAAATTCTTAAACCTATACATCCACCTTCAGCAGTAGCACCACCTGGGGAGAAACGAATAGTGTTAGGAAAGGTGAGAGTGTACACCTGCTTGGCATGAGCTTCCTTCCCACTATATATTCCTATAAAGACTCAGGCAGGCCTCTCTTCATCCACATCTGTCACTTGTGATCTAAGTACATCAGCTATTCTCTTTACCCATTATTTTCCAAATTCAGTACTTTGGAAATCTACAAGAATCCAGGCAAATTATTTCATTTTGGTTCTTGATTGTACACCAGAATATTCTCTAAACAGTGTCCACTATAGTGTGGCCAGGTGGTTCAGTTGGTTGGAGCGTCGTCCTGCACACCAAAAGGCTGCGGGTTTGATTCCCAGCTGGGGTGGGTGCAGGAGGCAACCTATCGATGTTTCTCTCTCACGTTGATGTTTCTCTTCCTGTTTCTCCCTCCCTCTCTCTCTCTCTCTCTCTCCCTCTCTCTGTCTCTCTCCCCTGCTTCCTCTCTCTCTAAAATTAATAAACATATCCTCAGGTGAGGAACCAAAAAAAGCAATAAGCAGGGATCACTATAATATATGGTGTTATCTAGAGCTGGCATCAGCTTAAAAGAAAGGAGCTTAAGTTTTTAAAAAATACAACAGAGAATAGCCCATATTAAAACAACTTTAACTTATTCTTAATAAAAAAGGAAAAGAATTTTTCTACCACATAATGCTAACAGTTCCTCCAGCCTTGGCTGGCTCTAGTTTCTTATAAGTGACCAGAAATGGGAAAGGTTAAAAATCACTAGGGGTTACAAAGACGGCAGAAGCTGATGGTGATGACAGAAGCAATAAGGAAATGGCCACAACTGAATATAAGTGATACCTCATTTATCTGATGAAGCAACGTTTAGAAATGGAAAAAGACAATCTTGCAAGCTTATGGTGTACCTTATATGAGTTACCTTGGAAATTATGTCCGGTGGATAGAATATTTATTACCTGAGAACCAAGGTGAAAAGCTAGGGAGGAAGACTCCATTTTCTTCTCACCCCACAAAGGCAGTCAGGGGAAAATTGGGGCAAGTAATTTTCCTTCTCAGTGATTCCTGGTCCTTATGTATAAAACAGGCAACAATAACAAAACTACCTGCAAGATTCACTTCATGCGATACATACAATGCAAACTTTGTACAAGAAAAAAATTTTAATTCCACAAAACTTGCATAATAGTTATAACTGCCATGTAGACAGAGTGCTTTACAATACAAAAACCATTTAATAAGAATAATCTAATTGTAGCCTCATAACAACCCCCCGAGTTGGAGAGAAGGCATCATCCTCACTTTGCAGATGAGGAGATGGGCTTAGAAAGGCAGAATCCTGTGCAAAGGCCAAGCTCTAGAGCCAGGACAGAGCCCGGGTTCCCCATCCCACCTCCTGAGCCCTTCCCATGACACATACGACAACCATCAAAACAACTCTATTTCATTATACGTCTAATTGAGCCCCTTTTTGCTGTGAGTTTTGTTGCACCAAGTGTCATCTGTGCTTCCCTGGGCCCAGCACACAAGGCCTGTGCCCACAGCTAGGGTGATTGGGGTTAGCCCTACAGAAAGGGGCACCTGCCATCTGCACCACCAATCTGCCAACACAGTGTCCAGCCAGATAACTTCTGGTTTGGTTTAAATGGCTGTTTCTTCAGGGGAAACATTAGGAGCTAATTCCCACCCTTGGCAATGGAATTAAGAATGGCCACTGAAGACTGGACTGATTCAAAGTCAATGTAAGACTTACCCGTGGCTGCTCCCGCTGAAATCTGCTGCCAGATGGTGTTGTGCTATTCAGATAATTAGACAGACACCCAGAAAAATTAAAATGTGAATATCTTCTAAACTAAAAGTCATCAAATATTAAGTGTAAGTTCAAAAAAACCCTAATAACTCACATCAAGACTTTGTTCTATGATTACAATCTGCATACTAATTTGCTGAGAAATATGCAGGTGGCATCCTAGCACACCCAAAAGCACAGCATGTACCTCTTTGTTATTGGGTGCTGACGTCGACCTAAGGCTGTAAGTACCCTCCAGTCACTATCAGTACGGTCACAGCAAAACCCTCACTACACCGCTGACCCAACAAGGGCTGAACTGCACAGACCTGCTCTCACATGCATGAGCAACCACACAGATTGAAATAAATACGGCTCTCACTTTTGAAGGCTGCTGAATCTTGATCTCCTGGGAATCAGATGCAGAGTCTGACTTGGTGCCTCCAGAATTTGGTTTCTCCTTTTTTCTCTTCTGTTTCTTCTTTTTCTTTTTGGCACCCAAGTCCCCTCTGGGACTTCTGTTAGGGAATTCACAAAGGGTAAAACAACAACAAATCATTATATAAAATTAATCATTTAGAACGTTATGTCATACATTGAAAAAAATACTATGTTAGAATGTATGATACTGTGATTTATAAGAAACATATATATTTGATCATACAGATGACCAAACATATATTTTTAATATATATTTGGTTTTCACTGATGGTTTCTGGCTGACAGTTCCTGAATCTCTTGGAGTTTCCTATGTGATGAGAGCTTAAAGATGTCTCTTACGTTAATGAGGTGACTTCTGGAAGCATGTAAGGGATGGTTGCCAATAGAACCAACCATGTGATTAGACAGTTGGAACTTTCAGTGTCAACCCCCACCCTCCAGGGATGAAACAGGGGCAGGAGAATGACCAGTGATTTCACCGCTCATGCCTATGTGATGAAACCTTCATAAAAACCCATAACAACAGGGTTTGAAGAGTCCTCAGGATGGTGGAGGTGCTGGGGTGGGAGTGGGTGTGCCTGGAGAGAAAACAGAAGTTCCGTATGCTTCTCCGTGCCTTACCTATCCATCTCTTCCATCTGATGATCCTGAGTTACTGTGTTTTTCCATGTACGATGCACATTTTTTTGCCCAAATTTTTGAGGGTAAAATAAGGATGCACGTTATACATGGGTAGTACTAATTCTGCATCTATATAAATGTTTCTATTTTTTCTATTTGTGCTTATGCATTAAAAGTGTAACTCTAGAAAGCAATAACAATATCTGTATGCAAAATACCCTGGAATATGATAATCGGTTTTATTGCTAAATATAAATAAATTAAAAATTGAATTAAAAAATTAAAAGGAAAGATTTTTTTTCCTGAAAGTTTGGGCCAAAAACATGGGTGTGCATTATACACAGCAAAATACAGTATATCATTTGATAATACACTAATGATCTAGTAAGTAAAAGGTTCCCTGAGTTGTGTGAGCTGCTCTAGTAAATTAATCTAACTCAAGGAGAGGGGATCTTGGGAACCTCTGGTCTGGCAGAAGTGCATGTAAAAACCTGGGCTTGTGACTTGTCTGAACCCTTACACTGGGGATCTGAGGCTGTCTCTGGGTAGACAGAATCACAATTGAGCTGAATCCTCCGATTCTCTGCTGCTGTCTGAGAATCGCTTGGTGCTGTATGGGAGGCGCCCCACCGCCACACACTCACATTCGAATTGGGTCCAGGAGCCCAAAATAGATGTAAGTGGGAAATGAAATTTAGTCAGATTAGGAAGTTAACAGGACAAGTAACTCAGGAGAGTATTAGTCTGCACTCAGTCATCCTGCAGGATGCTTAGATGTCATCTCAGCAGGAAAATTGTAGATATAAACCACATTTTATAACAGAAGTCAAATTGCTTTCACAGTTATCACTGCTACACTGATCTACTTAGTCAGCTTTTTAAAGGGAGAGATACATGTTGTAAAAAATTCCATTATAAACATCTCTTGGGTAAAACAAACCACTAATCTTGACACAATAGAACCAAAGAACTGCTTCTGTACAGAGGGAGCAGTTTTTCTTGAAAAAAACTGTTACTAAAAGGATTAGCAATAAAAAAATTCTACATGAAAGAAAAAAACATTCACTGGTAAAACACTTCTGTTTGGAACCCTGCCATCTCCTGAAGAGCAAAAGAAACACAGAGATTGAAAGCTTCCATTCCCTGGGGCCTGTCCTTGCCTATGCTCAGGAGGTAAATTAAAATTTAGAGTCAGAGATTATTACTGAACTTTTGCCTGATGTAGGGGAAAGTGATGGAAATAATCATATCCATTCCATGGTTCTCAATTAGCTCTACTGGTCCCCCACCCATTATACTTCTTGAATTTTTATCTAATTATAAAAATACATATTCATCATAGAAGACACAAATGTCATTAATATATTAACACCTTCATATAGCATTGTCCCTTAAAGAGAAATCAATAGTTGTTCTGGTATATATTCTTCTAACATTGTGTTTCTTCTCTAAGGATGCTTTCGTTTTTACTATAAATGCGTTTTAAGCAAAAGTTGAATCCTAACATTCTGAAACTTCTTTTTTCTCCTTCCACTTCACAATATAACTTCTTTTCATGTCACAATATACGGAGCTACCTCATTTCTTTGTAGCTACTGGACAGTATTCCATCATGTAAATATATCATACTTTATTCCTATATTAAAAATGCTGCTGCCAAAAATATTCTGGTACTTACTTACATCTTTGTTCATTCATGGTACTATGTCCGAAGGTGGACATGCTAGGTTAAGGGGCATGTACGTTTTGGTTTTCGTAGACAAGTGAAACTGCTTTAATAAATACTGTACCAATTTCCACTCCACCAACAGTATATTGGACAGTTTCTGGCTCTGCACGGAAGGAGCTCGGAAGTCATCATTTCATCCTAACAGACTGAAAAATCAACATTCTTTAACATGTAAAAAGGTGACACAGGACAAACTGCTGACCCCAAGGCTGCAGAGACAGAGAGGCGAACGCAGAGTCACGGTCCCAGGAGCGGAAACTTGCCAGCTGAAACCAGCACAGGAGCTACTACCCGAGTATGAAAACCTCAACTGCAACTGCGAGACTGCATGTGGACAAGCCTGAGAGTTAAGAAGTCCAGGGGGGCCCATCAGAGGGGTCTCCCGCCCTTTTGTGAGTTTTACTTCCAGGAGCCCAAGAAGGTTCCCACTGTAAAGATTGGAGAAAAGTCCCCTTGGGCATCCACCAGGGGACAGGGAAAGAGAATCATTTTGAAATAGCCAGAGTACTCTGTTCTTCCTAACAGGGTTTGCCCTCAGGAGAGACCAGGCAACCCCAGTTTAACCGGCTGGCAGATTATCAGAGCCTAACTGACCTGGGGAAGGGAAATACCCAACTCCAGCCCATTCTAGCCGTTCTGTGCCAGTTAAGGAGGCTAGAGAAAACTAAGAAATGCTTTAGTGAGGCACAGCCTCACTCAAGGCTGGGGCCTGATCATAGAACTATAGAACACGTCCCCTCCTCCCACGTACCACCACTAAAAACCTATTTACAGCAGTTCCTTTACCCAGTATATCATGTCCAGCTAAGAAGAAAAAATTACAAGGCATACTCAGAGACCAAAAATACAACTGGAAAAGACAGAGCAAGCATAAGAACCAGACATGGCAAGGATGATGAAATTATCAGACCAGGAATTTAAAACATCTATGATTAATATGCTAAGGGCTCAAATGGACAAAGTAGACAGTATAAAAGAATAGACGGGCACGGTTAACACAGAGATGGAAATGCTCAGAAAGAGCCAAAGAGAAAAGCTAGCGATCAAACAAACTGTAACCTAAATGAAGAATGCCTTTGACAGGCTTGTTAACAGACCAGGCACAGCTGAGGAAAGAATTTCTTACTTACAGGACACAACAATGGAAATCTTCATAGAAACCTCCCAAACTAAAAAGCAAAGAGAAAAAGGACCGAAAAAACCCCCAGAATATCCAAGGACCATGGGATACCTAAAAAGGTGTAACATACACGTAATGGGAATAACTGATAGAGAAGAAAGAGAAAGTACAGACAAAATATTTGAAGCAGTAATAACTGAGAATTTCCCAAAATTAATGTAAAACATCAAACCAGGGATCCACAAAGCTCAGAGAACACCAAACAGGATAAATGCCAGAAAAAAATCCCCCCCAATCAATCAAATAAACAAAAACAATAACCCTACACCTAGACATATAATTTCAGACTACAAAAAAAAATCAAAGATTAAAAAAATCCTGAAATAAGCCCGAAGGGAAACTAGAGGAGGTTAGAAAACCTTGCCTAAATAAAGGAACAAGGAACAGGAAACATGAATGTCAGTTTCCCTACTTCTTTGCCAGAACCAAAACATTACCAGTCTTTTTACCTCCTGCCCCCAAGTCTTTTTTTTCTCTCCCCAAGTCTTTAGGTAGGGAAAAAATGTGTAGATTTAATTTGCTTTATATAATCAGGTGTGAGGGTACACATGCCTAACGACCATTTATATTTTTCCATGAATTGCTCATTCTTATTCTTTTTTTCTTAGCCATCTTTTAAAAAATTGATTTGTAGGTGCTCTTTATTAAAAGTATGCATAGAATCTACCATGTATTAGGTATTTTTACTTTGGGCACTTTAAACTCATTCAATCCTTACAACAGCCCTATGAAATACTACTTTTTGCTTATATTACATCATCTAGTTTGTTGTGTATTATTTAGATTACAAATACTTTACCCAGTTTATTTTTTAGCTTTCAGCTTTACTTATGGTATCTTTTCCTGCACAGGCATTTAAAATTCTTATAAGACTTCTGGCCAAGATGGAGGCATAGGTGGACGCACTGTGCCTCCTCGCACAACCAAGATAGGGACAACAACAATATAGAAACAAAATAACAACCAGAACTGACAGAAAATTGAAGTGTCTGCAAGTCGGACACCCAAGGATTTAAAAATAGACACTTTCATCCAGACTGGTAGGAGGAGCGGAGTTGGGATGGGCGAGGGACGCGGAGCAGAGAGCTGAGCAACCAGGGTGGGGCGCAATGCCACAGCAGGCAGACCCTGAGCGCACAAGTGGCGGTGGCTGGTGGGCCCCGGCCAGGGGGTGGTGACCCGCAGACCCAGCGAGGCAGCCATTGTGAAGCAAGGCACTGTGCCCAACTCAGGGTCCCAGCACCGGGAAATAGAGCTTTGGGGCACTGACTGAAAAGGAAGGTCCCACGGGGTGCACAGGCCCACCCACACCGAAATTGGTGCCAGAGGGGCCTTGTTGGCTTGCGGAAAGCGGTGGAAGGGCCTGAGGTCCTACAGAGAGCAGAGCAAGCACCATCATTCCCTCTCGGCTCCCGCCCCCACATACAGCCTCACAATCCAGCAACTGGGGTGCCCCTCCCTGGTGAACGCCTAAGGCCCCGCCCCTCACTACAGGAGCTCGACAAGACCAAAAAGCAAAAACAAAAAACAAAAAATCCAGCAAAAAGATGGCTCAAACAGAAGAAGAA
>CM052538.1:60030443-60046830 GCA_028533065.1 Trachops cirrhosus
GTAGGTAGAAAATAGACAGGGGGAGGGCAAGAATAGTATGGGAAATGTAGAAGCTAAAGAACTTATGACACATAGACATGAACTAAAGGGGGGGAATGTGGGTGGGAGAGGGTGTTCAGGGTGGAGGTGAATGAAGGGGGGTAACAGGACAACTGTAATAGCATAATCAATAAAATATATTTTAAAAAATTAAAAAATAAAATTCTTATAGAGTCTAACACTTAAATACTTCCTCTTGTGGCTTCTTGGCATTTAAATCTTGCTTAGAAAGGCCCTCCCTATTCCAAAATTACATAAGCACCCTTCTATACGTTCCTTTCTATATGACTTTTGGAAAAAAAATATTTCACTTCCTAATTCACTTAGAATAAAAGGTGTATAATGTGAAGTATTGTGTCATTTCTTTTTTTTTTTTATTGATTCCAGAGAGAAGAGAAGGGATGGAGAACTAGAGGGAGGGACACATCGCTGTGAGAAACATTGACCAGTAACCTCCTGCAGACACCATGACCAGGGACCAAACCCGCAACCCAGGCATGTGCCCTGACTGGGACTCAAACCTGAGACCTTTTGGTTTGTGGTATAACGCCCAACTAACTGAGCCACACTGGCAAGGACTCAGGTCTGTATTGCCCAAAGACAGATATAAAAAGAGAGGCAAACATGCCTACTTTGTAGATGCAATTACATAGTGAGGTTCTCTTTTTGCCTAACACTGTTCTAGGTCCATGCACTTTCAAAACATCTAAAAATTCTTTGATACTTCTCCCAGAGAGAGATGGGGTCCCTTCCCCTCCCCTTAAATCTGGGCAAGGTTGTCACTTTGCTCTTAACACAGAAGGAATGACGCTATGTGACTTCTGCAGTAGGTCACAAAACACAGTTTCCACCTGGTTACTTTGGGATGTTCACCCTTGGGGCAGCTTGGAGCCATGTGAGAGGTCTGACTGCCCCAACCACCAGGCTGACAGTGCCTGAGCATCCAGGCAGCAGCTGGCACCAGCTAGCAGCCGTGGGAGGGAGGACTCTTGGACGATCAGCTTGGCCAGTCTGAGGAAGACTCCCCAAGGCAACGTCTGACTGCACCTGCACAAGAGGCCCCAAGTGAGAAATTGCCTTTTCCAGCGTCCTTACCCACAAAATCCACAAGCATGATAAAAAAATGTTTTAACTCACCAGATTGGTAATACAAACCAGAACAGAGAAATTTGGAACCTGAAAAAAGAGCGCTGCTCTAACAAAACCCTGAAACACAAGTCATCGGCACCCAGACCAGGTGGAAAGACCCTGAGGAGACTGTTGGCAGAAGTCTGATGGCCTCGAGGAGGCTACCCGAGAGGGCTTGAAGAAAATACAGAAAATATTTCATTTCATGATTATTGCAATGATTTCTTCATTTTCAAATAAAGAAAAGATTGAGGAAAAATGACCCTTGTTATGCAGTAGAGGAGCATTTATAAAACTGTTGCCAGCAATAATGTGGAAAATAGAAAATGTTCCTAACGAACTTGATCTAACTAAAGAGATTTCTGGGCGGAGGGCTGACAGTGCTGACTCGCTGACCATTCCAGACAAATAGCCTTGCAGGTTTCTGAGGGAAGTGCCTTGTATATCCTCTCTGAACAATATGGCTTCTGAGAATCTTTGTGTCACGGCAGCTACACCAGGAGCCCAAGGAAGAGAAAAACCTATCTGGAAGAGATCTGTGGGTAACTTTCGTCTAATGGAGTGATTAAAAATGGAATCACAGAAAGCTCATGACATTTTTAAAAGAGTTACACTGGCTTGGAAGACAGCAGAAGAAAATGAAAAGAGGACTTTGGGCCCTCTGTCTTTTACAAAGCGGGAAGCAGACGGAGGGGTTACTCAGTCAGATGCAAAGTCAGTTTTCTTTTGGGAGGATGTCTTAAAGGGCACAACCAAAGCCCAGAGGACAGCGGTCAGAGCCAGGGAGAACAGCTCCCAGAGAACGGGGCTGAATTTGAGTCAAGGACCCGGCAACACATCACTAGACAGATTTCAGAGCTGCTATGAACCAGACTGGGGTGTGCTCCCTATTTTCCCCTTTTGGAATAGTGGCTCTCCTACCTCTGTCCACCATTTCAGGATCGGTACATGGAGAGCAGACAATGTATCTGCTCAGTTCCTGGGTACTCAAATCGACTACGAGGGGGGCCTCACCCACACCTGGACTTGGTTTACATGACGAGATCCTCTACTTGAAGCCTGAGCCTCATACATAGGCTAAAACACAATATGATTTTGGAGACGGCCTTAGGGAGGGTAAATATATGCTGCATGTAGGGGAATGTAAATATTTTCAGCCAGAAGAAGGACTTGTGGTACTTTTCAACATGTCCTCAAAACTTTTAAGACCGCACCCAGTGAAAAATGGAATCTAGATCCCTCCCTTTGAAAGTGACTCACAGCAAATCATTCACAACAAATGTGTCAATACGTGACTTCTGAGTCCAGGTGAAAAGAGGCCATGAAGCTCCTACCCACTTCTCACGAAATCATGTTCTTTCCATCGGACGACCTTGAGATCTGCCATGCTGGTGAGCCCACAGGCAGCCATGCTGGGTGAGAGACCAGCGGGTGTCTGGCCAGCCCCGTGAGGGAGCCACCAGGGAGGTCCCGGCCAGTGCAGCCCTTGGCTGGCTGCAGCCCCAGCCAAAATCTAACTGCCACCACAAGAGAAACCCCCAGTGAGAACTCCCTCGAACTGTGCCCTTTCCAATTCCTAACCCACAGGATGTGTGAGTATAACAAACCAGTTGTTGGTTTGTTATACAGCAATGGTTCCTGGAGCATAAAGATCCAACCGCGAACAAAATGAAGTCCCATCCTGTAAGACATACATTCTCAGGTAACAGATGACGCACAAAGGGGAGGCCTTCGGGGAGTGAACGCGACAGGGCCTGCGAGTGTGCGGCCTAGCGGCTGGCGTGGAGTCAGTCTTTCAATAAATACTGAGGACTGCTATTATTCCACATTTAAACACATTGTTTCCCCTGCTAGGACACCTTTCTACCCTTCATTTCCTGGCAAATTGCTTGTCACTCAAAATGCAGGCCAAAAACCACCTCTTTTGAGAAACCTTGCTCCTTCCCTAATCTGAATCAGATGCCCCCCAACTCAATGAGCCTCTTGCCATCTGAGCATCATTTCATCGGGCACACTCTACACCTGGTGTTCTCATCTGCTCTTCCCACTAGAATATGAGCTCCTTCAGAACAGAAAGTCTCTCATTTCTCTATAAAATGTGTGAATAAGAGAAAAAATACATATTGCTCTCTTCCCCCAGTTCCTGGCACAGAGCTCCTAAAACCCTTGTTGTTTCCTGGGTGAAAAGAAGTGTCTTTTGTTCTACTGAGGTGACCTGGTGGCTTCCTGGATGGGAGACAGTCACCAGAAAGACCAAGCACCCTGATTATAAGCTTGGTATTTTCAGTCCCACCCTTCCATTCTCCTGAGAGGGGAGAGCGGCTGCAAATGGGATTAGTGATTAGTCATGCCCACTCGTGAAGCCTCCATAAAAATCCCGACAGTGCAGGGTAAGGGAGCTTCTGGGCTGGCGAACACGTAGAGGTGTGGGATGGTGCAGCGCCTGCCGAGGGCACAGAGGTTCCGCATCCTTCCCACGTGCCTTGTCCTACGCACCCCTTCCATCTGGGTGTTCATCTGTATTATAATGAACTGGTCAACAATAAGTAAATCTTCCTGAATTCTGTGAATTTAAATTAACCAAACCTGAGGAGCTGGTCAGTCAGAAACACAGGTGACCACCTGGACTTGGGATTGTCTTTTGAAGTATGGAAATGGCAGTCACGCAAAATTGAGCTCTCACCTTCTCTCCAGGTGAACAGTGTCAGAATTGAGCTGAATTGTGGGACACCCACCTTGTGTAGGAACCCCCACACCACACACACACTGGTGTCAGAAGTGCTGTGTGCGTGTGACAGTAGCGTGACAGTAGCATGACAGCAAAAGAGAAGCAAGGAGGAGAACTGGGTTTTCCCCACTCAGATGTGCGGTAAACATCATTCTTGCTCACCAGTATTTTGAATTCCCTCTCCGGCAGGCAACTGAGAGTATGTCGCATACACTTCCCGCCTGTTGAAATGAGGCACAGGTGAGCAGTTTGCTTAGCCGATGGAAGATGAGTCATTCAAAGACTTTTCAGGCTTTGTTCCCTCAGTGTTCCCATGGCTGGCACCTTGTAAAGTGTTGTTCCCATGTGAAAGCGTGGAGAGCCTTTCCAGGGGTGTCCAACCCACAGCCCACGGCCCAGATGCAGCCCATGATGGCTATGAGTGCGGCCCAATATAAAATCATAAATTTACTTAAAACCCTTTTTTGGCTCATCAGTTTTCTTTAGTGTTTGTGTATTTAATGTGTGGCCCAAGACAACTCTTCTTCCAGTGTGGCCCAGAGATGCCAAAAGGTCAGACACCCCTGCTAGACTTCTCTCTGCTGAACGCCCCTTCCAGCCAAGTCCTGCACAGCCTTGTCAAGATGATGGCAATGGGAGTGACGGTGTGTGCTTTAGCCTAAGCCCCTGAGTCCCTCAGAGGAGCAGAGGCCTCTGCCTGCACACATGTAGGGGAGGTGGCAGACAAACCTTTGCTGACTTATGCAACAGAACTGTAGTGCTGTTTTTACCACATCATAACTTAGAGTATCTTAACTAATACAAAGTGCTACTAGCCTCATCACCCACATCTAGGTCATAAAGGGACTCTCCATCAGTTATCCGTGTATTAAAAATCATACCCTTTTTAAATTTAAAATGGATAATTTGTTCCTCTACAAGGCCAAAATATGAAAGGTATGTTCAATATTGAGAAAAACTGTCTAAGAGACAACCGCTTGGGCTACAGCTTCATATTTCCCTGTTCCAAGTCCTACAATAGGAAGTGCTCATTTTTGGAGACAGATTGAGACCCCGCCAAATGGCACCCTAGTGGTCTAAAAATAGTAATGTATTCCCACCTCAAAATGAGCAGTTTATTTTCTTCAGTAGAATCAAATCTGTATTATTGTGATGTTTATATTTAAAATCATCTGGTGGCTAAGGACTCCCATAAATATCTGACTGGAAATTGGGCTAAACAAACACATCACAGCCAGATACTGGAGCTCAAAATACACCATGGATAAGTTCGTCAAATTCTGATTTGGGAGTCTAAATATTTCAGGCGTTGCTCCCTCAATGTTCCCATGGCTGGCACCTTGTAAAGCAGTGAACTTGCTGTACTGTGAATACATGATTTATGTATGCATCTGTTAGTGGGGGGGCGGGGGGGAGTTACAAAAGAAAGCTGTTTATATTGGTCTCCCTAAGGTCTCCGATGCTTCTATGCCCAAAACACGTAGATTTTTTTTTATAACAAAGGCTTGTTGAATGAATGAGTGATTAATTCTGGCTCTTGAGTTGGCTCTAATTACATATTGTCAGGTGGTAAAATACCTCAGAAGGCTAAAATTCTCCCTATCAAGACAGTAAAGTCAAAGGCAGACGTATTCACTGAGCATCTACTATGTGCTCGGCATTGTGTCGACGGGATGTTGGTAACTGAGATCATCCAGAACATGGCCTTGGCTTCACAACCCAGAGAATTATCCCTCTCCTGCCTCATACTTTCACTACTGCTGGTTATGGCTCTTCTAGAAGTCACTGGGAGCCCAGGATCTCACAGCTTTTCTGTCCAATACATCCAGTTAAAAGTATCTTCACATTTCCAAGAAGCCTTCATCCAGATGGATACAGGCAGAGAAGTGATGGCTGGCATGGGTGCCTATCCAGCTGGATGGACATAGCTCCACCAATGAAGAATCCAGAAATGTTTGTCCTGCATGTGAATGAATTTTTTCCTAAAACAAATAAACTCATGGAAACTGGTATGGATAATAGAGACAAAAGATAAAAATAGCAGACAATTTCACCAAAAATTTCTTAAATATGTTTACATCACCTGTTCTATAACTTATAAGACACTCATGAAAAGAAGTTTTCTGTTAAGGTACATTTTGGTAGCTAATTAATAGTATGTACCAATGGTATTGTTAAAATTGTGCTGTTATTTTGGTATAATGAGGAAACTAGAATTGTTTTTGCTCACTCTAGTTTGTCAAAAGTCTTGTTTTTCCCTCTCAAATATGAATTGACAGGGACCTGCAGAAATTGGCACTAAATTAGCCATTCCCTGATCTAAACTCCCAGACATTTCTGGTGGTATTTATATAGCGATGAGAAGCAGAGCTGCCCAACCCTTAAGTTAGAGCTACTTTCCATTCCCCAGAAGCTTCAAGGAGAAGAGAACTTGAGAATGAGAGCTGATAGATGCACCACCTCACACTCATTAGGATAACTATAATCAAAAAAGGTAATTTTTTGTTGTTGGCGAAGATGTGGCGGGAATATAAAATGGGGCAAGCAAGAGCTTTCGACAAACAGTCTGGCAGTTCCTCAACATGCTAAACAGAGTTACAACACGACCCAGCAATTCCACAGCCAGGAATATATAGCCAAGAGAAATGAACATATATCCACACAGAAATCCGTACACGCATATTCAAAGCAGCACAGACAAAAGGTGGAAACCACCCAAATGTCCATCAACTGATGAATAAAGAAAATATGGTACATCCATACAATGGAATATTACTGAGCAAAAAAAAAATGAAGTATGACACATGCTACAACATGGACGAACCTTGAAAACATTATGCTAAGTGAAAGAAGCTAATCGCAAAGGACACACAGTATATGCTTTCATTTATATAAAAATTCCAGACTAGGCAAATCTACAGAAATAGAAAATAGATTAGTAGTTCCCAAGGGTTGAGAGGATGAGGGGGGTTGGAAAGTGTCAGCTAAGGGATGAAGGGTTTCTTCTGGGGACAATAGAGATGTTCCAAAGTTGGCTGTGGTGATGGCTGCATACTCAGTACTAAACACCACTGAAGTGTAGAGCATGTGAATTATATGTCAACAAAGCTGTTTTAAAAATTGGGAAATGAAATTCTTGCCTCTGGGGGTGGTAAGATATTGCTAAGGCCTCAGGACAAAGAAGGAAAATACCTGCTTGTAAAGATTCTTTTTAGAAATCCAATGAAGAAAAACTGACTCAGATCCCCAGTACTTAAGGCTGGTTACTGAATTACAGAAGTTTAGCCATGGATATTATGCAGCCCTTTTATAGATTTTTATTGGCACTTTAAGAACAGGCATTCCATTTCCCATTTCCCCAAGAATTCATATGAAAGGTCCACAATGAAAGCCTCTGAATTTTGCTACCCCAGAAAGGACAGATACTTCATTCTGTGTCTAGAGAGAATCTCTGGCATATTCAAACCCCAAGTGTAAACCAATAAACTCCTTCTTACCCATGCAGATGCCAAATATTCAATAAGCACATCCAGCAAATCCCTTCAAAGACATATTCAAGGATTCTACAGAGAGGGCTTAATGGAATGAACAAAAAACACATTTTATAATAAAGGGTAAACATGTTCGAGTTGCTCCATGAGAAACAAGAGAGGCAGAAACTACTGGCTGCCCCCCAAATCCATCTCCCTCCCTTTCTCCCTAGCTCACAGCGAGATGGCACTTCCTAGCTCCTCACACTGAGGTATGGCCACGTGACTGAGTTCTGGCCAGTGGGACAGGAGTAAAAGTGATGTCTGCCTCTTTGCTGGCTCAGAGACCCTCCTGGGCATGCTCCTCCACACATACTCCTTCCCCGTACTGACTGGACGCAGGTGCAGGGTGAGACACTAGAGGAGAGCACAGCCACATGATGGGGAAAGCTAGACTGACTGACAAAATGAAGGGAAGTCCCCTGGCCATCCCTCTGAACACCTGGCCCAGGGCTGTCCTGCGAATAAAACCTCTATTGTGCAGAGCAATAACACATTAGGGTCTACTTATAATGGCTTAGTCTATCATAACTAATACATTAATTTTAAGGGTGACATGCCTACTCAGTTTATGGCATGTGAATGCCAAAGGTAAGAAACAAGTTTAGATTTGATAGGATTTCACCAGGGAGATCACTGAGCTCCTCCCCACAAGAACCATTAGTAGTCTGATGTTATAATTATTTTACAATTTTCCCCCTTGATTTCCAGTTTCCTGCATAGAAAATGGTGGGATTATAGGTAATTTCAATCTTCACTGTATTTCCATGCATTTTCTAAATTGTCTATGATGATCACAACCCTTTTGCAACTAAAACATTATTAAAATACAACTGAGTTCAGGAAGAAATAAACAGATCAGGGAAACAGCACAGACGGGCCCAGTAACAGCCTATGGTATACGGGGACTCAAGATTTGATAACAATTGCATCATAAATTGGTGGTGAAAAATGAACTTTTCAATAAATTGTATCAGAAAAACTGACTTCCTATATGGAGAAAAATTTAATCAGTTTGCTACTTCCCATGAATGACAAAAACAAATTCCAAAGGAGTTACAAACCCAGACTTGGAAAACAAAACCTTAAGACTGGAGACAGTGATTTTAGTTGGTTCGGTTAACATCTACCTAGTGCCTAGAACAGTGTCCGGCACATAGTAGACGGTGAAGTCAATATCTGTTGAATGGATAACTGAAAGAATAAGAAAATAACTTCATAATGTCAGTGAAGGAAAGAACTGCTTACCCAAAGGCCCAGGCATAAACCAACAGCTAAAATGGGATAGCCTGACTACATCAAAGTTAAGCATTTTGTGGCAAAGTGGTTATAAACCAAATTCTAAAGCTACAGAATGAGGCAAGATTTTTTAAAAAACATATGATAAAGTGTTACTAGTCAGAACATTTAAGAAGCTTTTTCCCCCTCACATTCTGTCTCCAGTACAGCATAGAGAAGCAGCATGATATCCTCACCAGGACTGCAGGCGTTAGCTAGAGTCTGACCACCTGGTTCTGAATCCTGGCTCTGCTACTTCCTAGCTGTGTGACTTAGAGCCTATTACTTAACCTATCAATGCCTCTGTTTCCACACCTGTAAAAGGATGATGTTTTCAATAAACAGTGTTATAAAAATTGTGAGGATGACTTAATACATCAGTATTAGTAGCTGGCACATAGAAATCACACAATAAATGTTACATATCATTATAAATAATCTGCCCTACTTTTCTTCATATAACTTATGGTTAGCTAAAAGTGTATTATTTATTCATTTGTCTTCCTCCAACTAGAATGTAAGATCCATAAAACAGCCTTTTCCATTGTATTCTCAGCACTTAAAACAGGGTCTAACATATAAAAAGTCCTTAATAGATATTTGCTGGATGAATGAGAAATCAATGTAAAAATCAATAGGAAGACAAGAGACTGACAGAAGAATGGACTGAGGATATGAATAAGCAACTCGCAATAGAGGAAACTAACAGCCAACAAATTATGAAAAGATGCTCGACCTCACCAGCAGTAAGAAAAATGAAAATATCTCAGATTCTACTTTTTATCCACTTACTTGCCAAACATTTTGAAGTCTAATGCTATCAGAAAAATGTGAGGAAAGGGAACATTTATATACTGCTGGTGAAATGTAAGCTGACGTAACCACTTTGGAGAATAAGCTGGCGCTGCCACCCATCCCCAGCACCATCATTGTCATGGTCACAGCAGCTAACATTTAGCACACGATCTGTCAGGCACTGTACTGAGCACCTGACAGACATCAACTTTGTAAACTGTCACAACAGCTTTGTGTGGTACATCCTCTGTTATGATCATTTCAATTTTATAGAAGAGGAAACTGAAATATAGAGAGGTTAAGCAACTTGTGAAGGTCACATGGCAAATAATGGCAGAGCCAGGACTCAATCCAGCTGACCTGGCTTCAGAATCCATGTAATTCCTACACTCTACTATTGTTTATGCATTTCCACTGGCTGAACATCTTTTTAGATATTTATTAGCAATTTTTAGGTCTTCTTTTATGAACTGCCTATCTGGGATCACTGATAAATTTGTACTAGCCTACTTGTGTTGTATTGAATTGTAGCAGATCTTTATAACTCTGTGTGTGTGTGTGTCTGTGTGTGTTTGGAAAACCAAGTTACTTTACTAGAGGGAAAGGCACTATAAGGGAGAAAACATGAGAAGGTTTTGGTGCAGTTTATGGAAAACAGCCGAGGCAACTCAAAGGCACACCACAGTGCCCTGCTGATGGAAGAGAATTCACACACAGCTGTGGAAGTCAGCCAAGGCAGAGTCAAATTCTCCCATGTACTAGTCACAAGCCTGTCCTCATGCTGGGTCAGGGCACCCATCTTACACAAGTTGATCATGTGGCCACCCAGTTCAATAATGGATTCCGCCTGTAGTTCAGGTTCTTGAAGACATTATATGTGTGAGTCCGTTTCTTGTCAGAGGCTCATCTATGCAATTCCAGTAATGGCTTCTTCAGCCTTCTTCTCTCCAAGTGTAATGCACAGTCCAGAGCAAGAAGCAAACCTTCCACCTGCCAGCATCTGGCTTCAGTATGGCCAGACCTAAAGAAGACTTCAACCGTCTCATTGGTTAGGTAGCTTCATCTCCTTCTCGACAAGTCCTTCTCCCCTTGGGATTGATGTAGAAAAACATCTGTCAGAGTCTCTTCAAAGCCTCATCATCTCTGGTCAAAGCAGAAAGCTTAAAGAAGCCCTTGGAAGGCTCAGAGCTCAAAGCTCCCGCAAAGTTTATGGCCAGTGAGGGGTGGAACTCAATAACGACCTTTATCATTATAAAGAGCAACCAAGGAGGTAGGTGGCTGCAGCTACTGAGTCTGAAGCATTGGGTAGAGGTCACAGTGGGCCCAGCCAACCACTGCCGTGTTTACATGGATGTCAGCAGCAGGGGGTGACTGCTTCGGGGCAGTGCCTAAAACAGAAGAAGCCCTGGGTGCAGCACAGGCCTGGCTGGTGCAGAACCCCAATGACTCCCTGGGCTAGCTTCTGCTCTGTGCTTTGTTAACTAATCCCCCTCTCCGAGAGACGGAGTTGTTTCCAAGTTTTCAATTCTTTCCACTCTTACCATCATCTAATGTGGGAACATATGTTGTATCTCATTAGACTTCTCTTTCCATAATTATTATATTACCAGCAAACAAATTTGGTGCCCTTACCCCAAGAAAACCCAATTCTAAAGAGTGAACATTTAAATCATAATAAAATTTAATCAAGATTCATTGGCTAAAAACTAGTCTAGTGTGAAGTTTAGTTTGTGCAGTAAGACCTGTCTTTGCAGACTGTCCAAGATCAAAATAAAGGAGGACATTTAAAATGCTAAAATGATGTTTTATATAAAACATCTTTTAGATCATTACATATCATTGAAAGAGTGAATACAAATTATTCAGCTATTTAACAAATAAATTTCTTAAATGCTTACTTCTTTGCCTCTTAGGTAAAACCGTTCCTAAAGATGAAATGATAAGCAAGAAAGTAGAAAAATCAATTTTTTAAAAAAGCTTGAAGGAGGTGGCAGCGTATATCCTTCATGATAGTCCAAATTAGTAAAAAATCACCCTATTTCCTACACCTTTAATCACCCATGCTCACAAATTCTTTTTCTGATAGAATAGCTGACATACACTAGCTCCCACTTATCTGAACTTTTCATTTCTGGGCCTTTCAGAGTTTATGAAGAGAAGATAATAAGTCACAAAAATTTCTTTCTAGCTGAGATTCATTTCAGTATTGTGTTAGTATTTTATATTCAATAATATTAACTTGTGTCAGCAAAGTTAATAACTTCCTGTGCCTTTCAAATTACATTTCTATTTCTAAATTCCCTTGCATATCTAATTTTAATTCCTTCCTCTTTTCTACATCCTAATGCTGATCATGGACCAAGTCAATTCTTTTATTAAAGGAATGTTCCATATTAGATTAAAATTCTTGTCGTTACTGAGTGTGGCAAACAAGTATGCTTCTTCCCCCCAGAAAAATCTTGTGAGGAAGTGGGGGCAAGCTGTGAATGGTAATGGAAACTGCTGTCTGAGGCGGTTCAGTCTGTGAGGAGCGGCAGTGAGGCTGCGACAGCGATGAGACAGTGGTCAGTCCTAATCTGGAACAGATCCCTGGCACGTGCAGGCTCAGGGATTCCAGGGACAGATGGCTCAGGGGTAGAGAATGACTAGAACAGAGAAAACAGGATAGTGCCATTGAGTAGAAGGGCTGAGAGATAAGTCTGTGACATGTGACCAAGAACAAAGGCCAGAAATGAGATGGAAAACAGGACTTCCATGGGCAAAGTGAAGGGTCACAGGCAAAGGTGAGGCTCTGCAAAGGGCACTTCTCACCAGCAATCTCAAAGATGCATGTGATGTTTGTGTCTCAAACACAGAAGAAAATGCCTGAATCCAGAAGAGAGCTAAAGGTCATGATCTGCCTTGGGACAGTAGAGGAAAGAGACAAGGACAGAAACACCCCAGAGCTCGGAGAAAAGGAACAACTGATGGTGCCTACAAGGACAGCTTAAAGTTGGGACAAGCCAGGGGAGAAGGCAGGATGGGGTCTCTCTTCTGCCAACACTTACCTTTTCCCTCTTACCCACAGGCTGTGACAGCAGAGAATTAACCCACTAAGAGCAATGGGGCATGGTGGGAGCCTGAGGCACAAGGCGTACAGTCCACCCACAGGCCTGTGTAGTACTGGCCTTTCAGCCCGGTTTCTTCCCGGCCCCTGTTATCCCCGAGGGTAGGGACCAGGCCCAGGACAAAGTATGTACTTGTTAAATCGTAAGACTTTGAGAGACAAACTCTTCAATTCACCAGTGGTGAATTGAAATAAGTGAAGTAAGTGAAGTAAGATATACTTGCCCAGAGAGGTTAAGTGACTATTCTAAAATCAAACTGAAGGTTAGTGACAGAGGTTCCTGCCTCCTGGCTTAATACTTATTTCAACACACCACACTGCCTCCCTAAAACTTGTTAGCTGAAAAAGGTTTTAAAATATTAAGAAATATTCTGAAATAAAAAAAATATTCTGGAGAAGTGTTATACATTCAAAGATACTAATTTCAGCACTGTTTGTTAGCGCAAAATACTGGAAATAACCTCATGATCTATTACCAAGGCAGATTAAAAATAATGGTACAACCATTCAACATCAAAACATACCTCCTTTAAAAAAATGAGGTTTATCTATGTGGTCTGATATATATAGTGACTTCCAATATATACTGTTAAGTGGAAAACTGAAGAGCAGCAATGGAACAGCATGCTACCATTTGCAGGGAATGCACGTGCAAGCACAAGTGTGTGCACACACATGTACAGAATGCCACCAGAAGGACAGCCAGAAACTGGCAAGAGTAGCTGCTTATGAGAGGGAAGCTCAGTGCTGAAAGAATGAGACTTACTTTGCACTGGATACTCTTTTGTGCCTTTTGAATTTTGTACCATAGGCTCAAACTACCTATTCAAAATACTAAATAATTAAAAAATTAAGGCATCTATAAAGCCAAAGCTTGTGTACAGATGTAATATTAGTTGGCATACAGGTTGGGCTATGTTGGGTGGAGTCCCAAAATCACTGTAGCATCCAACACAGAGGCTCAATTTCAATTCTATTTCATGGGAAAGTCTCAGCTTCCCTCTTTGGGCGGGTGGCGGGTGGGGGTTCAACAGGAAGAAGATGGGCCAGGCTCCCTTTACTTTGCTCTCGGCCATCCCCAGGATGTCTGCTGGGCTCACCTGGCCCAAGATGGACTTCCCACCACATGCACATTCCAGCCAGCGGGAGGGAGAAGAAAGACATCCCATGTTCCAGGAAAAAATGGGGTTGCTTTGGAGAAGGGGCCCAACAATAGTGGCCTAAGTAAATGATGATCCTCTCTATAGAGCCACAAGATGGACTGGCCAGCAATTTCACATGATCAGGAGAGGGCTTTGCAATGCCTTGGAAAGAAGTTCAAGGTACAGACTAATAGGAACTTCCAGGACAATAGACATGGCCTTTTTCCATTTTTGTAAACACACGTGAATAGGAAAATGTACAAATGAACATACACCACAGCACTGTTTTTTCCTTGATGATACAGTCTAACATTCTATATTAATAATGGTATGCTTTTGCAAAAATAAATTTTTAAAAAAACTTCATTTGGAAAAACAAAACAAAAACTCTGCTTTCACTGGCTCTTTCTTCAGTTTCCATAAAATGTTAGTAAGTACCCAGAGGGTGGTGAAGAACAAGTATTACTGCCACCCTCCCTACAGCTCCCAAAAAATCAAATGAAGAAACTATGGGAAATTATCATATTAACTGAATCACAATCCTTCTCTAGGAAAGTACTACCTGAGCTTGAACACCGCGTGAACAGAGCAGTGGGAATAAAGGGGCCCATCCGTGGTGTGTGTACTAAACCAGTAACAGAAGCATGATGTGCTAACAAAACAGAAACTATGGAAGCTAAAATTCCAAGTCAGTAAGGGACACCCCCAGATCACTTTTGCACTGGATTTTCTCCTGTGGCTGGGAGAGCATAACGTGTCACTAACTTACAGGGGCTCAAAGCAGCCATGAAAGCACTCTGTAATACTGTAATAACTCAGTAATACCGTAATACAGGTGGGTATGGGAAATATCAGGGGTATCACTTTGTAAAGCATATGATTGTCTAACCACTATGCTGTACACTTGAAACTAATATAAAATAATATTGAATGTCAACTGTAATTGAAAAATAAAATTTAAAAAGAAAAGAAAAACACTGCCTGCCCATCTCAAGAGCTAAAGAGGCCAGGCAGGGCAGCTGATCCCTGCATGCTGCACAGGTTTCCTCCAGTAGTGCCGTCATCCAGAGATGCTCACAGCACATTCCACAGCCCACCTGCTGCCTCTCACAGGAAACGGACTCTAAGGAGGCCTGACTGACTACAGTGCGGAGGGTAGGGTTATGGGGGCACCTGGAAAAAGACGCTGATATGTATGAGGCTACACTGGGGCAGCTACTGAACCTTACAGAAAGGAGATGAGACAGCCGTGAAAGAAAAATAAAAGAAAAAAGATCTCACTGCAAATTGTACTGATGCCATAATTAAAAGCAATCCGACTTATTCGGAGCTTCCGGCCAAGATGGAGGCATAGGTAGCCGCACTGTGCCTCCTCGAACAACCGAGATAGGGACAACAACAATATAGAAACAAAATAACAACCAGAACTGACAGAAAATTGAAGTGTATGGAAGTCGGTCACCCAAGGAGTTGAAATTGGACACGTTCATCCAGACTGGTAGGAGGGGTGGAGTCGGGCCAGGTGAGGGATGCAGAGCAGAGAGCAGAGCAACTGGGGCGATGCACAGGACCCCAGGAGGCAGACCCTGGGCACACAAGTGGCGGTGGCTGGCAGACCACCGGCTGGGGGTTGGCGACCAGCAGACCCAGCGAGGCGACCATTGTGAAGCAAGGCACTGCGCCCAACTCAGGTTCCCAGAGCCGGGAAATAGAGCTTTGGGTCACTGACTGAGGAGGAAGGTCCCGCCAGATGCACAGGCCCACCCACACGGGAACTAGCACCAGAGGGGCCCAGTTGGCTTGCAGAAAGCAGCAGAGTGGTCAGGGGTCCTACGGAGAGCACAGAGCAAGCCCCATTGTTCCTTCTCAGACCCTGCCCCCACATACAGCATCACAACCCAGCCAACTGGGATGCCCCGCCCAGGTGAACACCTAAGGCCCCGCCCCTCACTACAGGTGCTCAACAAGACCAAAAAAAAAGAACAAAAGCAAAGAGATGGCTCAAACAGAAGAAGAAGTGAAAGCCTCAGAACCCATCCTTTTAAGCAACCAAGAGATAGCCAACCTATCAGATGCACAGTTCAAAGCACTGGTGATCAGGATACTCACAGAATTGGTTGATTTTGGTCGCAAGCTAGATGAAAAAATGAAGGCTACAATAAGTGAAATGAAGAAAAATGCACAGGGAACCAATAGTGATGGAATGAAAGATGGGTCTCACATCATTGGAGTGGACCAGAAGGAAGAAAAAAACATACAACGAGAAAAGAATGAAGAATTAAGAATTCAAAAAAAGGAGGAGAGGCTTAGGAACCTCCGGGACATCTTGAAACGTTCCAACATCCGAATTATAGGGGTACCCGAACGAGAAGAGGAAGAATGACAAGTGGAAAAGATATTTGAACAAATAATAAAGGAGAACTTCCCCAATCTAACAAAGGAAATAGACTTCCATGAAGTCCAGGAAGCTCAGAGAGTCCCAAAGAAGTTGGACTCAAGGAGGAACACACCAAGGCACATCATCATTACATTAGCCAAGGTAAAAATGAAGGACAGAATCCTAGAAACAGCAAGAGATAAGGGGACAGTAACCTACAAAGGAGTTCCCATCAGACTGTCAGCTGATTTCTCAAAAGAGACC
>CM052538.1:60047330-60073359 GCA_028533065.1 Trachops cirrhosus
ATCACATGGAGGGTTAGCAACAGGGGAGTGGGAGGAGGAGAGAGGGGGGAAAGGTACAAAGAATAAGTAGCAAAGAAGGTAGATAGAAAATAGACAGGGGGAGGGCAAGAATAGTAGGGGAAATGTAGAAGCTAAAGAACTTATAGACCCATGGACATGAACTAAAGGGGGGGAATGTGGGTGGGAGAGGGTGTTCAGGATGGAGGGGAATGAAGGGGGGGTAATGGGACAACTGTAATAGCATAATCAATAAAATACATTAAAAAACCCACAGAATATAAAACATAATAATAAAATAAAGTTAGAAAAAAAAATAAAAGCAATCCTTTAGTCCTGACCAGATGGCTCCGTTGACTGGAGCATCATCCTTGTGTACCAAAAGGCCAAGGGTTCGATCCCTGATCAGCAGTGCACTCCTATAGGAGGCAACCAATTGATGCCTCTCTCTCTCTCCCCCTCCCTCTCTCCCTCTCTCTCTCTCTCTCTAAAAATCAGTAAACATATCCCCCAGGTGAGGATTAAAAAAACAAATAATCCTTTTAGAGACTTGAAGAGACATTTGAAAGGGTTCTCTGTAATCAAGCTGCAATATATTTTTAAAAAAGTAAATGTTAAAGGCGTTTTAAACAACAAAACAAAGAAACAAGTAAAATATAACAAAGGACACTGAAATAGAGGACGGGATATTAGTGACCAGAGGGGAGAGGGGAGGGAATTTCAGGGGCGAAGGGAAGGGTTTACAGGAACAAATATAGAGGACACATGGACAAAACTACGGGGCTTGGAAATGGAAGGGAGGTGGGGAGGGATGGGTGGGTGGGCTGGAATGGGATTAAAAGATAGAAACTGTACTGAATAATCTAAAATAAAAAAATAAATAAGTAAATGTATTCAATTTTTTAAAAATTCATTGACATTACTGTACCCATTACACTGGTGAATTTTGACTCCAGAGGCACTCAGGTTGGTAATCTAGGAGTTATGGAAAGATAACCTTCATACATTATCAAACAAATTACTCTATTTTGTTTATTTATGGTCCATGAGACCATGCAGTTTACTGAAAAGGCAAGAGTTCGCAGTCAGTGAGAGGCCCAAGACCTCAGTTTGAATCTGAGGTGTGGCCTGCATAAATTATTTAGCCTCAGGCTCCTCATCTGCTGTAATGATGCAATAAGAAAAACTGTATATACAAAGTAGGAGGCACCAACCAGTACTTCAAAAAATTAGCTGCTTTTTTTACCATGTTGGGTCCTGTACAGCATGGACACCCACCACTGAAAACTCTACAGTCCAAGTCCTTTCAACTGGAATTGGAAAAAGAAATCCTTCATATATTAATATTTCTAATGCCCATAGGGAACATTTTTTAATTAGAAATTAATTTATCAACAGGGACTAAGAATACCTGGGATACATTCAATAAACCTTCATTAAGCTACCAATGTGTGCAATGTATTGGATTGGCCAAAAAGCCCTTATGTTATTTTCCGTAAAAAAAAAAAAAGGACACATTTTTTATTTTCACTAGTAACTTTATTGATGTGGATATTTGAGTATGCTGGCTATCTCCCTCTATTGGTTTCTAGGGGGTAGAGGCCAGAGGTGCTGCTAAGCATCTTCTAATGCATAAGACAGCCCCACAGCAAAGAATTATTCTGCCAAAATGTCAATAGTACCAAGAAACTCCACAAACCACTTTTGACACATTCAATCAGTCACAGCACCTTCTCCATACACTGCACAAATCTTTCTTTTGCATTTCAGTTGTGTTTCTACCTTTCTTGAAATAATAAAATATAATATGCCAAAAATGTTGTATATTTTTCCATCTTCAATATTAAAATGGCTGCACAAAAATTCACTAATTTTGATTTTTTTAAATGCACGATGAAATGATAGCTGTCACAATATAATCTAACAAAATTGTTTCAAATGAACCTAAAGATAGCTAAGCACTACTGGAGCCATAGTACAGAAAAACTAAACAAACTTTTTAGCCAACCTAATAACACCAGCTATTGCAAGGATGGGAGAATGCGAGTGCTGTCTCCATGCTCATAGCCTACCTGCAGGCAGACAGGTAGACAAAACTCCTGTTCTGAGGTGCCAGCCTCGTTTACTATCTCCTTTTGTGATAACTACTTTGACTGCAGACTTCAGTAAAGGTGTGGCCCTAAGTGGCCTTTGCAAAGTGTACCATGTGATAATCCCTCCCTCCACCTTCTCACCTTCTCCCACAGCTGACTGGACCCAGCCTGGCTGTCCAGAAATCAGTGAGATCCTTTCTGCAGAATGTGAACCAAAACACAGAGTCTTCAGGCAGTTAGTAGTTGACTAATGGAAAGAAGAAGGCCAGAGAGATAGGTACACCCTGAATTCATGAACTGCTGATTCTCAATTTTAATTCTAATATAGTTCTGCCATACTTTATTTTGAGGTAACCTGCTGCATGTTTAAAATAAAACCTTCCTTAATTTGAGTCAGTTTGTAGACGATGTTACACACACACCTTCAACAATGGACATAAAGAACTCTGTTGCCTACTTACCAGCCATGTGACCCTGGACAAGTCACTTATCTCTATGAGTCACAGATTGTTTTGCAGTAAAACAATGATCTGCCTGAGAAGATGACTGGGGAGATGGGGGCAGGGGAATGTGACTGGTGGAAAGGCGCCATGTGAAGGATACATTCAGTAAAGGCTAGAGGGCCTTTGGTTATAATGACCATGGAAGGCTTCATAAAAGAAAGGACAGTGGAGCTGGACCCTGAATTTGGTGAAGAGGTCGAGTTCTCACAGCCAATCTCAACAATGCACAGAAGTAACAACATACTGCACGGAGTCACTTCAATTTTTTGGAGAAAAGAGCAGTGTTTTGGACAATTAAGAGACTACTCTCAGAAGGAGAGAGGACTCCCAAGAACGACTACAGGAAATGATACAACAAAGGAACAACAAAGGAACACAGGCAGTAATAAATCCCTTTGGTGAACAATGATGTCTGGTATTGAACTTGAAGTTATTTTCTGCCCTATGCTACGATCAAACACTCCCTCATTATTTACAAAACCATCAGTAAATGATGTGCACAAGCAAATGCTTTATATTAGTGGTTCTAGAGGTGAATCACAGCCAACTGCATTAGCCAGGGTCAAGTGTTTGAGGGGAAATACTGAAGAGGTCCAAAACATTAGGAGCTAGTGATGGGGGAGCTGGCAGCAGCCTGGATGTGCCAGAGGCCCATGAAAACCTCAGTCCCCAAGAAATCCTCAACCATATGCATGACCCAAGCCATTTTGTTTATCTATTTTAAAAAAGAATTATCCTAGAAGGTAAAAGGATGTGGAAACCCTTGGGCTATAGAAAGATGGAGAGAAAATCCTAGAGGCTCTAGATTAAAAACATGTCCAAACAAAAACAGAATAAGGCTTCCCATATAAGAAATGGAAGCAGATTGGCAAAGAAACAACATCTGTGCCACTAAAGCTAGAAGATAATAAAACAATTTTATGGAGATTGAAGGAAAATGATTATCATAGAATTACATGCATACCAGACTGTGGCTTATTCATGAGAGCAAACGAAAGGCATCTTCAAACATATAAGAATTCAGAAAAATAAGATATAAAGAGAGTGAGATGCAAGCATTTCATCATACATAAACCATTGCTTTCAATGAATATAAATCATATTTCATTCATGGACTTGTAGCATTACCCACAAAATGAAATAATCTTTTTAGTTCATAAAGAAAATTCTATGAAAATGAGAGAAAAATATATAGTAATATTTACACTGGGAGCAAAATAATCTAATGTGGTAGTTTCCTTTTACCTGAGCCTCTAGTTTTAACTTGATATGTCTGAAACAACTAGTAAATACATTATACTCAATTGTGGAGGTAAATTAATTGTTTCGGGCCACAAGGATACTGTTTAGTAAATTACTGCTTTGTGCACTGACCCATTCCTAGTTGTCTCAGTGATAATTCACATTTAAAAGGGAAAGCATTTACCTATACATTCCACCAAAGGAAGAATCTCCTTTTTATTTGTCACTTAATTTAAATTGGCAGAGAATGAAGAAGCTAAGTTTAGAAAAGGAGAGTCAACTTGTTTAATTTAAAATTTTTTTCCTTAATCTTCACCCAAGGATATGTCTTTTATTGATTTTACAGAGAGTGGAAGGGAAAGAGAGAATGACAGATAGAGAAACATTGATTGGTTGCCTCCCACACACACCCTGACCAGGGATGGAACCTACAACTTAGTTATGTGCTCCGTTCAGGATGGAACCACAAACTTTTGGTGTATGGGATGATGCTCTAACCAACCTAGCCACCTGGTCAGGGCAGGAGGGTCAAATTTTCACATTACACACATGAGCTACTTAAGAAAAAAAAATCTAGGTTTATACTGATCCATCAGAGCACGAGCCAAAAAACCCATAAGTACTATCACAAATTTGGCAGACATTATCTAAATTTAAACCCCAAAAAAGCAGTCCAACAAGCAGAGCAACTTGGATTTCTACTACTCTCTCTGTATCTTAAGAGGCTACAATAAATCCATGATATCAATCTCTCCCCTTAGGAGATATGTTATCTGCTCTGGGTTAAGACATTTCAATCCACTGAGCATTCTTAAATTTTGAGTGAGCACGTTATCATATATTTAATGTGCTGATGTACAAAACTAAAAACTGAAGAGGGCATGGAGATGACTTTGGGTGCTAATCGGGGAACTTCATACAGCCTAGGGACAGGCCCAGATCAGTGGTACAGAGATGAATAATTCTTTGTACTGTGGACATTCTTAATTGTGTAAGCAAAGAAGTACTAACCAAATCTTCAAAAGAACAAAGCAAAATAGACAGAAATTACAGGGGAGAAGGGAAAGTCCTAGGTTTTCTCTAGAAAGATAATGGACTAGCAGTGAAGTTTTGGGGTAATCTATCACGTTTGGATCTGGGCCCATTTCCGGCTATTGCTATTGTTTCAAAAACATATCTACCATAGGCAAATTTCTATCACTGCATAAACAAAACTCAGTCTCAAGATTTCTGCAGAATTTCCTTTCCTATCTTTTAAAAAAAGCACTCTAGACTTGAATTATAACACTGGGTATTGGCAGCTGCCACTGAAATATTCACTGCAAAAATAATTTCTTTAAAAAGTGACTCACAAATAGGATATATATTTACTCAGCTTTTCTTTTTCTTGATCTTTTAATATTTTATAACACATTAAAGCTCAGTAAAAGTTCCTTCTTTAAATAAATCTTCCAGCAGACGTTAAATAGAATATAAATGATTTACACTTCAAATCACCAGTCATTTAAAGAATCCTCTGCATGAACTGAATAAATAAGCCATCTGTGACTAAGGCCTCCCGTATCATGGTTTTAAGCTGACCCAGTTCTTCATCAGTCACCAGGGTTTGCAAAATCTCACTTCTAAGGGGCATCATGAAATGCTCTGTGCCTGCGCATAGTTTGAATCCAACAGAGAAAAGGGTAATATGAACACCACCTTGAAGGGCGCCAGTCTTTATTAAAAATAACCCCCGTATCCCCTGCCACTAAAAAGAGAACTTCTATAGCACCCTTAACCGGAAGCTATCTTTTCTCCAACGTAGAGCAAGTCAAGTCTGCGGGGGAGAAAAGGGAGCTCGTGAAAAGGCAGGAGAAAACCGATCAGGTGTGAAAACGCACTGCGTGCCATTTGGCCTTGAAGATCAAAAGCCGGCCCTATAAGCTGGGTCTGGTGAGGGCTGCGCTAGCGGATCCCCAACCCGCAGTAAACCTGGGGATGGGACCTACTCTTAAGAGCTTTGCAGACACGCTCTGCGGACGCCCTCGGCGAGGCTACCCTGCGCGTCGTCAAGGGCGGCCAGGCCGGGACTCCCTAGGCGCCCCCAGTCCGATTGGGCTCCGGGCGGGGGCCACGACCGGGGTAACTCAACTTTCCGCAGTTCCCGGCCCACAGGAGCAGAGGCAAATCTAAACCACTCCCCTGCCACCAGCTTCCCTTTTTTTCTGGTGGTGGCGGTAGCTGGAGGAGGGGTGGGAGGGTTTGGAGGTACTTCAGGAGAGGACGACTAGGAGCGAAGAGAGGACGACGACTCCCCACAAGCCCGGCAGCCATAAAGGGAAGGGAACCGCGCCTCCCTTGGTCCCACCGAGTCATACTCGGGCCGGGCCAGGGGCGGGAATAGGCGAAGGCCGGCGGGCCGCACGGCAGGTGACAGCGCTGTTGCCGGTCCCCGCACTGGGGCCTCCGGCCTCCCCGCCCACCACGGGGCCTCGCCGCCCCGGCGCCACTGAGCCCGCCAGCCGCGCGACCCGACCCACGCGGGGACCACCGCCTCCTCGGATCGGCCGCCGGGCGCCTCCCGAACCCCGGGACCCGCGTCCGAGCGGAGCCCGAGGTGCCCGAGCGCCTACCCCTTGGCGTGCTCGGTCTCCTCCTCATTGTCCCCGTCTATCCCGCAAGTGTCCTGGTCGTCCAGCTCCAAGCTCTGCTGGCTGGCCGCAGACTCGCTGTCCTCCGCCATCGCGGCGGAGAGGGCTGCGGAGGCGGCACTGGGGCCGCGGCGGCGACGGCGGCGCGAGCAGCTCCCTCTAGTGCCGCCCACCGTCTTTTCAGAGCCCGAGTCTTCGGCTCCCGTCAGGCCTGGGCCCGCCCACCGCGCCGGGGGGCGGGGCTGGGGGTCCGCGCGCAGCTTGCAGCGAGGGGCGAAGGGGCTGGAAGGGGCGGTGTGGGGGAGACCAGCCGTCTGCGGCTGAAAGCTGTAGGACGGCCGCCAGGGGCGAGCCCTGGAACCCGAGCGTGTCCGGTGTCTCAGCCTTGGGCCTGTCTCTGAGTGCCGCAACCTGAATGCAGATGTCAAATCCTGCAGTCTTCATTTTTGGATCACAGGTCACACGATTTCATATCTCTACATGTCAGCGAGCGCTTTTCACCATTGCAGAGAATTTTGACTCAGGAGCTGACGTGGCAAGGACAGAGATTTTTGGAAGCCTTCCCCACCCCATCCCCCATGTACACTTTTTAAAAATTCCATTGTATGTCTATAGGTAAATTTCCAATACAGTAGCAAATCAAAGTCAAAACAGGGCTTCCAGCCTTTCCCTTTCCTCAATCCAACCAGGCTCACAGCCCTGAAGTCTTTACAGAAAAACTCTGGAGCTGCCCCTGTTTTCCCTGTGAAACAGGTAGAATAAAATGTTCCCCAAAACTGCCAGACAAATTGCTCCATCGAGTTAAGCCCTGCCAGAACGATGGCAGTTATCAATAGGTGGTTACAAAACAATGGTCCAGAAACTACCCTGCATTCTTTTAAGTTTGTTTTTCAGATCTAAAGCCAAGCCATCAATCACAGGGTCCAACTCAATACCTGATGGGGAAAGTGCCTTCCTGCATGCTACAATAAGAGATGCACAATCTCAGAGTGCTTAGCTTTGCTGACATATGGGGACATAAGGGTTCCAAAGAAGGAAAAGCCTACTAACCTACTACCTGATTGGTTAAGCCCAGCGACTTCCATGTGCCCAAGCTGTAAACACCCTTAAGCCCCACAATTGGTGCACAGAACCTGGGACCCTATCTCAGTGTTCTTGCCCTCTGCAGAGCCTCAATAAATCCGCCTTTGCTTTTATCAGTGTCCCTGATCTAAATTCTTTTAATCAGGAGACAAGAACCCAAACTTGTTGGCAACAGTTGGATACCACAGACTGTTGGCTCAGACCTCTTGGGGTGGGGCAGGGGTGAGGAATGGGGATGCTGTCTATGATGCTGGGGAATTATGCTAGAGGATTGGACAGTTTTAGGCAGACCAATTGGGCTTCCTCAAGTCCAGGTCATGACCTAGACCTCCAAGCAAAAGTCAGTGGCTTTCTACGTTGAAATGATCTCTTCCCGTAAACGTGGGTTGGGAAGGAGGTGTTCCATGGATTGCCACATAAAAGGCAGGTGAAGTTCAGACTCCTATTTGCTGTTGCTCTCTGTACACAGCGACCTTTCCTTTCCTTTGCCAGTGTTCAAGGTCTCACCAGGCCATGGAAGGTTTTACAGAGACAGTGGAAGGATAGTTACCAGAAACTACTCAGTGAGGGAAATAAGACTTTTAAAAAACACCTGAAATTTTTTTGCATAGGGTATTGGGAGCATTTTGTGGCTTTTTCCCCCCAGAAGGGGGTCTATACCTTTAAAATGCAATGAGAGGAGCATCTAAAGACAAAAATTACGGAATGATTTCAAAGTCCACCAGCCTTTTATGACAGACTAGTGTTCCGCAAGAAGCACAAAATGGGGTCAAGATACAAAGGAAGTTCAACACTGCCTTTCAAAATTGTAACTGTTTCTGCAGTAGTAAGTCCCATGTAGCCTCTGCCTTCAAACTTTAGGATAAAGGCAAACACAGATTAATGAGTTTCCCACAGCTCACCCCTGTAAACATGAAGAGCTGGGTAACTAACCTGGTTGGGTAACCAGTGGGCTCCTGACAAAGTCTATTAGATCAGTCACTGTAGCCTATCAGAAGTGGTTGTTAAAAGATTTCTAAACTACAAAAAAAGCAAAGAAAACTTAGCAGACATATATTTATTTGAATTTTTAAGAAGCTTTAAATAAGAACCTCTCAAAAACAAGAAAAAAATAATCCCAGGAAAATAAAACCAGACCATCAAAAACCAATTACACTCTAGAAAACAATGGCAGACAGGGGCCATCTCTTCCCCGGGATGAAAAGGAGTTGGCCCAGACATCTGTTCAATACTGGATTGAGGTATTATATAATAGAAATGCTTGTCATTGTCAATCATTTGAAGGCGGTCAAAGTTGGCAGATAATCCTGGAAATGACCTTAAATCCTATTGTCATGTATAGAAACCCACTCTGCTTCTAAAAATGTTTGTGTCCGGTTTAATTCCAGAGTTGGGGGGATTGGAACCAAGCAGCATCTTTTGGAATCTCAGATCCAGGATTTATTTGGGGAGAGGGAGTGCTGTAGAGGGGCTATCAGGGTGCTAAAAGAGGTGCTTGGGCATTTCCTGTCTGCCTGACTTATCTGCCGTTATAGATACAAGACCTAGTTGCATAACTGGTCTTGTTTTATTTAAACTATTATAACTTCTGCTTTCTAAAAAAGTTATAGTAATATACACATAACATATAATTTACCATCTTAACAATTTCTAAACATGTAGTTCAATAGTGGTAAGTATATTCACATTGTCGCATAAGCAGTCTTCAGAGCCTTTCATCTTGCAAAACTGAAACTATTCAGATTAAACATCTCCCCCTTTACCCCTCCCCTCAGCCCCAGGCAACCACATTATACTTCCTATCCCTGTAAATTTGACCCCTCTAGGTACTTTATACAAATGCACAGTAATCATACAGTACTTCTCCTTTGTGAATGGCTTATTTCACTCAGCATAATAGCCTCAAGGTTCATGTATGGTGTAGCATATGTCAGAATTTCCTTCTTTTTTAAGGCTGAATAATATTCTATTGTATGTATGTATATACTACATTTTCCTTATCCATTTATCCAACAATGGACATTTGGGTTGCTTTCACATCTTGGCAACTATGAATAATTCTGCCATGAGCATGGGTGTATAAATATCTGTGTGTAACCCTGCTCTCAATAATTTGGGGTATATACACAGAAGTTGAACTGCTGGGTCATGCGGTAGTTCTGTTTTTAATACTTTGAGGAAACACCATGCTGTTTTCCATAGCAGCTTCACCATGTTACACTCCCATCGCCAGTGCACAAGGTGGGGGTGGTGAACCAGACTTTTGATAATGGGGAGTAAATGTGTCTGCTCATTGCTCTAAAGAGAGACACCATCTCTCTCTTCCAAGGCTATTCGCTATATAATTCTCCTTGTAAACATTGTCCAGAACAAAGAACAGTCAAGTGTCTTGCTTTCAAGATGTGGAGAAATATGAGTGACCCTTGGAGAATTGTCTCTGAACAGTATGCCTTATCTCCTCAACTCCCTTACAATCTTCTTGAAGTCAGCAATCATGTCATACTATTTCTATAATCCACATCTTTAGTGAGTTGATAGTGGTCCCCAAAAGATAAGTCTGTGTTCTCTCCCCCTATAAATGTGCCCTTGTTCGGAGAAAGGATCTTTGAGGTTGTAATTAACTTAAAGATTTCAAGATGAGATCACTTGATGAGATCCTGGATTACTCAGGTGAGCCCTAAATGCAACAACAGGTCCTTCTAAGAGTAAAGCAAAGGGGGATTAGAGAGACAGAAGAGGAGGGCAGTAATTATTTGGGAGTGCTACTCCTTTTGATGGGCTTCGGAAAAGAAAAGTTAAGAATGCAACTGTTGATCCTCACCCCTTCTGTGGTTGAAAAGCCATTGTCAGAAAAGTAAATAATAAATCCAGTGAGGTACAGGGACTTGGTAGACATTTCCATGATGAGGGTTGAGGGGTGTTGCACATGTACCACAGCGGGCAGGCAGTTGGGGTAGACAGAAGAAGAGTACTGGGCTGCATGGTAGAATGCCAGGGGCATTTCAGGCTCAGCCCCTCCTAGCTTTGTGACCTTTGTAACTCTCTAAACCCTGTAGAGCACAGGTGGCAAACACAAGGCCCGTGGGCCGTCCACCTTGTTTTATCCTGCTTGGCAGCGCCGAGCTCTCACTTATCTGTTAAGGGTAGTTACATGTATACAATCCTAAAATTACATTCAGCCCTTTGAAGGCAACCATGAAGCTGATGTGACCCCCAGTGAAAATGAGTTTGACGCCCCTGCTGTAGAGTGTCAGTTATCTTACCTATAAAATGGGACATTATTATCTACCTGACCTGTACCATGTGGTTATTATAAGGCTCCTCAGCTAGCTATACAAGAAGTGGTGCAAAAGGAAGTACTTCAGAGATTGTCAAGCACAACACAGATGTATATGTGGCCGGAGATAGAATAAGAAACCCTGAGATACTGTGGCTGTCATCAGTCAGCGTCCTGATTTCCAAGATTCACCTTGTCACCCCTCAATATCATTGTGGTTTCCTCCCTGAGTGGGCAATCAGGGAGGATTGTGGGAAATCGCACACATAGAAACTTAAGTAAAAAACCCTATAAAGCCTGTAACCCCTCAATAGAAGGGAGCCATTCCCTGGCCAGAGAGGGCCTGCTCCCATTTCTTGGGAAGTGTTTTCCTTAATAAATCTCCTGTTTGCTTTGTTTTACAATATCTGTGTGCTCAGTCCAATTCTTTGTTCACAACCACTAAGAGCCTGGTGCTATCTCCAGCTGCAACATATAGAATTAACACAGGCTAGGCATGATGTCAAGCACAGCGGTGCTTACCTTCCAGGGAAATACTGTACGTTTGTCACTGTCCATTGTTTTTTTTTTAAAGCCCTGTTGAAGTTTACACATTCAAGTAGTCTAGTTTAGTGGGACAGATATGACATCACAGCATTGCTGGTATGTTTTCTGGAGGAGGTAGGCTTTGAGATGAATTTGGAATAAAAGAAAGACTTCTTGGATCTTGAGTAGAGAGCAGGATTGTCTGATGACATGTCAGAGGAGAAATAAGAAAATCTAACGTCTTTTGCATAATTGGCAGGGAAAGGATCTGTGAGTGCAAATGCAAGGTGATGTAATTAGGATAATTTGATAAAGAGTCTCCAAATCAAATGTGAATAAATTGGATCCACTGAAGAAGCATCCACCAATTATGCTGTCAAGAATGCAGGTGGGAGAAATGAATTTATCTACAGTGTCTGCATGCAAAACTGCCATGTAGTGTGATTTATTTCATATGAGAAATGACCTCAGACTGTCCCAGAGATTTACAGGGAGGAAAAAAAATACCAAGACAAACACACGCAAAAAAAATTTATTTAAAACAAGAAAAATCCCCTAACATTCAACAATGAACCAATTTGCAGGAAGGAATGGGAGATTATTCAGAGGCTCCATGCCTGAGGGAGAGTGGCAACGGTAATCAGATGATCTGGGGACTTGTGTTGTATACTTAAATGCAGTTACTGAGCTTTCTTGTAAATACAATGAGGTATAATTGCATTTTAAATTAATTCCTATCATGCCAGCCTTTCAGTTATTTATGTTCATTTTTATTTTGCATATCAAATAGATTTTTTAAAAATATATAATACAATTCGAGAGGATGTGTTCCAGGTAAGCACTGTTTTATTAACAAGCATTTATTGTGTATTTTCTCTGTAGGTGATGAGGATGATGAAACAAATGTGTATTTACTGCATGTCAGATGTCGAAGTAAAGACTTTCAAATATATTCTATCATGTTAATCTCTACAACAGCTCTGTGATGCAGGTATTATTCTCATTTTCCGTTTTGGAATCTGAGCCTCAAAGAGGTTATGTAACTTATCCAAAACAGTGTCTTAGCAAATTCTTACAGCACTGCGGTGCTGTGGGGCAGTTGCCTGCTTTCTTGTTAGAGCAGACGCTTGTCTACACAATGTGCCACTCTGTACCTGTCATCAGAACCCACCAACCCTTGTCAACATGCAGGTGCCAGCTACTCACTCTGGTTGCCTCTCTCCCACTCAGAGGTAACACTGAGATCCTGTTTGGTTAATGACACGTAAAGATGCCTCCTGGGGGCCATCAGGGGAATTTTAAGCCACCTGGCAGAGGGAAAATATATGAACAGCCTTGTCCTCAGGGGCCACAGATCCTCTGAGCTATAGGACTATCTCCTGTTGGCTTCTTTGGGGTGAGAAAAATAATCTCCTAGTGTTTCTGTGCCTTATGTTTCAATAACATCTTCCTTATCTTCCTTGCAGCTGAGAGCATACCATCAACAGAGGCAGGGTAGGCTTGCCTGAGTGCCTGAGTTCTCACCGCCCACTTGGAGAGGGAAGTCTCTCCCAGGGAAACCAGGGCAGCCTGCCTGCAGCTACAGACCATCAAGCCCCACTTCATGAAAGCATGCCCCAAGAGAGTTTGAAGACCAAATTAGGTTCCCCTTTTTGGGAATTTGAACTGGAGGAATAGGGAGATGGTTGCTCATTCGGCACAGGAGGGAGTAATAAAAGCAAAAGAAAAATGGAAAGCACAGAGGCTAAGAAAAAAGCTGAGTCATGTCAAGCAGTCCACTCCAGTGAATGTCATTCATAAATTACTAATGCTCAGGGGAGGGCAGATAACCAAAGGGGAGAACAGTGTGGGCCAGTTACCCCTGTTCACTCCATGTTCTATGATGCTATGGCCAGTGCACCCCCAGGACTAGGACTCAGGGAACTCATAGCAGCCTAGGCCTTCTGCCCCATCATCAGTACCACGTTGTTTCTTTGGCGAATCTCCAAACACACCAGCATGTTCTTAATATGCTTCAGACGTCCTTGTCATTCATTGTCCTGATCAGCCCCAAACCTGTACAACAGTTGCTGCCAATGTCTTGGACCCAGAGCAGCCGCCCAGTTCAGCTGTCTCTCTGAGGCCTGGCGGTAAGGCCTATTCTTTCTGGTTTCTTGCCTGCTTCACTGTTCCAAGTAGCTCTAGGGGAAATCCCAGCCCCAACCCGATGTATGCTGACACGTCCTGCACACAAAGCAGCCTGCCTACCGCAACTCGTCAGGCTCTTCTACTAAACCGCGATTTCCTTAACCTCGTATATTAGTTTGCTCGGACTGCCATAACAATAAAAGTGGCTTAAACGACTGAAATTTATTTTCCCATAGTTGTGGAGGCTGGAAGTCTAAGATTAAAGTGCCATGAGTGTTAGCTTCTGGTGAGAGCTCGTTTCCTGACTTGTAGGTGGTCACCCACCTTCTCTGACCCCACATGGCCTTTCCTGGGTTGGAGTGCAGAGAGGGAGTGTCAGTGAGCTCTGATTTCTCTTCTTACAAGGACACAGTCCTACTGGATCAGGCCCCACCCTTATGACCTCATTTAACCTTAATTCCTTCCTTAGAGCCACCATCTCTGAACACAGTCATATTGGGTCTTAGGGCTTTAGTATATACATTAGGAGAGGGGGATGAAAGTTAGTCTGTGGTGCCTTGAAAGTAGTAGCCATAACTGACTCAGCTTTTAACCCCCATCAGAGCACAGTCCTGACAATCCTCAGTGTCCAATAAATGCCAGTTCAGGGAAGTCATGTATGAAATGACAGAGCTGGAATTTTAACTCAGGTTTTCTAACCACCAAATCAAATGTTGGACACCTATGGGACTTAAAGGAAGAATAAGACGTGGTTTGTCCTCTGGGAGCTTAATCTTGTTATGGTGGCAGGCCACATAATTGACATAAATTATAGCATAAAGCATCATGCCATGGTGAGTGGCTCCAATGGGAAGTGTTAAAGAGGGCTCTGGAAGGGGTAGGACATGAGTGGGCCCTAAGAGGCTGGTTTGCTTTGGGACTTTGGGGAAGAAAAGGAAGGGTACTGTAGCAAGAAACCTTGGGATGTAAGATCTGAGATGGAGGTCTGAGACTTAGCGTGGTAGTCCAGGATGCAGTGAGGAGACCAGCTGGGCTGGACAGAAGTATAACATGGGGCGAGAGTTCAAGAATAATCCAGGCAGGAGGGACCAGATCTGGACAGTTTTGGAAGATTCTGAATTTGAGGATGATATCTTAAAGTCTGAAGTAACCTTGCACTCAGACCAGTAGTTCTGACACTTTAAACCAACCATTTAAAAATTACTATAAAATGTATTCATTTCTTTCAGTAAAAGGAATTATTTCATGGCTATGGCAATCAATGTTGAAAAGCTTAGGAAAGATATATTTTATCATATCGATTATTGATGTGTTTGTAGAGAAGGTGCTATAATTTTAAAGTTAGAAGTACACTCAATATTCTTAAGTATATTTTATTAATTATGCTATTAGAGTTGTCCCATTTTTTCTCCCTTTTATCCTCCTCCACCCTGCCCCCCTCCTCCAGCATTTCGGACCCCCCCTTAGTTCACGTCCATGGGTTGTACTTATAAGTTCTTTGGTTTCTCCATTTCCTATACTATTCTTAACGTCCCCCTATCTATTTTGTGCCTACCATTTATGCTTCTTATTCCCTGTACCTTTTCCCCGTTCTCCCCCTTCCCCTCTCCACTGATAACCTTCCATGTGATCTCCATTTCTGTGATTCTGTTCCTGTTCTAGTTGTTTGCTTAGTTTTTGTTTTTTAGGTTCAGTTGTTGATAGTTGTGAGTTTGTTGTCATTTTACTGTTTGTATTTTTGATCTTCTTTTTCTTAGATAAGTCCCTTTAACATTTCATATAATAAGGGGTTGGTGATGATGAACTCCTTTGACTTGACTTTATCTGGGAAGCACTTTATTTGCCCTTCCCTTCCAAATGATAGTTTTGCTGGATACAGCAATCTTGGATGTAGGTCCTTGCCTTTCATGACTTGGAATACTTCTTTCCAGCCCCTTCTTGCCTGTAAGGTCTCTTTTGAGAAATCAATTGATAGTCTGATGGGAACTCCTTTGCAGGTAACTGTCTCTTTTCCTATTGCTACTTTGAAGATTCTCTCCTTATCTTTAATCTTGAGTAAAGCAATTATGATGTGCCTTGGTGTGTGCTTCCTTGGGTCCAACTTTTTTGGGACTCACTGAGCTTCCTAGACTTCCTGGAAGTCTATTTCCTTTACCAGATTGAGGATGTTCTCCCTCATTATGTTTTCAAATAAGTTTTCAATTTCTTGATCTTCTTGTTTTTCTGGCACCTCTATGATTTGGATGCTGGAACATTTAAAGTTGTCCCAGAGGTTCCTGAGCCTCTCCTCATGTTTTCGAATTCTTGCTTCTACATTCTGTTCCAGTTGGATGTTTATTTCTTTCTTTTGTTCCAAATTGTTGATTTGAGTCCTGGTTTCCTTCCCTTCACTGTTGGTTCCCTGCATATTTTCCCTTATTTCACTTTGGAGAGCTTTCATTTCTTCCTTTATTTTGTAACCATACTCAGTCATTTCTGTGAGCATCCTGATTACCAGTGTTTTGCACTTTGCATCTGATAGGTTGTCTATCTCCTCATCACTTAGTTCTTTTTCTGAAATTTTGACCTGTACTTTCATTTAGGCTATATTTCTTCATCTCGGCATCTCTGTTACACAGTAAGGGGCAGAGCCTTAGGTATTTGCCAGGGTGGGGCAATGTTGCTGTGTTGTAATGCTATATGTGGGGGAGGGGTCCAAGAGGGAACAATGTCACTTGCTCAGCTCTCACCCCACTTTCTGTCACTTCCCTTGCTTCCCGCAAGTGGATTGTGCCCTTTCAGGTGTTGATTCCTGGGTGGGTGGGCTTTTCTATGTTCTAGGATCCTGTGGGTCTCTCCAACGGATTCTCCTGTGAGACTAGGATTTTCTCCCGCTGCCACAGCTCCCACGGGTTTTTGCAGCCACAGGTTTTGAGGCTTTATTTCCCTGTGCTGGAACCCTGGGTTGTGTCATCTGTCTCACTCCCCAGTTGTTCCTCCCAGCTTATCCACACTCGAATGGGGGATATTGCAATCCTGCAGCCACACCTCACCTGCTGCACCCCAGCTTCCCATCTCCACCCCTCCTACCAGTCTGGATGAATGCTTATTTAACTCCTTGGTTGTTGGACTTCCATGCAGTTTGATTTTCTGGCAGTTCTGGTTGTTTTTAGATTGGTTGTTATCCTTCTTTTTGTTGTGAGAGGATGTGAAAGCGTATCTACCAACACCTCCATTTTGGCCGGACAGAAATACCTTCTAATTCAAGATGAAATTTCAAGTGATTATTTATACAACGAAGTATAACTTTTTATGTTTTTTCAACCAATATATTGGATTGTATAACACCTATAGTCATGCTTTATGCTATAACTTGCTTTTTGTTTTTCAAAAACTATTTATTATTTGGGAGAAATGAACTTGTGGGAGTGTATTTCAGAGATCGAGCCTGACTCCAGAATTTTCATATATATATTTCAGGGGAAAACTGAAGAACATTATATATTTTAAAGAGAATAACATGAAAGACTGCATGTGTAACTACACGCAATTCCTTAGAAAAACGTTCGAAAGCCATACCTACTCTTGGGAGAATGTTCAGATACTGTGATAAAATGAACTACTCTCTAAATGTTAAGAAATTCAAAGTTTGCAGGACACTACTCTCCCACTCTTCACTGCCGACAGTGTGTCACCATACTGTCCTCCAACACCCACCACGGACCTGCCCTGAGAGCCAGTGACGTCTGAAAATTATTGTGAGACATTTTTAAACACAAATTTAAGTCAGAGCTTTTAGAAAGCGTGGGTATTTAAAAGAACTCCTTCCTTTATATATATATGTATATCTGGAACTCTTTCAATGGTGTAACATTAAAAGAAGTTAGCTTTTTAATATTCACATTGCTTTAAGAGATAATCCTTTCGGATGACATCACACAACCATCCATATTTAGTTGGTACATTGGTTTTACTTATTCTTTCAACATCTGACTGCATACCATTTTCCCAGCTTTGGGCATGTTTGGGGCTTAGGAGAACAGCCATTGGGACTATAAGACTCAAGCTAATTGTACCCTGCCAACTCAGTGTTAAGTTTAACAGTCAATTTTGGATCAAGTGGTCTGCATCCCATTATTTCACATGCAGTCCTTTCTTGTTTTCACTCTTTTTCTTCATTCAAATCAGCAAATGGTTGCCCTGCCAGTCTCTGCCCTTAGCCTTTTCCATTTTTCTTTCTCTCCCTTTGGATAACATAAAAACATATGATGGCAAATGTCATTCTACTTCTTGGAGATTCTTCAGGAACCAGATGTCTCTGGAGGGCAAATGCAGTATAATAGGTAGTGAAGGTCAAGTTGACTATGTGAAGCTCAGGCTTTTGTTTGGCTGTCCTATGGGTTCTTCTACTGGGGCCCAGAGCCTTTGACTACTGTAGCTCTTAGCAGAGGAAGAACAGACTGGTACTTAAAAGTCCTTCTGCTGCTTTCAACATAGATCAGTCCGAAGGAAAGGACAAAGTGAGAGTATGTGGGTTTCAGGGGAGCGGAATATCCAGTTCCCTTTCAAACTTCTGGTGAGCCATCCTTCATCCTTAGATAAGTATGAGTAAGGACACCTTGCAGCTGAGCACAGGCAAAAATGCTGGCTCCTGCCTGCCTCCTGCCTCAGCATTCACAGTTCCTAACCAGGCCCTGGCTCTGACTTGACACATTGAATCTGGACTGTTCAGTCAAGTTCATTTACTCCCTGGCTCTAAACTACCTGCATCTCAGCTTACCCTTGTCTGGCACCTTACCTCTGGCATTGATCCTGGATTTCAGAATGTGATACTACTTCCTTCATGCTGATCTTCTAGCCTAGATTTATTCTCCCTGCTGTTCTGGATTCCCAGCCTTGGTTTCAGACAGGACAGGGCTGAAAATCATGACCAGGTCCTTGGTAAGCATGTGGATCCTTGGCTCTCTGTGCAGTTGGCTATTGGACACGACCATACAGATGCATTTTGGCTCTGAGGCTTCAGTCTCTTCAGGTCTTTCAGGCAAGTCACCCCACAGGCAGCTGCGGTTGGTCACAGGCTGTGCAAGGTCTCAAATGAACCCTTGGTGGTGATTTGGAGGACCAGCATTATTAGCAGAAACCTCATCAGATAGAAAGTGTCATGGAGATAGTAGAATGCCTGCCGAGAATCGGGTGACATCAGCTGTGAAGGCCTTCTTTCTGTTTTCAGATGGGGGTCAGGAGTTGTAAACAATGGTTCTCCCTGCTGGTGGTGCCCCCTGAGCCTGCACCAGCCCCTTCACACCGCTGGCATCATGAATTTCCATCTTTGGGTTCCATCAGAGAGAGCATACCATCTCACCCCAGCCCCAAGTTTCCGGAGTTTCATAATACTTTTATTCCAACTCAGCTTTACAAGATAATGCTCTGCAGCCCCAGGGTGTCCCCAGGCTCCATTTTCACCTCCACCTAACAGGATAAGCAGGAGAAGGTCTAACCTGACCCTCTCTCTAAGTCCTTCTGTTCCCCACTATGGCTAGGAATCTCGGGACCCGGACTCACCGGCCCCACCCCATCACGCTGAAGGGGTGTTTGGACGTGGAGCTGGAGACGGCTTCAACATCACCTGGAAGCTGGTTACTTCAGAACAGGCCTCTCTGCTCCCACAGGTGCGTTGAGGGAATTCTGTTCTCCACTGCTGCTGTTGGCAGGGTCTACACTTGGAGTTTTCCCAGACAACCCCTTCCCTGGGGTGTCTGCCAGCCCCCAGGTGAGGTTCTACCACTTCATGGACTGAACCATTCTTGCCTTGATTTCCGCTTTTGACCCAGAGCAGTGGCCCACTCATTGGTCACATTTTTTTTATCCTTAAGGTCATTTTTTTTCAGAGACCCATTGCTGGGTGGGTTCCCCCCACCTGCTGTGATTAACAGCCCCCTCCACCATTTCCTTAACATTAAGTGCTGCAGAGAAGGGGTTGGGTGTGAGTTGCCCAAATGACACTAAGCACCTTACATAGACGGGACTACTCCCCAGGAAGACAATTTTGCCAAACCAAAGACAAAGGTCCTACTAGACCTTTCTTCCAGGCCAGTGGCTGCTACTTGCTGTATATTTAGGCAATTTAAATAATTCTTCCACAAATTAAAAAGGTTTCTGCCTCTAGTCATTGTGAGTAAGTAGGAAATACGAGTAGTAGCTTCTGCCTTTATAACAATATGGGTATAATGCCTTTCTTTCTGCTGAAGGGAAGGGATGTCAGAGTTATCTCCAGCATCCACGAGCTGTATAATCCTAGGTCTTATTTTCAATTCCTCTCTCTCTTTTTTTTTTTTTTTTTACAAGGTAGAGAGTGTTCTCTGTCTGCCTGGGAGCAGAAGAAATTCTTTGTGTGGTGGGTAATTACAGATGAGGAGAGAAGGTTTACTTTCATCAAAATTTTCTAAATTACCTCTTGTACTGATAGCTCCAATCACACCTTGCTTTCTTTTTAAGTAACTGTGACAGTGCAAGCTCTCACACAGCACATTCTGCACGCCTCTATTGTGGCATTTCTCAGAGTTGTAGTGTATTAGGGGTGACTTCTGGGGGCTTGTGTGAGTAATCCACAGACATTTAATTTCAGTTCTCCTTGTACAACAAGTGACTGAATCAAACGGAGCATTCTTTAATACCAGGCTTTAGGAAAATAAAAAGCCTATTCATGAGGATGTGGACAAAGGAAAAGATAAAAATTGCAAATGAAAAACTCTAATTTCATAACCCTGGCTCCACAGGAGAAGGTTCTCAGAGGCTGGACATTTCTCTTCAGGAACGATTTGGTGGGAAAAGCATCAATAATGGCAATGACTTTCTTATGCCAGGATTTGGCTGCCTTTGGCTTCCACTCTCTGATACTTTTTTTTGTTCTTATGGAAGATTGGGAAGGGCCAAGTTGAGTCTCAACATGTCATCTGAATAAGCAACACGCTGCTGCAGCAACCCCTACCGGGGCTCAGCCCTCTGGTTGAGCTCTTCTGTCAGCTCAGGTTTTTCAGAACATCCCCACTGGTCCTCTTTCCCCAAGGCAATTTCAGCACATGGGCATGGCTCGTCCTTTATCATACCATTTACTTGTACATGCAGGTATCATACTTACTAATGCCAGACCTCAATGCATCTCTCTGAACCTCTGTGCTAACCACTTCGTACCATCGAATGTCTTGCAACCTTTCTACCTGAACTCGGAACCTCAGCATGGCCACACCAGTTTACAACACGCACAGCCCCAACACTCAGAGAAACTTTTACCTTTCATGGTTCCAATAAGATGAGATCATCACAAACAGAACTTGAGAATGATCCCTTCCACTTGACGCTATGACTGCTTGCATGAGTGAGCTCTGGGGACAAAACTGTCACATTTATCTCTGATTCCCAGGACTTTGTTTAGTGTTTTTGGCATAACTGGAACCTGAGAAATAACTATTCTAAATATCAAATGACACTGCTTGAACTAAAACAACACACCCTGTTATTAAGGATTTATTCTCTACTTTTTCAGCCTTTAAGGGTGTAGCTATACGCAAGAGGAGTCATTAGAAAAACTGGAAAGATAAAGAAGGACCAAATCTAACTCTTATTCAGTAGGGAATTATTACTTAGCAGAATTCACCCAGCTTCTCCAAATGAGGAAGGAAACAGGGATTAGTTAATGCAAATTCAAATTAAAAATAGCAACATAGATATGCATAGATTTTTTTTCAGTGCTCACTCCTCCCCAAATATCTTGGGTGTTGAATGCTTTGGATAGATTATGCCAGAAAATCCATATGTAGGGCAAATAGCATGGGAAAAATTTCATCAGCTATATCAAGTTCCTGATGTATTGTTTTTGAAGGTGCTCAAATAATTCTATCTTTAGAGTAGAATATCTGTTTCTAATGGGCTCAACTTGGGCTGGTTGCCCACTGTTGTGGTTCACAGCTGTGCATCGCCTCTATCTGGACAGTGGAACCAGACTCGGTCTAACCTTTCATTAAAACTGCAGCTGGGGAGATTGGACCGGGTGATGTCTGAAGGCCTTTTGCCTCCTCGTTCTGTGAGGACATGAAACCGTCAGACTAGACCTGAAAACAGCAATCCCCTCTCTGCATGTTTTTCTCCCATTTCTCTGGGTCACAGCTTGGAGGGAAGTTGCTGAGGTTAATTCTTTTTTAATAAATAAATGAACAAAGTTTATTTTGGATAAAATACGTGAAAGTAAAGTCGATTTTCATTCACAATAGGAACATTCTATAAAGTTGACATGAATGCTGAATTAATGAATACTGAACTATTGCACCTCCAAACTCTAATCCCAGGGTCATCAAACTATGGTCCTGGGGGCAAAACCAGCCTTCCAATTGTTTTAGTAAATAGATTTGCATTGGAACACAGAAACAAATGCCTATTTGTTTATGAATTTTCTATAGCTTCCTTTGGCCACACAGCAGAGTACAGTAGCTGCAACAGAGACGATGTCCCACAAAGCCTAAGATATTTACTCTATTTTACTGAAGTTTTCCAGCCTTGGCTCCAATTTGTTCAACTACCACCAATTGAGTACTTACATTAGGAGCAATTTCTCAAATTTAAAATATTACCTATGCAATCATTCGACTTTCTTTCCCAATGATCTTATCTTGAGTGAGGTTAATTTTTAAAATCCCTTAAATGGCTCAATTTTAGTACATTTGCTCTCCCTAACCCTTACCTGAGAGTTAATGTAGAGATCTTGCTGCTACCCCAGAAGACAATGACTGGATGCCAGTTCCCCATGCCTTTTCTCCGTCCGGATGTGAGCCCCATTCTGCACTCAGTGAAATGCCCTTCTCTGTGGCATCCCCTTCTTCCTCCTTCTACTCAGTTCTCTCTTTTTGATACTTTTTTTTTTGAAGTGTAACAGTACAACTACTAGCTAAGAACAAATCCCTGTTACCACTGCCTAGGTCAAGAGTTTTCAAACATTTTTTTTTAGGTGAAATCATTTTAGCCCTGACTGGTGTGGCTCAGTGGATTGAGTGCCAGCCTGTGAACCAAAGAGTCGCTGGTTCAATTCCCAGTCAGGGCACATGCCTGGATTGCGGGTCAGGTCCCCAGTATGGGGTGCACGAGAAGCAACCACATATTGATGTTTTTCTTTCTCTCTTTCTCCCTCCCTTCCTCTCTATCTAAAAATAAAATAAATAAAATCTTAAAAAAATAAAGTGACTATTTCAGAAAAAGTAATTACACAAGGTCCCTAATATATATAAATCAGTAATGATTTTAAGATCTGTCTTGGCTTCCTGTCTCACAGAACCCCAGAACACTTTAGAATAATTTTAACATCCATTGTTTAGGGTACTGAAGAAACAAATTATGAAAAAAATACATATCAGTGAAAATATGCCTCTTGCTCCTTTAGCTGTTACAAATGTATGGCAAAATGAAATAAGACCACTTTAGGTCTACTTTTAAGGGAGTTTTCTTTGAGTTCTTTTATTTCCCCATTTATATTTATGGAGGCATTATAACCTGGGTCAACCAAATAAAAAAAAATGGAATAGGAAGCCAAAAACTGTGAGTCATGCAGAACTAGATCCAATCAAAAGAATGATGAACAGGAAATGTCCAACATCACAGCATGAGGTTGAAGTTAAAGAATGAAACTCTCCTGGAGTGTAACAAGAATAGAGTCAATGTCATGGACTTGTAACCAAAGTCAGAGAGAACGTCTAGTATAGACTTTCAATCTGGAACTTTCAGCTAGCTTACTTACCCATTCCTAGAGCTAAGTTAATGGTCAGGCTTCCATCTAGGCTTCTGCTGCAGGGGAATTCAAAATAATGACTTAGGCTGGGAGGCCACCTGCTCTGTCTCCTGCTCCTACGATACAACCCGCCATCCATGTGACCAGAGTCACTGCCTCTGTGTTTAGCTGGAGAATCATGCCTCCCTCAAACCCTGCATCTCTCCTGCCAGACAGTCCCCTGCTGATCTACAGTAAGAATTTGGCTTTTCCCACCACATCAGACTCCAGATTTTGGCATTCTCAGATACCTTGAAGTGCAGGCTCTATTAAGACATTTGTTAACATCATATATTTGCAAAATAATATTTTCTTTCTCTGGTAGCCTAGGCATGTCTGTTTCTTGTGGGATCTATGGAAACCTGTGATAAGCAATCAATATACTCCAACATTTTGAATGTTTCTACCAAATTCTGTGTCGGATGTTGGTAGGCACATTATCTGAGTTTCAATTTCTGCCACTACATAAAAAGGACTGCCAGCTTCTCAGACCACATAGAGTTGTTCTCGTTATTTTCTACTCTACTCAGTCAACCTGACGTTTTAGGGTCTGTTACTTATAATTCCCCTCTTTATGGAAAAAACTGTACACGTCAAGATGAAGCAGAAAACACAGTTCCCACAGACAAATAATAAAAGGAATGCATTAAACCACATTTCAAAAGTTTAATGGCATTTAGTTCGATCAGGGCTCCAATTCAATTTCTCTGTGATTCTGTCGACTTTTCCTCTTGCTTTCTGTCAGTTGCATTGTCTTTTTTTTCTTCTTTCTCTGGTAGCAAAATGACTCTAGCAGTTTCAGTTTTCACTGTGCAGAAAGAGTGTCTTTTTCCTCCAGTGGATGAACAAAAGAGCGTTTAATTTCATTCTGATTAGACCAGTTTAGACCACATGCTCATTCCTCAGCCAGTTACTGGACAAGGAAGGTGGGCTATGTTCATCCTCTGCGGCCAAATCAGGGCCTACCTCTCCAGTCAATCCTACCTTAGCCACATAGCTGCTGCATGACAGGGTTAGGATGGATGGAAGCAGGAAGGCCATCAACCATGTGCACCATACCCCTTGGAGAATCTATGCACTAATCAGCTGCGGGGACAGTGTTGTGTTCTGCTTATGTGGCTGCCGGGAGCCCACTCCTGTGCCTACTGATGTGGTGAGATGGGAGAGCAGTTTCCAAAGAGGGGGGCCTGGCAGGCAGCCCCAGGGTGTCCAAGACACTGAGAGAAACACGTTCTTCTGCTTTGTCTAAAGGACACCTTAAAATAGCATGACTGTCAATGCAATGCCCTGGGAAGAAAAACCTTTTAAAATAGTACAAAAAACTTAATCTTGGAAGTTAAAAATCACACTTTTATGAAGATCTCAGTCTGTTGCCTGCCTGCTGATCATTTCTTTGGTTGCCCATCAGGTAGTAAGGCCAAAAAGGTGTTCTTGTTATTATGATAGGTATGGATCTCAGTCTACAAACTTATAGAAGGGACATCTATTTCTTTATTTTCTAGGGCACCTAGATGTAACTCTGAGACCCAGTCCCCTGGATTAGTGGGAAGCCAATTTCAGTCATTATGGGGCCATCTCCTGCCCTTCAAGGCTGTACAAAGATGCCCAAGGGTCTTAACTGGCACCATTGCACTGGCTTGCCAAGTAGGTACTCCTTTGCTGTATCCTTCCTCATGGGCTTCTGCTCGACAGTCATGGTCCAGGTCTACATGACTCCTCTTAGTCCAGCAGGAATAGTGCCCCTAAGCGTTGTTAGGGCAGGAGCTTCTCAAGCAAGACTAGTCCGTCTGGTGCTCAGCATCCTTCCACATACCCACAACCACCCCTTGTCTCTTCACACATTTTCAGCCTCCTTCACCTCTTCTTCCTACTGTTGACCTTCTAGTCCCTAAAAACAACATTCCCCCTCCTTGTTAGAGTTAATAGTGTCCAGGCACTCTTAACACAAACTCTTTAAATTAGCTGACACTTTCATGCAAGATGGGAACCTAGGTGCTCCAAAGAAACGAAATAGACTCTGCTACATGCTTGAAAGGGAATGGATGGTTAAATATTGGCCACACCAGTGTAACCTGGATGTAAGGAAGTCTGACTTATCACATAATCAAATACAATATATGACTTGTTTCTCTACTACTGTCCTTTCATAGGGGTGGGGAAAGTTTCCTCTCTTGAAAACTGTCAGGTGAGTGACATTTCTGGTCAGTCTCAAGCAACAACAATCTTACAGACCATTAGTGACAAAATGAGTCTCAATGCATTAATCAGAATGCTCAGTCAGCCTTGCAAGCAATCAGAACTTCTGTTGGTTTTGTCATTAAATCTTCTCTCCCCAGGTGGGACCGGCCATAAAGGAGACCATGTGGGCTAGCTTTTTTGCTCACTGACTTATCTGGACCTGGGCATGGGTGCCGGCAGCTGGAGTTCACAGCACTATTTTGTCTAAAGAAATCCTCCAAAATGCTCCCTCTCTCTCTCTCTCTCATGACCCTTTAATAAGTGGACTAAGACCTTTCCTTTGTAAGTTCCGCACCCTGAATGGACACTCTGCTACACCAGCATCAACTTCGGGCAGAGTCCCTTCTGCCTGATTCGTTAAAAGTCGTGCACACACAAATGGCCATCATAAATAAAACAACAGACAACAAGTGTTGGAGAGGTTGTGGAGAAAAAGGGACACTAGTGCACTGTTGGTGGGATTGCAGACTGGTACGACCACTGTGGAAAACAGTATAGAACTTCCTCAGAAAACTAAAAATGGA
>CM052538.1:60073859-60188051 GCA_028533065.1 Trachops cirrhosus
ATAGAGTTGTCAGTGACCAGAGGGGAGAGGGGAGGGAATTTCAGGGGAGAAGGGAAGGATTTACAGGAACAAATATAGAGGACACATGGACAAAACTAGGGGTGTTGGAAAGGGGAGGGAGGAGGGGAGGAATGGGTGGGTGGGCTGGAATGGGAATAAAGGATAGAAACTGTACTGAATAAACTAAAATAAAAAAATTTTTTTTTAAAAAAAAAGAAAATTTCAAAGTGGAAAGATCAAGAAATAAAAACATAAATATTTCGCCCTGGCTAGTGTGGCTCGGTGGATTGAGTACCAAACTGTGAACCGAAAGGCTGCTGGTTCGATTCCTGGTCAGGGCACGTGCCTGGGTCACGGGGCCAGGTCCCCAGCTGGGGTTGAGCAAGAGACTCTCCTTCTCTTTCTCCCTCCCTTCCCCTCTTCCTAAAACTGAGTAAGATCTTTTTTTAAAAAAAGCTATATAAAAAATAATAAGATATAAATATTTTTAAAAATCACACTTATGTGATTAATACAGGGTATGGGCAAAAGTAGGTTTACAGTTGCATATGAAAGTTTATTCATATTATTATTTATTAACTATTGTATTATTTTTCATATGAACAACCATAAACCTGCTTTTGCCCACCCCTATATTTGTGATTAAAAAATCTTGAGTATTTGGTATTTCAAGTAAATGTATATGTTTAAGAGAATTTGGCATAGACTACCTTTGTAACTCCAATTTAAAGTGTGAAATTGAGCCTGGCCAGTGTGGCTCAGTTGGTTGGGCATCATCCTGCAAAGCAGAAGGTCACATGTTGGATTCCCAGCCGGGCACATGCCTGGGTTGTGGGTTCGGTCACTGGTCAGGGCGTACAGGAGAGGCAGATGATCGATGTCTCTCTCTTACATTGATGTTTCTCTTCCTCTCTTTTTCCCTCCCTTCCCCTCTCCTTAAAAATAAACAAAATAAAGTCTTTTTTAAAAAATGTGAAACTGAAAAAATTTAAAAAAGGAAAGATCAAAATAAAATGTGAAACTAAAAAAAAAAAAGTCATGCACACAAGGTGATCTTTATTCTTAGGAGGTTAGAGCCTGGAGTTCGAGGTTAATCTGTGCCTGACCGCCCCGACACCTCTGAGCTCTGCCACGTGTGGCTGCACCATTATTTAGCAAGAGGTGTCACTGCTCTGTACTTCTAAACTGGAAAAGCCAGCGTTCATGCTGCCTGTCACTACCAGAACCAGTAAGCACAGACAGGGATTGGATCTTCATGGGCACTTTATTCAGATGGCCGGTGATCTGAACACGGCGGCTTCTATACCTTAACAGACCGTCTTACATTCCATTTGAAACCGACCCTTTTTATAAGGAGAAGGAAAGTGTAGATAAGGGATTTGGAATTCACAGAAAAGGCTAATCAGATAAAAAGCTGCTGCATTCTTTCATCTGTTGATCAGTGATTCTTTTTTTTTAAAGGTTTTATTTATTTGTTTTTAGAGAGGTGAAGGGAGGGAGAAGAGTGGGGGAGAAAAATCAGTATGTGGTTGCCTCTCATGCGCCCCCTTCTGGGCACCTAGCTGGCAACCCAGGCACGTGCCCTGGACTGGGAATCAAACTGGTGATTCTTTGGTTCACAGGCCAGCACTCCATCCACTGAGCCACACCAGCCAAGGCTGACTGGTAATTCTTTAGCTGTGTCCTGGGCCGTGGATATTTCTCCCTGGAACACAGTGGCTCAGATACTATCTTGATGGTTTGCTGTCCTCCTGGGGCACAAAGGTAGAAGTGCTTATGGTCTCCTGGAGTCAGGGTGGGTTATACTTTCAGTTCCTGAAACAATAGCTTTTTACATACATTAATTACTAAGCTTATTGACTATTACCTAAAACTAAAATTGTCCAACTCTTGAGCCCCCCATCATTTCCACACGCAGGCAGCTGATGTTCTACCTTAAGTCACCCTGTGGAAATATTTTCTCTAACGATCAGAATTTGTCTTTCAAAGATGCTCATTCTGATCACAGCTGTAAGATCTTGGACTGTCCTGAGAGGGAAGCATTCCCACAGTCTTCTAGGGGTTCAGGGCTCCTATCCTGCGTGAAACCCATATTGCCCTTTCCTTTGACTTTTTCCATGTGAATTAGACTAAATTCAGTCACCCCTCGGGGGAGAAAGTTTCATTTGTAATCATCAAAGTCATACATTCCATCAGCTTGCACTGTTCGTACCTCAGATATGCACATTTGTGTCCTCAGCAAAGGTGTAAGTCATTAGGAGAACCGAGAAGGAGGGCTCTGCCTTCCGTGGGTCACAGCAGTGTTCTGGGTAAAGGGGTTGGAGCACCTTCCCCAGAGTCCAGTGTTGTGGCTAGGATCTGGGGGACCTGGGACTGGTCAGGAGTTCCACAGCTTGAAGTGAGAATGCAAATTTCCTATCGATACCCATTTAAACAACTTAAAAACTACCCTGGGACTGATTGCTCTTGGATTGCAGGGGCCAGATAGTCTTCACTCTGTTATTGTTTCAGCCATCAGCATGCAGGCCTGCGAAGAGAGGACAGCACCGACAGGGTTTTCGTCTGCAGATCCACACACTGAAACGGTCAGCACTGACTTTAGCAAGGAAACAGACACCAGATAACCATACTCCTGAGTGACCTCATTGAGAATGTGGTGACCCCACCCACTAAGGGTTTCTGGAATCCTGAATTCTTAGGACAGGTCATTGTTACAGGCCTCAGAGGACAAAGGAGGAAAAAATATTGTGTCATACAGAGGCATTTTTCTAATGATCCCGAAGGTTATTCTCCAGTGAAAAAATTATGTATTGCTACTCTGGAATTCCTGAAATCCAAGAGATCCTGACTCAGCAAGGGTGCCATCCTCCAGGAGCTGATGTCTCCATGGACAAAGGGAAAAGTTTTTTTGGTGAAAGGAGTCCTACCGTTTAGTTAATTAACACATCCATCCCCTTGCCTTTTTTTTTTCTGGTGAAAAGAATTCAGTTCCACTCTCTTAGTAACTTTCAGGTATGTAACACAGTGTTGTCAGCTACAGTCACCGTGCTGCAGACTTTGTTCATCTCGTAGCTAAAAAGCTTATACCTGTTTACCAACCTCTGTCCTCCTAGCCACTGGCAACTACTGTTCTATGCCGTTCTATGAGTTTGACATTTATTTTCCTTATAGATTCCACATATAAGTGATACCGTGCAGTCTTTGTCTTTCTCTGGCTTACTTCACTTGACATAATACCCTCTAGGTCCATTGGTGTTGTTATAAATATCAGGATTACATTTTTCATTCATTTAAAATAAATGGCCCTGGCTGGCGTGGCTCAGTAGGTTGAGCACCGGCCTGTGAACTGAAAGGTCGCCTGTTCAATTCCCAGTCAGGGCGTGCGCCTGGATTGCGGGCCAGGTCCCCAGTTAGGGGATTGCAAGGGGCAGCCAACTGATGGTTCTCTCACACGTTAATGTTTTTCTCCCTCTCTTTCACTCTCCCTTCCCCTCTCTCTGAAAATAAATAAATAAAATCTTTAAAAAATAAATAAATGAAATGAAATAAATAATTAAGATACAGTAGAAAAACTCTGAATGTTATGTGGTAGTCAGTTCAGCTCTCCACCTTCCAGTACATTTATCTGGAGTCTTAGGCATGAAGAAAAAACATCCGAACAAATGCAACTTGGGAATCAGAGCTAAGTCCCGGCAAACAGACTAAAAGCCTACCTCATCCTAGCCTTGGTTCCTGTTGCCTCCTCTCCTCTGTTCTCTGAAAACTCTCTTGACTTCTGGAACTGAGTACAAGTCTCACTGTTCTCACCTGGTTCTTGGAACTTCCCAGACTCTCCTTTTCATCTTAGCCCTTATCTGCTTCACCTTTGGATTTTGGTGAAGTGTACTGGACTTTGTATCAGCAGACAGGGCACCCACCCCTAAAATGACAGCTGTGGTTGACACTGACATTGGAGCTTGGGTCAATGAGTTGGTCGTGTTTATTTTCCGTCCTCGGGGCTTATTATACGAGTGCATGTTAAGACAACATGCAATCATACAGACAGTTACAAATGGATTTGGCCCTGGGCAAGATCATGGATGCATCTTGCAAGGTGCATAGAAGATTTAATGTAGGGTTTAAAAGAAACAAAAAAAGCTGAGTCAGTTTAAAAACAAAAGGGGGTGGGGGGACAACTTTTTAATTAAAACTAATTAAATCGACAAAAACATGGGATTTAAAAACTTACTTTCCACTAATCAGATAATTTCTGTGTCTTAGCTTTGATGGAAATCCTTGTTCTTACTCCATCCTTAATATCAAGAGCAGAGACTGTGTTTCTTGTAAACTGAGTTAGAGAATGATTTTGATTGCCATTCACAACATTCACGATTTTTACGCACCTTTTCTGTATCCATCATGGGGCAATACTATAATTCCAAGACAGAGGAAGTCAAGAATGCTCTTCAGCTTTCATTCATAGAATGACCAGTATCTAAAATCTAGCAAAGTGAGAACTGTTGTTCTGTCATGGTGACTTACGAGAGCAATAATGTGGTCATATGAGTTATTTAGGATTTTATGATGAAAATTTCCATATACTTCCATAGGAGTGAAGGTGAAAACTTCCAGAAGTATATATTCCAATGTATTTACTTTTTCAAGCACAAGCATGCCTTCAAATGTCTATGCTGTAATGCATTTGCATAATTTAATGCAAACAGATATCCCATTTTTACTGACTAGGTTATTTGAAGAGCTGAACTGCCAGATGTGGATATGCTCATTAAGACCACAAGCCAAACTGAAAGTAAGTCTTCTTTAATCACTAATTTCAATAGTAGAAGCAAGAGGCTAACAGGGAGAAGTGCCAGCTCACCCAGTGTTCCATTTTCCCCATGGATTGGCATGAGGAGAAAGTCAGCATGGACATGGGGTATCTTACTGCAGAAGGTGCTGCCGTTTTATTGACCTAGGGGCATGGGGCAGGGCAGTGCACCAAATCTAGAGTGGGGAGGACAGCTTCCCTTGTGAGGTGAGGCCTGCCGGGAAAAGCTTTATAAATTGCCTATGATTGGACCTGAAAATCACACATTGGTTTTTTATTTTTTTAATTTATTGTTTTAGACAGAAGAAGGAGAGAGAGAGAGAAAGAGAGAGAGAGAAACATCAATTTGTTGTTCCACTTATTTATGCATTCATTGGTTGCTTCTTGTATGTGCCCTGACCAGGGATCGAACTTACAACCTTGGCATATCAGGACGATGCTCTGACCAACTGAGATACCCGACCAGGGCTGCAGACAGGGTTGCACATTGGGTTTTAACCAGGCACAGGACTTCTCAGTTTATTGAGTTACACCTGGCCTGTAGGATGCTTTATTTCTGAGTTCTGTTAAATATTAGTGACAAGGAAGCTTGAACTAACTGAAAGGAAAGGGGAATTTATTAGAAGGATATTGGAACATTTTAAATAATGGAAGGAAGAGGATGAATAATAAAATTACGGGGATGATAGTGATACGGCTGAGCTTTGGAATCAACCAGAACCGAAGTCTTGAACACGGCCAGGGCTCTCCTCCCAGCTCTTCTCTGTTAGTGTTAGTTTATTTTCTCTTCTTGTGGCCCATCCGTCTTAGGCAAAAGGGAGTCTTCACTGGAAAGTCACTGGGGTGGCTCAGGTAACGAAGGGAATATGGCTAACAACAACAACATCAGAGCTTCATATATTGTAGTTCTATCTTTAGCCCTATATTACCCAGTTCTAGTTAAAGAAAAACAACAAGTCTGATTGGCCCTTATCTGGATCAATCACTGTGAATGTGGACCAATCACTCTGCTCTCATAGCAGAGACTTGGCCATTGGGCCCCACCCTATCGGGCAATGTTCCAAGAGAAGAAAGGATTATTAGCCAGAAAGAGGAATGTGTCCTTAAACACATGAAAAGAAATGTCATTTTGGTACACTATCTAAAATCGTAAAGGAAGAAGGATTATTGAGAAAACTTGGCAAAGAGCTTTACATCTGCCAAAATACTTATTTTATAAATAGAGGAAACTTCAAAAGTCACCACATGGTTCATTAACTTTGTTTTTATAACTTTTTAGTAAATTCATTTATTAGCCAGATGGGGGTTTTTGTTTGTTTTGTTTTTAGCTCTTACACCTTCTCTCTCTCTTCCCCTTTACACATACCCACCGCCCACTGTGCAAGTCTCAGGAAACAAACTGAATGGAAGGTGAGCTTTCTGTTGTTGGAAGAAATTACATTTTCTCTTTCCCTCTTGATTTCCACCTTCCCTGTGCTACAGTTTTAGTTAAATAACCTGTATTAATTCAGTAAGTGTGTCTCTGGAAATAAATACGCCTTCTCCAACCATAAGATTTTCCTGAAGGTCCAAATTTTACTCTATTTGCCCAATGATGAAGTAAAGTTTAAATTAGTGTGATGTAGTCCTACTAGACTGGGAGGAACCTCGGTGGTTCTAGTTCCTGTGAGGGCAGCTGCCGCTCACATGACGTAAAACTTCATTGCTGCCCATCATGCCATCCTGGGCCATTTATTTATTGATGTTCTGTTTCATTCCCGTAATGTCTCGAGAGGAGCAAGCTGCAGTTTTGTAGAATAATAATCTTAAAAAACAACGATCTTTCATATGAGACTAAGTGTTATGTGGCGAAAAATTGTTTCTGCTCCTTGTTGTTCCTTTTCTGAAGATGCCTCTCTCCAGCTTCCTTTTACCCTCCAATCCAAAAAAAGGCAAACCTCCCTGGGAAATAACTTTTCCTCTTCTCTCATAGAAGAAAACGAAAACCTGTCTTTTTGACCTCTTTCAACGTAAAATGTAATTGATCTGCAATGCAATTTGAGCTATTCCCTATTTCCAGCTAGTTCTTTTATACACGTCATCAGCTGTGCCCCCTTTGTGTGTCTCCTGATATCAAACATGAAATTTTCCACTGCTGGGCATCTGATCTCACATTAACCTACTTTCCTGCCGTCTCTGGCCTTTAAGGTGTGACTGATGTCCTAGGGCTTGAAAACACCCCACCTTGGGGAGTAGGTATCAAGTTATCTTTCTAAGGCTCAAAGGATCCCTCAGGACTTCCGTTACTGCCACCAGGCTTCTTTAAGGAATTTGAAATTATGTTATACTATTTATGAAACAAAATTTTAGCCCTCCATAAGAAAATACCACTGTTACGTGTGAATTTCAGAGTGGCAAAGAGCATAGGGAAGTTAGTCTGCCTCAAGTTTCCTCGTCTTTGAAATGACGGAAGAACTGATCTCACGGGTCATGGTGAGAATGCAGAGTCCATCCATGGGTTTTTATGGAGGTTTCTTTCTTTACATAGATGTGATCAAATCATCGGTCTTTGACTACTCATTCAAGCTCCAGCCCCTCTCCTGTCTCCTGAGGTCAGGAGGGTGGGACTGAAAGTTCCAACCCTCTAATCCGATGGTTGGCTCCCCTGACAAACCCCTCTCCCTACCCTCTTCCTTAGATGCATTCCAGAAGTTCCCCATTAACATAAACTCTGGTAGGGTTTACAGGGTTTTGTTGTGAATATCAAGACACTTTTATCACTTAGGAAATTCCAAGGGTTTACAGGCCCTGTGCCAGGAACAGGGATGAAGGCCATATATATATACACACACATATATATACACATATATACATATATACATATACATAATATTTATAAGAAATATATATTTATCATAAATCACATCACACCATGTTTCACTCGACTCCCAAACCTCCCTTAATGATGAAGTCCCTCATTTAATTTGTGCTAGTTTGAGTTTGGTGTCTGTCATTTGCAACCACAAGAGCATTGTCAATGCAAATGGGACGTGATTGGCTGGTACCTCACACACGTGGGTGGGTGTGGGTGGTGAGACTGAGGTGGGAGACAGTGAGGGGCTATTACAGCTGTGCCTTTTAGAAACGGGGTGGGGACAGGCCCCGGAGACACTAGCATATGATAAGTCTCTATGTAAGCATTTATTTTACCCTACAGCAAACAAGAGGCTTCTGGATCAGAGGCAGACCAGTATTTACTTACAAAACACCTTTACGCTGTTATCTCATGCCCATCTTGCCCCTTGGAGACACAAGGGCATGGAATGAAGGCAGATGTTTTTTTGGACATATAGTGAGTGACTTTACCGTAGATAGAAACCCCCAAACTATATTTGGTGTTAACATAGGAACTACCCTACTACACAGCTGACTTCCCGACAGCGTACTCCTCCACCTCCTCTACCCTTTCCCCCGCCCTCCGCCGCCCCCTCACCTTCTTCTACCACAGAGGGAAAGAAACTTCAGCTTTCTGAAGGAAACAGATCCTCTCTGGGAAGAGAAGGGGGTGGTTCCTCTGCATTACAATGAATGTAAATGAAGATAAACGGTTGGCTAATGAATGGCTCCAGGGCAGATAAATCTGCTACTCTCTCTGCGGTAATCCACTACGTCTCTTTCAGGTACTGAGGTGGCCAGTAAATTTGCTCTGAAAACCCTGGCCAGCCAGATACAGAAAATATCCACCTTATTTCCTGACACCAGGTGGAATTGATAGGACTTGGTGCATGAATTTGGGTGGTGAGGCTGGCATTAGTTTGTAGGGTGACCCTGAGGGTTCTGGCTAAGGAAAGTGTGTGTGGTGAGGCTGTTTCCTGGGGGAGTGGATGTGGGAGGAAAGTAGGAGAGCTGGGCTGGTGGGCAAGGGAGAGCCAGAGGAGGACGGGCGATGCCTCCATCTTGGGACAAACTGAGTTGGAGGTGCTTGACGGTCATGTGGGTAGAGACACACGGTCAGCAGCTGGGAACCAGGGTCTGAATCTCAACAGCAGACGGGGGCTGCAGACACAACCGTGGGAGTCCTTCACAGGCTGTGGGCGTGATGCCAGGGGAATGTGCGGCACATTCAGAACACAGGACAGTTCAACCGGCAGTATGAACAGAGCAGAGGAGAGCCCCGGTCACACCTGTCAGGCATATATATGCCACTCGGCTTGGGGGACTCTCATTGAACACACTTGCCCTCCCCAACCGCAGATCCAGGGCAGCACAACTAACCTACCCTGGAAACAAGGGGAAAATCCATCATTCCCAGAGCATTCCAGTAGAAGGTGCCGCAAAGCATCTTCAGACTTGCTAAAGCAGTGGTGTACAAGCCTGCCTGTGCATCAGAGTCAGCTGGAGGAATGTCTTAAAAAACTCCCAGCGACAGGTTCCACTCGCAAATATGCTTACTCAGATGGGTCTGTGGAGATGCCGGATGGCTTCAGTATTTTTTTTTTAACTCCCCAGGAGATGCTAATGTGCATGTGGGCTTGTACCGCTGTTCTAAAGGTAGTGGCAAGTGATTGTGGTCCTTCTACAAGAGCAACTAAATAAAGAATGAAGAGGCCACTGCTGCGTTTTTGCAAAGGTATTTACCTTTGGGATTAGTAGCAAGTAAACTATGGGCACTGGGCTCCTCCCCTAAGTTACCGCTTGTGTAAGCAGTGCACTCATATGCGTTTGTGCACCAACATGTAAGGCTGCACCTTCACTGAGCCCAGTGGTGAACGATGAACACTTGGCAACACATCCTGCTCACACAAAGGAGGAGAAGCTTGTAGAAGGCAGCAAGCAGAGGAAAACAGAGGCCCTGTTGTTTTGTCTACCATTTTCCAAAAAAGCTGAGAAGCAGCTGGTCTAACAAAGGATGATCATTGTTACACTGTAGCAAGAGGCTTAGGGAACTACAGAATACAAAGAAGGATTAAGAGAAATAACAAATTGTATTTGTACCATAATTTACAAGGAACTTACAAATATTGTTGTCTTATTTGAACTCAACCCACCCAGAGAGGTGAGCAGAGCAGGTACCACCAATCCCCTCCCCAGCCACACAAGTTAATTAGCTGTCTGATCATTGGTGACAGGACTGACTCTCAGAGGTGTTCTGAGCCCAGGGGACCATGCAAGTCCAGGCTTCTTACCAAAACCCCGGAATTTTAATAATTCGCCTGGCTGCCAGTGCCTTCTATTCTAATTGTCGAGTGTCTATTGGACACAGAAGGTGAACAGATGGCAGAGGGTGCGGGAGGGCTGGCAGGAAGCACGGGGCTGCAGAGGCAGCATGAGGTGGACACACACAGGGCTAGGTGTTAGGAGATGGGGCCCTGTCTCATGCTATGGTCTGAATGTTTGTGTCCCGCCAAAAATTCTTAGGTTGAAATTGTAATGCCCAAGGTGATGGCATTAAGAGGTGGGGCCTCTGCGAGCTGCTTAGGTCAGGAGGGTACAGCCCTCACGAATGGGTTTGTGGCCTAGTGAAAGAGACCTCACTGAGCTCTCACCCTCCCTGCTATGATGGGGTCACAGTGAGAAGTCTTTGACCTGAAGGAGAGTCTGCACCAGAACCTGACCATGATCGTAGACTTCCAGGTTTCAGAACTGTGAGAATATTGGTGGTTCATAACTCACCCAGTCCAGGGTGTTTTTTGTTATAGCAAGAGACTGAGTGGACTAAGACACTCCATGCAGTCACTTGCTGCTCCTGTGGGGAGGTCATGGCAACATTTTTGCCTTCAGTACCCTACTGTGAGGTTCTCGAGCCTCTTTCCTGTTCTAGATTCTCAGGCTCTCTAATTTCTGTTCATCCAGCCAAGGTGTAAATGGTGTTACAGGGATGATTAGCCACTTCTCAGGTACCAGAATACCAGCATCAAACAAGTCACAATCACTGTAAAGAATTAACAAAAAATTTACCAGGAACTTTGGTGTGCATTTATATCCATAGCTTTGAAAATAATTTTTTGGGGGTGGGGGGAAGGCTTGCAGTTTCTCCTTCCTCTAAAGAGCTTAGCTGGAGCTGCCCAGTGTCTGCTCTGTCCTTCTCATCCACCACGCACCTGCTCCTCTTGTTCCACGGAGCAGGGCCACCAGCATGCCCACATCAATAGGTTCTCTGTGATGTGGAAGGCTGGCATCAAAGTCTCAAAACATAACTGCAACTTGCTTTAATTATGGTGTCCAGAGCAAATAAAAAGCCATAGAATTTCAAAACAGTTGAAAAGTCCCCACCCATTTCTATCAATGCACTTATTTTTATCCCCTTGCCCTCCAATTGGAGAGGTCTGCAAAAAGTAAAATCTAAAAGAACGTGAACACAAGAAAGCGCATCGAGTTTTTCACACCTGTGGCCTGATTACTTTTAGCTTTTATGGTCTTACTTCCTTTTTGATTCTGGTCTCATTTTCCCAAGGGCTTTGCTTCAGTTTTAGCATCGATCTGTTTTAGTTTATACCAAGTGAAATCCCAAACGCACAGGTCTTTGTCATTTAAATGACGTTGTATATCTCCTGTTACGGTTTACGGCACATTCTTTCATAAATTCCTCCACCATCCTGCAGCCAGGCCAGAACCACGGAAAGGCAGGTGGTTCTTTTCCCCATGAATGGCACACATATTGCGCCCTGAGCTACACTCACGCCCGGTGAGCAATTTCACCTAGGTTTTCCTGTTCTGATTAGAGGTTTCCATGCGAAGCTTCAGAAAAAACAAGAGACCAGGAATGGCAGTCAGGCAGACCTTGTTCACATGCTGCTCCCTCGTTGCTAGTGGTGTGCTGGAGGAGAGATGGTGGGGTGTGCCGGAGACTTAGGAGAGGTGACTTGAAATGTCAGGGATTTTGCAAGCTGGTTGTTAGAAAAGGAGATTATTAAAGTTTTAATTTTATAAAATTATGACTAATTATATTAAAAACAGAGGTAGTAAATACTCAACATTCCTCCATCCCTCTTATTTACTATACTTGACTCTTCTCATTGATGGTAGTTATGCTCTATAAAGTTGCCGTGAACACTGAATGAGGGAATGCAATGTTAGCATCACTGTTCCTAGGAGAAATACAGGGTGAGGTGCCTGTGAGCCTCTGGTCACAATATCCTTATCAACTGACCAATATATAATCTTGTTTTATGTGTTGGCGCCCTAACATTGAACTCATGGCCAATGGCACTGCACCTCATGCTTGAATGAAGCTTCCCTAACACGCGTACCTTTTCCGTAAGGCACATTGTAGGTCTTCTGGAGCTTCGGAGAACTAGACAAATACTGCAGCACTAGGCGTGGGGGCCATTTAACAGTGCAGTCGCCAACGAAAGCACATGAATGTAGAGAATGTGGGAACATGGTATTGGGCAACTCAAATTTTTCATTGCTCTGCATATGTCCATGAATGACTGCGAAAACACGGCAAGGATAGATCTTGGGGTTACAAATAAATTTTAGCAGGTTTGCAAATATGGAATCTGCAAACAATTAGGATCAACAATTTGACTATGCTGTTGAGGTCACTTACCTTTATTGTATCTGTGGAAATATAGCTGTGTGCAACCGTGCATTTCTTCCCAACACTTTAAAAAAATTATTGATTTTAGAGAGAGAAGGGAAAGAAGAGAAACATCAATTTGTTGTTCCACATACTTATGCATTCATTGGTTGATTCTTGTGTGTGCCCTGACCAGAAATCGAACCCACAACCTTGGTGTTTTAGGATGATGCTCTGACCAGCTGAGCTACCTGGCCAGAGCCGGGCCCCTCAACTCTCGAGTGCAGTGATGTCACTCTAGTTGCTTGAAACTGGCCACATGGGAGTGTTCACACCATGGAAACTGGCAACGGCACAACCAAGGCTTGATTTGTTGGCTGTCTAGATTTAAGAAAGCTATGGAGAAAATGCTAATAATGCAGATTCAACTTAAAACTGTGTCATGTCTAAATGGTGTGGTGATTGCTGGGAGGAGGGTGGTACAAATGTAACTTTATGGTATGGGAACAATACAACAAAGATTAAATTTAAAAAACTTGGGGAGGGAGTAGAACACTGATTCCTACTAAAAAAAAAACAGTATCATGTCTAGACCATTAGACTGCGACAGCACAGCGAGTTCAGGAAACAGTCTTACAGGATCCAGAAACTGGTACCTGACTCAGCAAAGAAGACACACTGTGGTGGATGAACAAGTGACATTCTGGCTCGTGTCTTCGTTGTTTCAGCTTCATCTTAACCATTCATGTAAAAAAGTCTATTAATGTTCATGTCAGAGCTACGTCCTTTTGTCAAGCGCTACAAGTATGACAAAAATCAACAAAAGCATTCTCTGAGAACAACTGTCAAATGGAATTTACAATTATGTATTTTGTTAGGATTTGTAAGTTGTATCTTTAATCAGGAACACTTATAACTTAAATGCATTCGTGTCCAGAGACCTGGGGGTTTAAGCAGCATGCCCCTGCTTCTTGCTGAGTGGTCTCAATTACTTAACTCCCCAAACCTCAATAGTTAGGTTTAAAACAGAGGAATAGATAGATACACCTTCGTAACAAGGTTTTGAGAATTGAATGCATTGTTGTTCCCAATATATCATTTCCAGTGTAGAGACTCAGTGAACGTCAGACCCCCTCTCCACACCTGGAAGACTGATGCTGGTCTAAGCCACCCGCGGGCACACCCATCCTGCCTTCCCAGAGCTGGCCCTGGACCGGTTCATCCCCAAGAAGTCTCCTTAACAAAGTCAGGTGAAAACTCACCACTAGGTGGCACAAGCAAGATGTCTTTGACGCCTTTAGTTCTTCAGACAGTGTGATTGATGCAGAACACTGACATATTTTACCCTCACCAGGCTAGAGGGAAGGTAAATATAATGTTTACAGCCCGAAGTCACGGTGCTCTGTGCAGACAGTTCGAGTCTGGTGACCAGTGTTGGCACCTGAGTGAAAATGTTACCCTGTGAGCCTCATTTTTGGACAAGTGAAAATGATTAAGCCCTGTCTTTGGCAGAATCAACTTCCCTTTGCAAACCGTTTTCCTAGACACACTGTGTCTTGTGGCCACTGCTGGCTGCTCCACGCTTTCCATACTCGTGATAGACCCGGGTGCGTCCAGCCTGATGGGAGGCCAGGAAAGCCCCCTCGCCCCCAACTTCCTGCCAGGTCTCCCATAATTGGTACTGTCAGGTTCTTCTGGAAACCAATGCTCTAAGGAGTGACTGCCCTGGCAGCAACCTTGGGCAGAGTGCAAAGGGCTGGGGACCTCCCAGCATTCCCCCAATCACCTAGGTCTGACGCTGCGCACTCTTGGACAGGCCACTTACCTTTTCTTTGGACAGTAGTTGAAGAAGGGCCTCTCCCTGGAGTCTTAGTGGGGTCTGCAAGGGCTTGCCTGCTACCTATTGGATGGGATTGTCCACTCCCAGAGGTTCCTTCATTGGTTAAACCACAGACACCCATTTATTTGTTTATTTTTTAAATCACCATCTGACGGTATATTTATTGATTTTTTTTTGGAGAGAGAAGAAGGGAGGTGGTGGGGGTAGAGAGAGAGACAGACAGAGAAACACTGATGTGAGAGAGAAACATCAATCAGTTGCCTCCCATAGGCACCCCAACCGGTAATCGAACCGGCAACCCTGATGCACAGGACACGCTTCACCTGAGCAACCCCGCCTGGGCCACAGACTCCCATCTAGATGTCCCTACACTGTGGGGGATCTCTCAACAGCTTTCCCTCTTAAAAGCAAAACACTAAACACTAATATTTTAGAATTAAAGTAATAAAAATCAGCCTGGTTAGTTTTCCGCCTGCCTGGAATTCACGAATAAAGATTTTGTAAAAAAGCTATTCCTATAAACATAACCAGCTTCATTTATTGCCAGTAATCTCGTCTACGTTCCGACGTCTCCATTAATCATTTTGAGGAATGGTTTTACACATCTGGGATGGTTCTGGCCATTTAACGAGGCCTTTTGGAAGCTGTTCCGAGGTGAACCAATATTGAACATAAAAGAAAACACCAGTTTCCTGTGATGCGCAGACAACTCCCCCATCTGCAACAGCGCACGCTGATTTTGTATTCCTGAATGAAACTAAAGGCAGCAAAGGTAGACTTCAAGGACGTAAATCATAGTGTAAATTTAGGGTCTCTGGATATAAGTCCAACAAATTGGCATTTAGACTGCCAAGAAAGGAACAGCAAATACTTCATAACAACTTCGAAACACGTAATGGCTCAGATGAACGAAAAGGACCACAAGATAGCCTTTTTTTCCCTTCAGAGTTTATTTTGAATGTTCATTTTTGGATAACCAAGCAGCTCTTTAAGGAGAATGCACAGAAGAGTCATTCTGGCACTTCTGGATAGTACATAAGATTCTTTTTTTTAATAGTCACACTCAGTCCACCTGCTCAGTCCATACTCCATGTTAGGAGAGCAAGATCAGACCATAGGATTCCAGCGTTAATACGTAACTGTATATACAAACAGCCAATAAAACCATAATGGTGGCCAGGGGCCAAAGGGATGGAGTGGGGGGTCTCTAAGGTGTCCTCTAGTCTATCTTAGCTACACAGAATCCACGCCACACAGGAGAACGAGAGTACACTGCGCTGAAGTCAGAACTCTGCACACCAACGGGCACTTGGCAGCATGCAGTTCAAAGAAAAGGGGTATCATTTAATAACTTTATAAAATCCAGGCAGTTCCATTATAGGAGTTAAGAAAAACAAAGAGGATAAGTGAGGGACTGTCTGTTGTCACTGTAAAAAAGGCACTTGGAGTTAATGGGACCAGAATTGAAGGATTCTCAGCTGATAAAAAATTTCAGTACAATTCTATTAAAAGGCTTGGATGTTAAGAGATGACACTCGGGAGTTCCTGAAAAGAGACACAGAGATAAACCACCAAGAAGCAGAACAGATGAAAACAAAGGACTAGAATTTGGACAACCAAACTGGGTTTTATAAAAATAGTGAACCGGAAATGAAACCCAAGCAAAGCAAAAACCTAAGCAAAGTAAGAGCATGAAGCAGCAATGCATAGCTTTCCTTTGAGGTAATGAGTACCTCGAGACACTAAGTGCCAAGCTAATTTCTCAATCATAACTTCATAGGAGCATCATCATGATAAAATTGACTCAAGCAATGCAAAAAGAGTTTCATCTGTTCCCAGAATCTGAAGGAAAACTGAGGTTATCATTAGAACCCAGCAACATCACTTAGGGTTTTTCAGTGTCCTTGGAGGGGGGACACATCAAGTACGTGGAGGGACATTCAGACACTACGTTCGGCCAGCTCCCTGGTGGTGAGGCATCCCTTTACTAACCGTCTCCTTTCTTCTGAGTCATCACTGTGATTCCTTTCTAACGTTCCCATGAGCAATAACGGAAACATCCACCAGCCACGGCTACCCTCCTTCAACTCCCTCCGCAAACACATATGCACTTCCCAAAGTAAGACTTTTTGGCAATTTTGTTGGACAGGGTGACTCTGTGGTCGCTCATTTAATGTTAAATGCCATCAGGGGTCTCTCTTCCCGCTTCTGCCAGGGGCTCTTCTTGTCCTCTCCTTGATCATCGTCGTCATCATCTTCGTCATCCTCGTGAGCAGATCTTCTCTGATCGGGGCTGGCTAAGGGCTCCGCGGGGACATCCCCAGTTCGTTTGGTCGTCTCCTCCTGCAGGCTGGGCAGCTGGCCGCCGCTTCTCCGGCTAGAGCTGTCCAACAAGCATCGCAGGGCACTGTCGTCGGGGGTGCAGACGGTGGTGCCACACTCACTGCCACTTTGGTCCATGTCTTCCAGGTAGACGAGCTGCGTGTAGGCAGTGCTGTCCGCCGCCCTCGGCTCCTTCTGAGGATGCTCCTGGACTGGTGGGTGGTTCTGCGGGAGAGACAAAGGATCTCCTCTTCCCTTCCGGGCAGATTTTGGTTCATTCATATCCACACCCGAGTCCAAACTGGCATCATTACTTCCGTTCCTTCCAGCTCTTTGGAGATCTATGTAGGAGTGTCTAACATGCGCGTTGGACCTGCCGTCCAGGGAGACGAACCAGGCCCGGGGGTGTGGGAGCGGCTTCCCGCCGCCGAGTTCCATCAGGGCCTTCTCGGTTAGGAGCTGGACCTCGCTGTTCATCTGGGCCAAGGCCGCATCGTTCAGGGATGCTGGGATGGACAGAGACTCCGACATGGACGCGTTCTGCGGGCTCCACTCCCGGCTGCCTGCATCCTGCAAGTGCTGCTGAGAGATTGCCTGGCACGATAAGGGCTGGGCTTGGATCTGGGAGGAGGGGCGCGGGAAGATCCCCGCATGGGGGCTGGAGAGCTCGGCCTGTAGTCTCTCGATTTCCAGCTGCTGGTCTGCTGGGACGACCAGGGGCTGGCCTACGTATGAGTGGTCCCCGGGGAGTTTCATGTAGTGAGCGGGGATGACCAAGGCGGGCAACACTTTTCTGTAAACGCTGTCATTGACCTGGTCAACGGAACTGCAGCACACCAACTGGCCGGGCCGCGGAAAAGACGTAGGCCTTTCCAGGTGGTCTACGGATCGCGACATCATACATTCAGTAGGTCTGCGGTCAAGCAGCTGCTCTTTTTCGGGAGAGGAGGGTGTGGGGTACATGTGTTCCTGAATGGTAAGCTTACTTGCTGTGGAAATATGGGTAATGGAGGCCTGACTGTCTCTGTCTTGCTTCTCAAACAAAGGCTGTGACAGCATGGCATTGTAACTCCTCCTGTAGTCACTACTGCCAGGGGACTCATAGCCTTCCCTTTCCACAGATTTCCTGGACTTTAAGGGGAAAATCTCCACGGACTTATGGTAGTCTTTCCCCAGCGTCCCACTCGGTGTCAGGTTATCAAAGGAGATTTGGCTTTTATCCTCTTCCTTATGAGACAGCAGTTCCTCCCGAGAGCTGAATTCTTGGGAGGTGCTGTAGGAAAGCTTTAGCATGGGGGTGTGCATGTCCACTTCTCCGTTGGAAGACATCATCTCCAAATGGACGCCGCTCATCAGCTCCTTTGTGCCCGGGGCGTCCGGGCGGCTGTGGCCGGTGACGGAGAGTGGGCCTGGGAATTCCGACTCGCGGCGGGAGAACAGCAAGTTGATGTGAGACATGGAGGTGGACTGATCTCTTTTGGAACTCTCCAGGGCTGCGGGAAGCTGCAGTTTTCTGTGGTGCTGACGAGGTTTCAAGCACTTCCGCCTGCGATCAAAGAGACAACAACCCAAACCCACAGATTAAAGATGCTCATCATGGTCAAGTTCCAAGTAAAACCCTAACTTGCGACTGCCAAAGAAAGAAAGGAGACAACACAACTCATCGGCAGCAGCAGCCAGAAGCCTGCTCTCCCCACACCCTCAGCCTTATTTTGATTCAGAGCAGCACAATCCACAGCCTTCACCCTCAGGCTTTATAAGTGTATCTGAGTTATTCATTCAAAAGCAGTTACCCGAAGAATCGACAATCAACATTCTTGCAAACGGAATAGACGAGGCATCACAATAAAAATAGTTCTGCTTTGTCCTTGAGAATTTCATGTCTTAATCAGCATTTAGGGATATTCTGAACGAATCATAGGACAACTGCAAACATTTCTTTTATAACACCCTTTACAAGCAGTGTTATATACAGTGTGCCTCCTGTGTCCTTTGCTCGTTTGCAAGTTAGATGACAAATGTTCCATTTGTAGACATTTTTTCATGAGGAAAAAAGGGACCTCAATCAGAGAGAGGGGAAAAAAAGAGAGACCTCCATATCAATGTTTGCACAAGACATTCTAAATGAAAAAAAGATATTGCCAAAATGGTAAAACATTACCTGCAGTAATATAAAAGGAGACACAGCAAAACCAAAAGTATGAAAGCCATTCCTCCTAAAATGGCCAAAAGAAACACCGTGTGATACGTGGTGATGTCCTGTGTGACCACGGGACCTGGAAGGCCAGAAAAGGGCATTTTAGATTTGTGAACCCTTCAAGTATAAAGAGGGATAATGAATAAAAATGTCATGTTTTTATCACTGTTACGGGCCTGGAGCAGGGCAGATGCAAACACCCTTCAGATGATGTCACAAGGTCACTCAGTGAGGAGGGACGACCGCGCGGGCCCTGAGGCGGCCGTGGCCAGCAGCACCCTGGGTGCGCACACACCGCCTGCAGCCTGTCAAGGGTCCCTCCTTGGTCAAGACAGCCACATTTGTTCAGCATTCTGAACTTGTGAATTTAATAAAAGCAAATGGATGCACGATAATATAATGAGTGGGGCTCTTACGCTCAGAGAGAGATGGCGTGGATGTCAGGAGATTTTATACTACAGGAGAAAAAATCATAGGATTTTATTCTCACTTTCACTGGGTGGTCGTTAGGACAGTGTGCAGACGCTTTGCCTAAATAAATCGGTTGAGACCTTCAAAAGGAACGGACCCTGACTTAAACCTATCCCTAGCTTATTACAGGGTGTCAAGTGTTTCTAAAGGCCTTCCATTTTTTAAAAATAAAATCTTCCTCTGCAGTGACTTTTCAAAATGATTAACCTTATGTGGCCACAGATCTCTCCAGAATTTATAGACCAGGTTATCGGAGATAAACAGACTTTCTCACTTACATTGTAAAGAATCTCAAGAGGTACTGTGACTTAAACTCTTTTTGTTCAGTAGTTGTGAGGATGTATCTTAATGTCACTGACAGCAGATCCACAGTGACAGCAACCACCCCTCCCCCGGGGCCAAATCCTGCTCTCTGGGCCTTTCCCGGTGCCCAGGTGTCCTGGCAGGGCCCTGAAGGTGGGAAGGCAGGAGTGTAGTTTTATGTTGTTTCAGAGTCGTAAGGTTCTGATTACTAAATACCAAAAACACACATTTGCTTATTGATTTTTGATATTCTAAGGGATAGATTTCTTCAAAAATCTTTTGAAGGAGACAAATCTCTTAAAAGCTTGACAAACCCAAAAAGGTTTACTAGTTTTTATAAACAGTGACATTACTCAAGTTCCCAGATGACACCATTCTCTCTCAAACATAATCGGCTTCAGTGGGGTGGAGTTTATATTTACAAAAGTTGGGAAGATGTCTGACAACTATACCCTGCCTCATCACTCAGAGAAAGAACTGTGTTGCACAAAGACTCCTCCACAGGCATGGGGCACACATGGCAATCATTTCCAAATAACTGAGGCTCGATTCTTTTAAGTGCTTAAAATGTTACTATTTTAACTTCTGCCCGTGGAAACCTTTATAAAATTCCCAGGCATACTTTATTTCCTTCTTAACCAGAGAATTAGAGAGGAAAGCCCTAATTATGTCCTTGTCGGTTCGGGGCTCATGAAGACACCGCCTCACTGTAATTTGTTTCAATAACAGCGACGGCTGTGAGATTAACAACATATGTGTTTCTACATGAAATGCCATCAGGGGCTGTGCTATGCATGCTTTTTATAGATTTTTCCTTCCCTGCTAGGACGCTCCAGCGGACTTACATCCAGCAGTTCTCTCTCCCCTTTTTCCGAAAGTATCTATTAATCTGTCACACAATAGGAAAAGTGATGGCCAAGTCTGTTTGAAATAGGTCTAAAATGAAAGTTGACTTTAATTCATGGGCTTTGTGGTCTCTACTTTGGTACTTAAGGAATTTCTTTTCTTCCTTACTCTTCATCATACCCTGGAGAGTTCCAATTTGGAGACTGGTTCAAGCCTATATTGCTATAAGAGCAGCCTCATAAAGGGAAACATTCTGTAAACACAGACATGACGTGTACATTTCCTCAGTATGGGAATATATAAAGGAGATGGTGACGGATCTTTCCACACCCACCTAGGAATGGCCTCCAACAAATTAGCTGCGTCGGGAGTCTCGGTGTTCATCCCAGTGGTAATTCCATGGCTCAAATATTCTGGACTCCCATTCTGGAACCGCCTTCATGATTAATTTACAAGAGGCTCCTTTCAATCACAGCACACTTTGACCTAGGCTCAGTTGCCCACTTCACTTGCCAGGCTGGGACGTGCATGACTTTTAGATGTGTCCGTGAAAAACTAGGAACCGTCTGCACATAAAGATGTGCCATCAGTGAAGAGTCTCACCAAGGAAGGCAGTCCAGGGGATACAGGTTCGAAATGTATTTTGAGCAATGGAAGCCGTCACTGGACATAACTCTCCTAAGGTGACTATTTTGAAAAACGATGCTGGTCCTGGCTGGGTAGCTCTGTTGGTTAGAGCATCGTCCCAAAACACTAAGGTTGTGGGTTTGATCCCTGGCCAGGGCGCATACAACAGAGAACCAACAAATGCACAACTAAGTGGAACAGCAAATTAATGTTTCTCTTTCTCTAAAACCAATCAGTAAAAAAATTGAAACAAACGAACAAACCCAAAAACCAAAGACCCAATTCTGGAATGCTCACTGGGATAAATTAGGGCACAAAGGTTAAAAAAAATAAACTTTTAATCGCACTTTAAAAAATACAAGTTCATTCACATTTTCTAAATGGAGATGCATATTCCTCTAGATACAAAGCTATTGGTTGGCTCTGGAGCCTTTCAGAAATGCCAGATTGAGCTTTTTGCCCCAAGAACTCCATGATGGCTTTCTGTGAGTCCCTCTGTTGCATGCCTTTCCCTGCATGTTCCCTTACACCAGGCCACAGCTGTTTCAGGAATTAGGGAGGAGGTCTGAGCTGCCTCTGTGGGCTTTAGATTAAGAATTTCCTATGGCAGCTGTCTAAGAATAACAGAGCCACGAGACGAGATGATTTTCTATGCATTATCCTTATCCTGCAGGGGAGAGTTCCAACCAGAACTCCCCCATCCCCATGAAATAACGTAGTTTCATCATTTGATTTTTCAGACTCTCAACCATTCATTCTTGAGTAAGACTTGATGTCACTGCTGGAGTTATTTTCAAAAGTGTACTCAGCCTGACCCCTCAAAGACATCAGTCCCCGTGCCGCAGGTGCTGGCTTCACGTTACCTGGGTTGGGAGGAGGCATGGCTGCCACCCAGTACCCCAACTGAGGGGCGATGTACGTCCACGTCAGCTGGCTGCCCTCCTGGTGCACCAGGCCTAGACCACTCTTCAGCCACGTTCCTGTGGGGTGCAGAGAAAAACTTCAGTTCTAGGCATACTAACCTCCTATTTAAGGCTTAGGCATGTTGTACAAGTCACCTTAAATGTCATGTTCATAACCAATTAGGTGGCCAAAATGGGCTGCATACGGCTTTCTATAGAGATTCTTTCCAAGTTGCTTCACTTTAGATTTTCTTTGCCTTCCTTATTAAATTCCCTTCAACCACTTTATCAAACATTCTTGCTTCCAAACACAGACAATTTTAGCAGAAGTCTTTGGAGTTTAGGAGGAGAATAAAGGTAGCATGACAGGGGTTGGTGGAAGTGGAAAGTGGGGGAAATCTAGCACTGTTTATATTATTTAACCTCAAACAAGTAAGTGAATTTCCTATCCAGAATCACAGACTGGCTACATCAGAATTGCCTAGGAAAGTTTTTTTTTTTTAGTATATATATAGATTCATTGGTCCATCTTTGCAAATACTGACCCAGAAAGCCTGACATAGGTGAGTATTTTCAAAAACTTCCAGTTGGTCCTGGTGCTGGAAGAACACAGAATAAGTCAAGTCTGTGTTCTTTCAGTTATTACTTTGACTAGTATTTAACATTATTGAGAACCTACTATGTGCTGGCTAGTCACAGTAGATATGCTTTATAAACACTCATCCCTCGCTCAGTATCCACAGAGGATTGGTTCCGGACCACCAGAGATGCCAAAATCCAGGGATGCTCCAACCCCCTATGTAAGAACAACGCATGCAGTTGGCCCTCCGCACCTGTGGACGCCCAAGCTTGCATCGAAAATTTGTACAGTGGGAACTCAGTTCTTGAACTTAATTTGTCCTGGAAAACTGTTCAATAAGCAATTTGTTCAAAAACTGAATCTCCTTTGTCTGTCACCTGAGAGATGTGTGACTGATTGGACAGGTATCAGCATGAAAGGGTTGTAGGTAAGAATTGAGACCTGGAGTTTTGCTCAACAACTGAGACATTTTTTCCGTGATCAACTTGGTTGAGAATTGCATTGTTGAGAACCAAAATGTTTGAGAACCGCATTTTGACTGTACTGTTTTCAGTTGTGGTTGGTCGAATCCACAGATACAAAAACCATGGGAACAAAGAACTGGTAGTACATTGTCTATAATTCTCACAACAACCCTGTGAAGTTGGACCTTTTCCCTTTTCCAATGAGGACACTGAAGACTGGTGCTCTACGAAACTTTTCCAGGGCCTCCCAGTGGTTGGAGTGGAGCAGGGCGCCTAGGTAGGTCCTTCCACCCAAGGCCGGTGCTCATTCTTGCACTCTCCCGTGCTGCATCCAAGATGACTTGAATCGAAAGAGTTCGGTGACTTTTTCACTTTGTAGGGTTTCTAGGAACAGACTCATTGCCCAGTTGTTCGGCTGTCACCTGTCTTACCTGCAGAGAACCTCACTTTGAGACCGGTGATGGAGTCTGGCAGCAGAAATAAGGGAGTGTGCTGGCCAGGCCCCGCAAGGGCACACGAACACTCACCCCACCAACCAGCAAAGGCACTGGCCATCTCTGTAGGTTCCTGCTCCGCCTCAGTGCCCACGGTGCTCCTACCCAGCACAGCTCCCTTCTGCAATCATCCACCACCTGAAATAGCCCTCGTCCACTTGAGAACTAAATGCACCAACTGTGCACCAAACAATCTACTCTCCAGGCTCCAGATCCTTGCTTTGCCTGTGTACACATACCACTGAGGTGGCAATCATGGATTTTTTTCTTCCTCTTGAAGAAAGAAATAATAGTTGGGGCTGCTTTTAGGGGCTTATCAGTTGCCATAGCAACACTCAAATGCAGTGGGAGGAAAGGTTCGTGGTGATGCCTCCAAGCTTGTACACCTCTGCTGACTGCAGCTGAACACAGAACTAGAGAAGCCAGGGTCGGCAGGCGCCTTGCACCATCTGACTGTCCTGTGCAACAGGCTGAATTGTGGCTCTAGGCGCTTCCACTCAAGTTAGATGACAATACCAACTGGAAGGTTTCTAAAATGAGTATGGGAACAAGGATGCCTAATTCCAATTCTTCTGCTGAACATCAACCCAGAGATGATTAAGCCGCTCAGGGCATCATTCACTTCTCCGAGGCTAACGAGGAAACAGATGCAGAGGACATATGACACAGGAAGTGAAAGGGTTTCTATATTTGGTACCAACATTTCCTTGAAGGTAGGGAATGAATTGCTTATGACTGCTTCCACTTCTCCCTGCCCTCCGGGACCCCATACTGAATAGCTCATGACTTACACACCACACCCCACTCCCACACAGGCTCTCCCACAATAGCAGCCCTGCTGGGATCTCCGTATCAGTCAGGAAGTGGCTGCACATTCTTTGGTTTAGTTTTCCCCAGATTAGAGTCTTGAGTCATTGCTCTTCAAATGGAGCGGATGCTGGGTTAGGCTAAAGGGGACCCACACGGAAAGGCCTGGAAGCTCAGAGTCCTAATTCCTGTTCACTTGGGGGCAAACTACCTAAATGGGTCGCTAAGTTGTCTCTACCTTCTACAACACAACACGGCATTGGGGAACACTTTAAAAACACCTCCCAGTTACACTGGGGATAAGTCTCATGGGTGGACATGCACACTCCATCCAGCCAACGAGTCCCTACATCCAGCCTGGAGGGCCCTCTGTCCAGCAGCAGCAGTGGCGGTGATGCTGGTGGGAGCCAGAAAGGCCAGTGACTAAAGGACATGCAGCTGCTTTGGGAGCACAGGGAGGAAAGAGTGCCCCCTGGGGTGCACAGAGAAGGCTTCCAGTTGAGTTGAGCTTTGATGAACTGGTAGGGATGTCAGTTGGGGGTGGAGGGGGTGGGGAGGGGGTGGAGCAGAAAGGAAGAGGAGGGAATTGCATGCAAGAAGGCTTGCAAGATGTAGTGGGTGGGATGGAGATGCAGGGAGGGAGGGACCTGCTGGCGGGTGCTGGAAAGGAGTTTAGTGCCTGCTTGCCAACATCTGGGCGGGGCTTCGATGCCATCAGCAATAGGAGGCCACTGGGACCTGGAAGCGGAGGCACAGCTGGTGGAGCTTTTCTCACTGCCTGAGCCTCTGCCACTGCTCCCACCCCCTTAACATGTCCTGGTCCATCCTCATCACGTGATCTTCGACCCAAGCCTTTGTGTGACCTGGCCAACAACGGTTGCTTCAGCCTCACAGTTTCTCTCTTTTCCAAAAATCTACCAATCTTTTAAGATTCAAGTCACACCATGCATTTTCCCAAGTTCCTCCAGCACTCAAGAATCTTCCACAACTGTGCCCTCCCAGGGCGTGTGTTCCTGCATCATTCATTTTCCAGAAGCATCTGCCCCCCATTGACCTACCTCACCTCCTCTCTCAGACCAAAGGCTCTGCACAAGTGGGCCGGGTCTTAGCTTCCTTTGTCTGCTTCTCAGCACACAGAAGTCTCCTTGGTGCGGGACACCAGCAGTACTTAAGGAGCAGTGAAAGCCAGACGTGCAACTTCAAAAATAATACCAGATGACCTTACGTGGAAAGTTGGGTGTGGCCAGCAGGCAAGATCTCCTGACAAAACTGAGGTTCAGATTGTGACTGCACCCTTTCCAACTAAAGGGAACAAAGCCAGCTGAGAAAGAGGCATTGCTTTTGGCCTAAGTTTTCCGTAGAATGTACCGTATTCAGGAAATAGAGGGTGACGCCACTGAGATTCCACGATCATGCAAGCGTTGTTTTATAGGAGGAAATAAGCGACAGGGAACAGAACATGAGAGTGAAAGAACTGCGTCCTAGAAACTATGCTTCTCGTGACTGAATCCTGACGCTGCAGGAAGAGGACGCTTTCCCCAACTGAGCAGGTGGCGCGCAGTAGAGGGGTTTCTGGTACTCACGGCTGGGAACTCGCGCCTGGACCTTCCTGGTGACACCAACAGCAGAGCACAGACCCCTGTACAGTCTCCTCGGTTTGATGAGGTCATGTGACTGCTGGACCCAATTCATCCAGGGTGCTTAGCGGGGGTCTCTGTCATCCACATGGGGCCCCAGGTACGGCTCAGACAGAACCAGAGAGGGACCAGGTTACTTCTGTTGTGTGGAGGAAGGAAAGCTCCAACCGTAAGGCCTCTGCTTGTTCTCCTTGTCTGCCCCCGTGCCTGTCGGATGGGGCAGCCCTTGCGTGCTCCCAGTTCAGAACAACTGCCCGAAGGCCCATCCTGACTAAGGCTGTTTCCTCTGTGGTCCAGACACAGAGCCGCCCCTGACGTCATCACAGCAGCCCAGCAGCTGCTTCCTCTGTTCACTTCACCCCTGTGCTCCTCTTTCTTCTTGCTCCGGACTGGTCCCTCCCAGCCTCTTCCCATCACTCCCTTTGAGGCCTTGCTACTGAGTCACTCAGGGTCCTCTTCAAAGGTGGGCAGACACTGGGAACATGCCGCATGTCCGGGCAGGTCACCTGATGCAGGTGTGCATGCAGGACCCTGTGCTTCCTTGTGTCTGTCCCACGGGCCCAGCCAGGAGGTCACCTTCTTCATGCACAGCTGTTCTGGCTCAGAGCATGGTCAACTGTCAGCTAGGTCACTTGGGAGTAGGCTGGTGGCCAGGTGCACCTCTTTGCTCTGCCCAAGGTCTGTGGCATGTCATTTCTGGGACTGTACATGTGTGGAGGTCATACGGCAATCCTGGCATCATCACCATTCGGAAATTCTGCATTATGGAAATTTCTAGCCTGGTGGTTTCTAAAGAGTTTTTAAAAGCATTTGAACTCCATAATGCTCTTTCATGTAACCTTAAGCCATAGTTAATATATAGAACAGATCAAAGATAAGCCTCTCTGCGTGAAGGTGAGGAGAACCCCTCTCCCAACGGCAACTCCCATCATCTCCTGAACATGGTTGGCCAGTTATTTTTTGTGTAACTTGGGTCTGATTTGCCATCATTTGAAAAGGCAGTTTTATATAAATCTAAAAAGCATCATTTACTCCTGCCGTATAAAACAGAATATAATTTTGATTTTTCCTGATGGCTCAGGGTCATGATTATGACAGACTACAATGTGAGGCTCTAAAATACTGCTGTCCTTAGGTCCCTACCAAGGAACATGGAATCGTTTGCTCTCATACTGAACTCCCACCCACACCTGTGTTCGTTTCCCATCCCTTCCTTCCCCCTCCCCCTCCCCTTCTCTTTTCCTCCCCCTTTCCTCCCTCCCTGTGTGCTGTCATTAGTGTGTCTACAATCAGCCCTGCTCCCTCACCACCAACAGCCCCCAAGTCCCACCCAGGGTGGTCCACTATTGGGAACTAGATAACCCACCTCATTAAAACTGTCTGTGGAAGACTGTCAGCAGGCAGGGTGATGGACTGGGGAACAAGACAGTGGTATTCTGAATCCAAGTCTGGTATTTTTTTGTCTTCCACACTACACCCACAGGTCAGTTTCTATATGAAATGTCATTCTCTAGAGTTAAACCTTACACAATGGGAAGATTGAGAGATATTTTCGAGAATAACTGCTTTGTTGAAAAATCATCCTCATCCTTTGAAAATGACTTAGATATGTATTCAGCTGGCAAGGTTCATTGTGTATAAAGAGCACCATGAGTTCCTAACTTGGAAGCTGCACTGAACAATAAGGATTATCACACAGCAACTGATAGACGGAAAAAGATACACCTTGTGCTGGTCTGTATGATCTGATGGGGTCTCTCAGCAATCACCAACAGTGTTGCTGGCTTGCTTGGTTCCTGAGCGGTAATGAAATCAGCTTTTATTTGCAAAATGAGCTCAAAATGGTCATCAAAGAAGATAAGAACTCTACAGTATGAAAAACAGCCCAAAACACAAGGTCGAATTTGAATACGACCTACAGAGCTCAGACCGGCCTGGTTTTCCTGCCTGGAAGCCCCACTTTAGTTTAAAGCCAGGCTACCGCACCTCAGCATTTGGTAATAAGCAGAAAAACCTGGTATTAGGAGCACGACTGATTTTGAAAATGAAACTAAGTGAAAGCCCTCACTTGACCTGATTACAAATTGAAGTTGGCACCTTGCACAGGAGCAATGTAGAGGGACACACACAAGTGCCCACTCTGGCACTGAGACTGGTGACCATGTGGGACCTCACATCACTGGGAAAATAGAAGTGTAGCAGGGAAAGGGTGAACTGGCCCCAACATAAGATAATTCTGCCCGTGAATTCCACGTGCCCGTGAATTCCAGCTATGCCGCTTTCTGGTGGTGTGACCTGAGGACTTGCCAAGGGTGGCCAGCAGGGGACCTAAAGGTCCTTGGTGATGTCACTGAGGGAGGGGGGCCGTCCAGGAGCTTTGGTTTCACATCTCTTTTGTCCTGTAAACCATGAACATCCTCACGGTCTAAGCACTCACCATGGGTGTTCTGCTTCCTACTGAACATCTTCTAACTGACACACTTTTCCCGGAAAGGGGCTGGACTGAGTTCTACAGGATCTATAAGTTGGGGCACATGAAGAAATTCCACAGCCACTCAGAATCCCATCCCAGAACAGTTCTGTGAATCAAAAGGTGCACATTCATACGTAACACGGAGTCATCTTTACTCCTGCATCTAAATTTCACTGTGAAACAGTTGGTAACAGTTATGGAGAGAGGTGAGACACACATGTGCGTGACACAGGCAGGAACTTGGACAGCAGGAGCCTATGGCTATCCTGCCGCCGTGCTCTGGTCGGTGACAACCTCCTTAAGAGGTGTGCACCTCTCAGATCTATAGCTAGTGCTTATCAGCGTTACGATCGCTGATTTCAGTCATGAGGCCTGTCCAGATTCCCCAGCATGCTCAGTTTCTCTAGAAGCCACACGCTTGACTTTTCCAGGCTTTCATCTGTGTTACCTTAAGCTATAGCCTCCACCACACTTTCCTACCAACTGTGCATATAGGAGTACTGAGGTCTCTCTTATGCATGCATACCTTAACAAAACTGGGACAAGATTGCTTACTAAAACCAGAACATAAGAATCCATCACATTCATCAGAGTAGCAGAAACAGTATCAATTTCTACTTTTATGATATTGTGCAGTAGCCTTCCTTTTTTCCCCAATTAAAAGTCTATGCCTTAGAGTATCTACGTTTCCTTCTTTAGAATTATTTTTCCAAGAAATCTGTGAGGAAGAAACACTCCTCGTTAATTACATAGCAAAGCATTAACCTGGTGGTCAAGTATCTAATCGTTCTTGTTGAAAGCAATCAAACTGAAGAGTAAAAGGTATGTACAGATGGCTGGATTCGTATAGCTTTAGGCAAGTACATTTCAGGACTGGTTTAAACAAGAATAAAATTAAGGGCAACTTGCTATAAACAATATCCTTCTGTTCAAATAATAAAAATCACAGATATGTTGAATTATTAGAAATTAAAACAAGAAAGGAATCTGTATTCAGCTACAACATGTTCCCTGGGTACTTTTAGGGTAGTTTTTCAAAAAATAGATTCTTAAAAATAAATACAATCTAAGCAACTGATCCCACTCCACTCCCTACCCTCGCTGCTTTAAACTTTAGCTGAGTTATCACAAGATTACTGAAACAAGTTTTGGGAGACAGCAATAATGGGAAACTATACAGATTCTGGCAGAGTTACAGAAAGCTTATGCCTTAAATAGTAGCTAGAAGTAGTAGAATACATAATGGCATTAATAAAAATTAACGAGAGAATTCTGAACTTACAATAGGTATATATAAATTTTCCAGAAAGTAGTTCATCAGACTACAGGCTAATTAGGCCCATATGGAGAGAAATTTTGTTCATTAGCTAGTAAATCTAATATCCATCTTGCAATTACATCTCAGAAGGACAGGGTGGGTTAGCAGACCGGGATTCCAGAAGGCACAGCCACTGATGGCCAGCATTTGAAAACTTGCTCAAAATGAGGGATAGTGCAAGAGAGAAGTTTACAAACTCGGGACAGATGCAGTAAGATGCTCTAGACCAGTGCTTTTGTTACAGTGGCGATCTGGTAAAAACACAGATTCTCATTCACAGGGTCTGGAGTGTGAAGGAGATTCTGCAGCTCCAGCGGGATCCCATCTGTGGACCACATTTTGAATAGCAAAGCTCTAATTTATTCACACTTTTGTGGGTGTGGCGACTCTTTCAGAAACCCCAGAGGCCACTTCCCACCATGTGGCTGTGGTATATCAACCGGGCAACCAGTGCTTGAAGCAACTTCAGAAATATTTCTAATACATTTAAGAAATAATGTAGTCACTTGTCTGAGAACAGGCCAAGAGCTGGCAAACTAAAATACAGCAGATCCTCAAGTAATGTCGTTTTCTTATAACATTGATGGTGAGATGCCTTGGGAACTTAACTCTAGTTCATGTCAAGTAGCCTATGGTAGAGTTGGTTTTGTTACACGTCCTTTTGCTTAAAGTTGTAGTTTCCAAGAACCTACTGAGGATGACATCAAGTGAGGACTTCCTGTGCCTACAGGAAGTAGTGCCCCTGTAGTTGTGTCCTTGTTTTAAGGGGCAGTGGGGCTTAGTGAGCTGGTTCCTTTGTGTGTGGCCAAATTCATTCTAACCCTGAGATCTTTGTGCTGACTGTTTTTTCTTCCCAGAGCATGCTATCCGCCCGACAGTCCCATGTTAGGCTCCTGGTTCAGGATCTCAGCTCAAACATCACCTCTCCAAAGGGTCTGACCAGCCAATCACTCCCTCTGACATCACTCTGCTTAACTGCCTTACTGTACTTGTGCCACCTGAGTAAACTGGCCCACTGTCTCCATTTAGAACAAAAGCTTCATAACTGCAGGGACCTTCCCCGACTTGTTTCATCACTGCTTTATCCCAGAGCCTAGAAGAGAGTAACATCGGGCACAAAGATGTTCAATAACTGTTTACTGAAATAAATGGTTTGATTTTTTTTAAAAGAGAGGCCAAAAATAGAAGTCCATGGAAAATCTTTCAACTTTTAAATGTTGGCCAGGATATTAAAGCACAACAAACAAACAAATGCCCCCCGATCAACTGTGTGGGCCCAGCTGAACACACCTGGGGATGGGTTTTGGTTTGCCAGTCCCAGATTTAGTCATTACCATGTTAAGCCACTTTAAGTCTTGCCACAGAAGCAGGAACATACAAAAATCTGATGCACTAGAAAAGGAACGGGAGCTGAATTCTGAAGGAAGTCTGGTTTGCGCCTCCCTTTCTCCGCTCGCTCAGATCCGTGCATGTGCAAATGAGCGCTTCACTGGGCTCAGTTTCAGCTTCTTCCTGATTAAGGAAGAGTGTGGCCGCCGACCTACCCGGTTCTGTTGCAAATAGTGATGAAAACTGTTGGTTTATAGTAACACCTGTTTTGCTAATGGATAAGCTCAGCTGAGAATGAGTAGGAAAAAAATGCTTTTTTCAAATGATCTCATTCTTTCCAGCCCCTTCAATTCAGACACACTTCAAATTGCACATTTGAAATGGCTGGGTCGCTACGTACAACCACATTCATGTAACATATGATGGAGCAAGTAAGGATGCTTTTGCAGAGATCTATAATGAAGCACCTTCTGTGCAGGCTGGGTCTGCAAAATATGCGTGTTCTGTGTATGCGCGTGCATGTGGGTGGTGCACAGGAAGGGGTGATTCAAGGGAGGAGGCACAAAGAACCAAGATATTAAGAGCATAAACATGTCTGGCAATGTGTTGGGTGCTTTCTGTGCTGTCTCTCTTCAGTCTTACACAACCTTGAAAGGCAGGTATTCTAGATCTCATTTCGGAGGGGAGAAACATGAGGTGCAGAGAGGTCCCTGATTTGCCCAAGGAGAGGCTCACCCCTAACATTTGCAGAACTCAAGGCAAGAGTACAAATGAAGGTTCATATACAATATATATAAATATTTAATGTATAAAGCAAGTGATCCCATTGTTAAATAAATGTGTCCTCTCCTCCCACCATAATTTTAAAATAGCCTAAAGGCCAGGGTCCAATGTAGAATTCCTAGATTTCTCAGAGCACATAGGAAAGGAAAGTTAGCATGTGACCTACCCCGCTTCTCCACTCACGCCGGGCCTTATGCACATGGATGCCGACATACTGACATGTCTAAGCTCATTTCCCAGCCAGCAGCCACTCCTTCACAATGCCTCTGGCCTAGGGGTGTGCCTGTGACATGAGTATGTGAGCGGACAAGTTTGTCCTTGGGAGATGGACCTGAGGGAGAGGACCTGGAAGCCAGATTAGATCTGTTTGGGCAGGGAATTCTGGGGTCTTGGGGGCCAGGAAGATGTTCTAGAAAGGGAGGCTCAGCTTCCAGGTGGCCACATCCCTTTGGCTCAGAGGACATCTCATCCCATAGGGAAGGGGTACAGCTAAATGAGGACCAGAGTGAGGCCCTCGAAAAAGGGGGCTGAGAGCCGGGGTCCCTCTTGCTCTGCCCAAATAGCAGGGCTACTAAGAGGTAAAATTTTATTCCGAAAGACCTATCTAAAAGGTTTCCCTGGTAATGTACACTTTCCCAAGATTAAATCTTAAGTGTTGATGAAACTGTACCTAAAAAAGATACGAGGCAAGGACTACCATTCATACCAATGAGTCCCAGATGTGACTAATGTACAAAACTACTTTTAAAAGAAAAATAAATATCCCTATACAATGTGTTGACTTTATTTAAAAAATCATAATGTGTTAAATAGGCCCTAATATGAAAGGGCTTAGAGCTCAGACAAAAGTATAAAACCAAAGCCAATCTGTAAAGGGCACCTGAAGCCATGTTACCGAGGGCACTAGTCTCCTGCAACTTAAACACTGACACAGGTGGCCAGGGTGGGGCTCCTTTCGAGCTCCGTGCACCTGCGGTTCCATTTCCTACCACTTTTCTCTCGGTGGACTCACCCTGAAGTGTTCCTCTTTCAGCATACATTGATTTCCTGTTTTGTCACTATGGTAGGTTGTGTCTTTCATGTGACACACCTGTCACTGTTCAGTTCTCACTAGTCCTATTCTATCACATAGTCTATTCATACATGCAGATAAGGCAATACAAGTGTCTGATGGTTTTAAATTCAGTATTAAGAGGGTGAGGGACAAGGAGACTTGGAGGAAGGAGGTCAAAAGGAACAAACTTCCAGTTACAAGACAAATAAGACCGAGAGGTGTAACGTACAACATGATGATGTAACAACGTGAGAGATGCAACATACAGCTTGATTTCTAGTTAATGCTGCTGCCTGGTATATATGAATGTTAAGAGAGTAGGTCCTAAGTGTTTTCATCACAAGAAAAAAACCTTTTCTTCTTTTTTGCATCTATATGAGATGATGGGTGTTAACTAAAGTTATTATGTTAATCATTTCACAATATATGATAAGTCTAATCATTAGCTATATACCTTGAACTTACACAGTGCTGTATGTCAATTATATCTCAGTACAACTGGAAAAAAATTCTGAGCTCAAATGATGTAGAATCTTTTGCATATGAACTTTTAAAAGATTATTATCAAAACCGAAACCCAGATTTAAAAATCCTGGTGGACAATTCCCAGACCCCAAAGAAACTCTCAGGGTCTACAGGCTCCCAGTGGGAGAAACACGGCGCCTCACTCAAGAAGAGCCTGGACATCTGGAATCTCCATCCATCCCAAGTCCCAGCCTTGGTTTCCTCCCCTGTGAAGTGAGCACAACACTACCGATTGCTGGAGAGACCATGGGCACTGAGTTGTCATCCAGGACAAGAGCAGGGTGGGTGGAAGTTCAGACTGCCAGCCACCAGTGGGCTCGCTCCTGGTGAAACACCTGCTCTGTACACCAGGGGACCGGCAGCCCTACTGTACTCAAATTAAAAGGCATCACTTATTCTGAGCTTTAAGAGTTATTTGGAAATAGGGCAACAGCAATAACATTCAAAATATGGAGCAACTGGTAGAGCATGGGCACCAACTCATCAGATTGGGTGTCTGGGACATACGAGCTATACAGCAGTCCTGGCTGAGACGGGGAGATTCAATTGAAAGGCAGTAGGCATTTGCTGTACCTGTCCTCCTCTCCTCTATCATGCCTCACCAAAAATGCGCTAAACAAATACAGGCAATGATGATTATAACAATGGCTAACACTTACAGAGAGCCCTTCAGTGAGTGCCAGGAACTACTTTAAGTGTTCTCCATTCACAATAACTCTATGAGGGAAGGACAGAGACTGTTATTCCCATTTTGTGTATCAGAAAACTGAAGTTAACCCAGAGGCTAAAGGACTTACTGAAGATCACAAAGCTGGCAATCCAAAGAGGAGTCAGTATTCAAGTACAAGTTGCCTCAACTGCTGGGCTACACGCTCTCCGTACCCTGTACACTCCTATTGGGCTGGCCAAACAGTTCGTTTGTTTTTTTTCTGTAAGATGGCTCTAATAGTGCTTAGCTGCCTTGAACTTCATTTGAAACAATTCTATCACGTTGTATTGTGACAGCTGTCATATCAGCGTGCGCTTAAGAAAACCTTACCAAAATTGGTGAATTTTTGTGCAGCCATTTTAATATTGAAGATGGAAGAAAATATGCAACATTTTCAGCATATTATGCTTTATTATTTCAAGGAAGGTAGAAATGTAACTGAAATGCAAAAAAGGATTTGTACAGTGTGTGGAGAAGGTGCTATGGCTGATTGAACGTGTCTAAAGTGGTTTGTGAAGTTTCGTGCTGGAGATTTCTTGCTGGACGATGCTCCACAGTCGGGTAGACCAGTTGAAGTTGACAGTGATCAAATTGAGATATTGAGAAAAATCAATGTTCTACCATGTGGGAGATAGCCGTCATACTCAAAATATCCAAATCAATAAATATCCAAACAAAAAAAATATCCAAATCATTGTTACTGGTAACAATGGAAAATGTGTCTTTTTATTTTATAGCAAAGATCATATGGACTTTTTGGCCAACCCAAGACATGCTGTACAACCAGAGCAATATTCAAATCTATCAAGAACACTTTTACCTTTTAACTACTTGTTTCAGTGGCGATAACTGAAAACAGAAGACATTTAAAAAGTATTTGGTTCTGACATGAGTTATGGCAGCTTTACTTCCCTAATTATTTTTTACCCAGACTGAGAACGGAGCAAGCATGTTGGATGCAGGGCTTGAAGTCCCGACCAAGTGGCCCTGAAGCAAGAGGCCTCTGGGCTCCCAGGTGATGGGGAAGCCAGCGGGAGGATGCAAACTTGCCACAGATAATCCACAGAGTGAATATTCTGTAAGTGGTAATTAAGAGTTGACCGTAACATAAGGCACATTTTCTTCCAGGAGGAACAAATTGATCTAAGACCACAAAGAGGGCAACAGTCATTTGTAAAGCTTGCCAAAAATGGTTTCAGTTAAACTCAAGCGTGGAAAGTTCTAGTTCTATATGAAGTGATACTTTAGGAAATTAAGTCTCTACGAACAGGCTTTCAAAACAAAAGGGGCCCGAACCACAACTACAATATAGCAAGTGTGATGGCATTATTCTCTAAAAATTCTCATTTGGTGGGGTGGGGGGCTACAAACACAAAAGGCTCGACAATTCTTAGGAATGGATTCGTATTACAAGATTGTTTTTGAGTTGCTAGGCAACATCGAAAAACAAATGTCCATGTTCTGAGATCACTCTGCATTCACCCTCCCCACGGACGCACGGGTTCTCCGCCGTGCTCCCCTCCTCCTGGACAAAGGAGCAGAACCTCGCAACTGAGATGCGAATGGCCCGTCGGGGCAACAAGATGCCAGTCTGTGTCTCAGACACAAATCACAATTTGTTGGCCACCTGGCAGCCAAGATCTCAGGCAAGACACTGTTTTCATGGACTGTTATCACTCACACCCCGATTAAGTCCTCTGCCTTCAGTGTTCTTTTCTGTCACATCGCTCCAGTCGGCCTTCCGGGCAGGCGCATGCCACTTTCTCCCGCCTGCACATGTGACAGAAGCCCGACCCACTTACACGGGCAATTTTCACATCTGGGAAAAGGAAAGTAGACTTTTCATGAGAGTTGCTTTTTGTTTCTGAGAACAGCCTTCACTGTGGGAAGACCGTCTTTCTGAGGGCTGTGTGGGCAGTACTCTAAAAGACAGTAAGTCTGCTCTGCTCCCTTGATTGTTAAAAGACAGGTAAGTCTGCTCCCTTAACCATCAAGTCTCTTCTTTTTGAGCAAAGTAAAGATGAAGTATCTGGTTCAAAAACTGACATCACAAATGTAAATACATACGTAATATTACGGAAAGGAGCTCCCTTCTTTTGTTCTGACTTTTGCCTAACGCACATCACGTAGTTCACCCAGCAATTCGGTCACTGCCCCTCAGTACTGCGTGTCCCTTTCCATCTGGGCACGTGGCTCGTGACATTTGCAGAAAAAGAGATGTTAGCGATATTCCCATTTTCTTAAGTTATAAATGTAATTTAGAGCTTTAAGAACTCCCACCCCTCCTCCCTCCAAAAAACAATGAAATGGAACAACATCTTAGCTCTGTATTTTAAATCAAGCTCCACCTTCCAGGGCGGCTGGCCATGACTTACCAAAAGGACTAGCTCAGGGAGCCCAGCATCGGCAGGAATGCTCGCGCTCTGAAGCAGAAACAAACCCACTACAGGCCAATCCTGAGTGGGCATCCCTGGTGCCCGATCCATATGTGCCATACATGATAAGACGCTGGTTCAGTAACCACCATTTCTATAGCAACCCACACACACTCTGCAGGCTGTGCTTCGGAAAGGCAGTTAGAACTGGATTCTACAATGCAGCTTCGCTTAGAACACACTTTTATTTCTGTCATCTCGTTAGAATGAGAGTATTCAAATCAAGTAACCTACGTTATCATTAGATGGCAGAAACCTGTCACATACATAACTGCAATTCTCGATTTCTTTGCCACTCAGTGTCCATCGGTGCCTTTAAATTCAAACCACTGACCTGGTTTGCTTGCACATCAGGGACCATTCCCCAGGGCAACAAGTCAGATCGCAGTCTGACAACCCAGGACATCGGACAGCCATCTGCTGTCCCAGTTATAGGCAAAAGAGAGCACATGCTTGTAAAAGCGAGCGGACACAGTCATCTCTCACTGTCCAGAAAGCCTCAGCTACAGCACGTTCACCATGACCAACAAGAATTCACCACGACCAGCAAGTCACACTGGCCCCTGCAGAGGACTGATCCGAAGGTGTGTGTGTCCACGGCGCCCCACCCCTGAGGCACATCCTGACACCCCGGGCGCTGGCACTGGCATTGTACCTCTTTTCAGAGGAGGGAGCACCATTAGAAGATTATAAATTAAAGACATCTGCTAATTCCTCAAAGGAAAAGACTCACTAAATCAAGTCCTCTCTTGCACGTAAATCAAGTGGCATTTTAACACAATGGCTCCAGCACCACATATAAATGCAGTAAAAGTTTCAATTCCAGTATACGCAACTTGAGCTTCTTAGAAAAAATTTTCCCCAAGGGTACACATAACAATTAGCCAACTCATATTGTTGTAACATACTAGACAAAATCCAACTTTACGTTCTAAGATGGTGTTAATCTATTATGTTACCCTCTGATGAACATGTGCGTTGAAACATGGAGATGCTAAATAATGGGAAATTCTTTGCCTGTTTCAAAAGAAAAAATTAAAAGACAACTGTAGCCACTAAACATAAACAACAATCTCGATACATGGCACTGCCAAATACTGACTCCACTCTACGGGCGTCTGGAAGGCAGCACCCCCAGGTTTCTCTCCCAGATGTCCAGTCACCCACCGCTCATGGAAGGAAGTGTTTGAGTGAGTGTTAAAATGTGAATTTATTTTTTTCAAATAGAAGTCCCAGAGTGCTAAAAAAGAATTTCATCATTCTTTACAGAGTCTGAAATCTTGCCCTACAAAGAAGGTGTTATCACTCTGAGCATCAACAGTCACTTCTGGCAGAATGCTGGAGGGTTCTCTGGATAAGGGCAACTATGAACCGTGACTGAACCAGACACCCCGGCTGGTCCTGCACAGTGTGTAGGGTGTATCTGCATTCTTATACTGAATGGTAGGAGCTTCCCTGATGGATGCATTTGAGATCAGGGAAAACAAAATGTTCTGTAACAGGCCAGAGAGTAAATATTTTTAGTGTGTGGGGACATGCAGACTGTCACAGACACTCAGCTCCATGGGTGTAGTGAGAAAGCACTCCCATAGCCCGTTTGCGAACAATTGGGCACAGCTGTGTGCCAATGCCACAGTCCATCAACTGAGTGGCTTATAAACAACACTTGTAACCATTCACTTCCCACACTTCTGGAGGCTAGAAGTCCAAGATCAAGGTGGCATGAGGTTTAGTATCGGGTGAGGACCTGCTTCCTGATTCATCAATTACAGACACCTTTTCACCGTGTCCGCACATGGCAGAAGGGACCAGTGCTCTCTCTGCAGTCCCTTTTATAAGGGCACTAATCCCATTCATGGGGGCTGCACCCTCGTGACCTAATCACCTCCCAAAGGCCCCACCTCCTAACACCATCACGCTGGAGTTAGGTTTCAACATGTGAGCTCTGTGGGGGCATACCAACATTCAGTCTCTAGCATCCAATAAAACTTTATTTAGGTAAGCTTACATTTCAATTTTTGTAATTTTCATGTGTCATGAGATACTCTTTTTCTTTGGATTCTTTCTTTCAACCATTTAAAAATATAAAAACCATTCTTAGCTTTTGGGCCACAGTTGGCTTGACACTTATTTAGTTGAAAAAATTTTAATGGATTCACAAATTTCTATCTCTGGCTGTTAAACACTTTGGAATTGTAATTATTTAAACTTATCTCAAAAGTAGATAATTTAAAGTGTTAAACTGGTTTGAGGTGATTATCATACTTGAATTAATCATAAGTAGCAGTTAGTTAGTAAATAGTTATATACTTAAGATGTGTTCCTATTTTTTTCCTGATCTGATCATACCACCTCGGAACTTTTTATTTAACTGAAATAATTTAATTTATACTTAAATAATATTATCGATTACATATATGAATAGTAAAAAACATGAAATAGATAGGCTTCTATTGAGTTTAGTAAGTAAAGAACATACGGTTGTTTGATTATGTCCCTCCAATCTTAGAGATAACATTTTCAGAAAACACAATTTAATTCATTTGATTATTTTTGAATAGCTATTCAAACGTTGGCTTTTTCTCTGCACACAATCTGTGACGGCCAGAAATCTGGCAGTTATGTTCTTCACCGTCGATGCTAAGTTAAAAAGACCATTTACACAGAAAGAGATCACCTATGCAATGAAGGGTCCCAACGGGAAAAGGCTCCATGCCATGGGAATTACTTCTACAGGACTGGGTAACTTCAGAGGCTTCAATGATTTCTACTTCATGTTAGTTTTCTATTGCTGCTGTAACAAACTACCACAAACTTCGGGGCTTAAAACAACACAAATGTATTCTCTTACAGTTCCAGAGGTCAGAAGTCCGATTTCACTGGGCTATAGCGAAGGTGCCAGAAGGCTGGTTCCTTCCGGAGGCTGTGAGGGGAGAAGCTGTTTGCTTGCCCTTTGCAGCTTCTCATGGATGCCTGCACTCCTTAAATCGTGGCCGCTTTCTCCACATTCAATCCAAGCTCTGCTTCATTGCCATCTCCTGGTTCTGGCTTCCCCGCATCCTTCTGAAGGACTGTTGTGATTACAGTGGGCCCATCTGGATGGTCCAGGAGAATTTCCTCATCACCAGGCTCTTAATCACATCTCCGCAGTCCCAACACCATGTGAAGTAATACCCACAGGGTCCCAGGGATTATGATGTAGACATGTTTGAGAGGCCAGTATTCAGTCTGCCCCACGTATAAATTTTTCCTAAAATAAATTTTTGTGAGCCGTATAAAAATTAATGTGAGGAAGGCTGGTGTTCCCATGGGCCTGTGCCACGTTGTTGTGACACATGAGGCCGGTCCAGAAGGCGCCCAGCCAGGTGCTACGAAAAACAGAGACACTTCCTGAAGCACACACGGGACACAGGAAACACTGTACGGAGGACAGTGATGCCTCAGCCCCCTTCAAAGCAGGCACCTTGAGACTTCACACGGTTCTCCCAATCACCATCGGCTGCCCCTGAATCTCATCAACAGTCTGAAATCTCTTCCTTTTCAAAGGTGGTTTTAATTTTGGGAAAAGCCAGAAGTTGCAGGGTGCCAAATCTGGGCTGTAGGGGGGCTGATTCAACCCCCTACAATCTGGGTGATTTGATGTTTTGCCCAAAAACTCTGCATGAGACGCAATGCATGAGTGGGCTTGTTGTCGTGATGAAGCTGCCAATCACTAGTTGCCCATAGCTACAGCCTTCTGAATCATCCGAACAGTTTCTGCAGAGGAATGTTCAAGCTTAACACAAAATTTGATGCAGATTCATTGCTCTTCTCGCTCAGTCATTTTGCATGTGACAGCTACACAATACACATGCCCACTCAACAGTGTCTACCACCCCCACTGACTAGTACAGTGAAGTCGTCATTGTTCACACATGCGCATTCCAGTCCAGTCTCCCTGGCTGCCAGGTTACACTGATGTCATGCAAACCATCTCATTATATTAACAATGGCTAACTTTTTCCAGACAAACCTTGAATATATGTATAAATTCCTACAGAAAGCTTCATTGTACAGTTGACCGTGGAACAGTGCAGGGGTTAGGGACGCTGATCCCCTACACAGTCAAAAGTGCTGTGTATAGTTTTTTATTCCCCCAAAACTTAGTCATCCCTTAGGATCCACAGGGGGTGACTGCTTTGAGAACCACCCTCCCAGTCACCAGAATCTGCCAACACTCACGTCCCTTACAGACAACGGTGCAGAACAGTGCATACAGTGGCCCTCTGCATTCATGGATTCCCAACCACAGACTGAAAGTACTGTTTTCAACCCATGGTTGGTTGCATCTGTGGATGCAAGACCTGGGGATATTGAGGGTTAACAGTATATTTACTGGAAAAAAATCCATGTATAAACCCATGCAGTTCAAATTATTCAAAGGTCAACATTATGTTATTAGGCACATAAACTTTTATACTCCCAGCCCCACTTATCTATCTTCAAGTATAGTGATTCAAAAAAGAGGAGGCAGGAAGAAAGAAAAGAATAATGGCAGCAAGATGGAGACAATCCGATACAGGGGTCCTTTCTCTAAATAAGAGCTCAAAGCACCGTGTGTATGCGCACAGACAAGTGAGGGTAAATTCTATGTATACAGTCATCGTAAGCGCAGAGGTTACATTGTCATAGCTTTATCTTTCCTGACTCTTAAACACCTGATTTAATCATTCAACAAACACTTTAGTTGGGTATCTAGTATGTGCCAAAACTATTCTTTTTTTTAAAAGATTGATTTTATTTATTTTTTTAGAGAGGGGAAGGGAGAGAGTAAGGGAGAGAGAGAAACATCAATGTGTAGCTGCCTCTCACCCTCCCCCTATTGGGGGCCTGCCCCGCAGCTCAGGCACATGCCCTGACTGGGAATTGAACTGGCAACCCTTGGATCACAGGCGGGCACTCAATCCACCGAGCCACACAAGTCAGGGCCCAAAACTATTCTTGATTATAAGGATTCAAAGACTTGGCAAGGACACAGGTAATAACTAAGAAACTGCAACACCATGTCCTTATATGCTTCTAGTATCACTGTAATAGTTACAATGTGTCTAAATTACTGTTTAGGGGATGGAGAAAGGGATTCCAAAGGCGAGATCCTGCTCACACAAAGTGGCAGGCTGTGAGGGAGTCCTGAGCATTCCCAGGGAAGGGTAAGTAGTTGGTTGAGGCAATGACAAGGGCGCGCAGGACACAGGGGCTGGCCATGAGGCGGGGAGACAGGCGGGCCAGCTCTGAGGAGATGAGCGCCATGAAAGGCAGTGTGGACTGCCTCACGGTGAGTCGCTCTACGACACTCTCATGTGGGAAAGTGGTCTGTCGTTTTGAAAGACAGCTCAAGTAGCAATGCAGGAGACCTACTAGAGGGAAGGAGAGGCAGAAGGCAGTCAGACCGGGGTGGAAATTGACCAGAGGAGAGGGAATTTTCAGAACTGAGGCAGAGGTACCACTGAGAAGGAGAGGTGAGGGCAAGGTGGAGAAACGCTGACCCGACATTTGCATGATTCTGCAGGGTTACAGACATGGCTGCTTGGGGGAGTGAAGAAAAGAACACACTGGGGATAACTCTGAGGTTGCTATTGCGATGGTCTGGTAGATGACACCCTTCACCAGAGAAGAAACACAGAGATGAAGAGGAAGAGAGGCTGGAGTGAGGAGTCGACGAGTCTCAGTTGTAGACACGTAGAATTTGAGTTTTGGGTAGGACATCCAGGAAGAGATGTCTCACAAGCATGAGACACACAGAGCAGAGAATCAGACGAGGGTGCGCAGATAACTGTGGGAGTGTGAGAAGCGGTGAGAGGCCCCAGCGACCGCACAGAAAGTGAGGTAGGAGCTGGGCGCAGGGCAAAGCCCGGGGACTGGCAGATGATGAGGACTCAGGGGGCACTGAGTCAGAAAGCCAAGAAAGGAGGGCCCTCCACAGAGGACAGAATGCTGCAGAGACGTCTGTCCGAGAGGATGAGGTCACCTCATTTCACAATCAGGCTGCTGCTGGCGAACTCAGTGACATTTGCTTCAGGAGAGTGGCAAGGTGGAAGAGGGACTGCAGTGTGTAGAGAAATGGGGGCAGCACACAGGAACATTCCTTCCAGAAATCTGGGAAAGTGGCTTGGATGGCACAGTACCAGGAAGCCTCTACAGAATGGGGAGAACTTTGTGTACATAATATAGCCTCTTAGGGCATGCTTGCTTTGTGCACCAGGCACTGGACTGAGCCTCTTACAATATCAACTCACTTACTCCTTGGTGTGGTTGACTTTATGTGTCTACTTGGTTAGGCCACAGTTTCCAGATATCTGTTCAAGTGTGTTTGGATGTTGCTCTGAAGTTATTTTTAAGACAAGACTAACATGTAAGTCAGTAGACTGGGTACAGCAGATTACTGTTCATTACATGGGTGGGCCCCATCTAATCAGTTGAAGGCCTTTAACAAAATACTGACCTCCCACAAGGAAGAGGAAATTTTGCCAGCAGATTACCTTGGGCTCAAATTGCAACATCGGCTATTCTTTGAATCTCCAGCCTGCTGGCCCTCCCTGCAGAGTTTGGACTTGTCAGCCTCCACAGTTGCGTGAGCCAATTCCTTAAAATTTCTCTCTTTCCACACATGTGCACACACATACAACACTGTTTCTCTGGGGAATTCTGACTAATAACACTGTTTGTAACAACACTGGGTACTATCATTATCCCCACTGTACAGCTGAGGAAACTCTGGCACAGATAGGTCAAGTAATTCGGCCAAGGCTGTACAGCATGTGGGTATCAGAGCTGGAATTCCAATCCAGTGTGCCCGGTGAGCCCCTGCTCTTTCATGCTCACCTGAGGACATTTGTTCATTGCTTTTAGAGAGAGAGGAAGGGAGACAGAAACACCGATATGAGAGACACAGTGATCTGTTGCCTCCCATATGCACCCAGACCAGGGACTGGACCCACAACCTAGGTGTGTACTCTGATGGGGAATTGAACCCACAACCCTTCAGTTATAGGACGGTGCTCCAACCAACTGAGCCACACCATTCAGGGCTGATTCTCTGCTCTTAACCACATGCTGTGCTGTTCCAGAATAACACGATGATGTTCGGGGCCAACCAACAGGACTAATGGAAAGAGGCAGAATATACAAGTAATGAAAATGAACAAATGTAGTCCTTGTACAAATGAGAAAACAGGCATAAGTGATTTGCCCAAAGTGGGACTTACAGTGTTACAAGGAGCAGCACCCAGGTTTTCAGGATACAAAATGCAAGCTTTCCCCTTTCTCCTTCCTATTTTCCCTCCATTCCTCTTTATCCGCGTCCTTTCCTCCCATCAGAAGTCCCCGGCTCTTCAGAGACTCTCTCTGCCATAACCCCCTGACACTGCTCTCTCCTGGCGGCCCAGGGCTCCTTCCTTCCTCAAAAGCCACCAAGCTGTAGAGAACACAAGCCTGCGACACTGTGGGCAGTGCCCACACTGGGGCAGCGCAACCCCCCACCTACTGTCGCCGGGGTCGGTGTGTCTGGTAAAATCGCTAATCCCACACAAAGAGTTATGGGGACTGTTAGTAATTATTTGAAAAGCAAAAACAAAAAACAAAACAACTTCCCACCCCCACCCCCAGAAAGACCAACAGGCATTTGGTTTCAAAAATAAATTTCTATAAATTACTCAAGAAGTTAGCTGTCTTTGAAAACATGCTTGATGTTAAAAAGCCTCCCAATACTCTGGACTGGGTCACTTGAAAGCCAGTGCTCTCAAGCTGGACTTCCTGGGACCAGGCGCCAAAGGCTGTGGGGGCCAACGTGCCACCAGAGCCCTGAGCACGAGCACGAGCCGCCACAGCGCTACTGTGAGTGTCGACGACAAAACGTCCTGAAGAAAAATCTGGAAATGTGTATTAAAGCTTCCAGATGTGCACATTTTTAACCCAGCAATTCTACTTCTTCCAAAATTTTATCTCAAAGAAATAATCATGGCTGCGCATAAAGGTTTACTATAAAGATAGTTACCACGCATTGGGGAGAATATCAATGTTCTTCCTGACTGCAGGGGATTGAGCCACCAAATCACAAGTGCACCCACATGATGGGGTATTATGCATTCGTTAATGTTAACACGGCAGAATAGTAGCTGATGCCACGGAGAGATGTTCACGACATACAAGTGATTTTAAAAGCACGTTATAGAACAGTACATAGTACATAATTCCATCTGTTAAATATATACTTTGTGGAAAGCAGCCTCTTAGAGGCCCCTCCATCCCCACCACCAAGTGCTGACGCGCCTGGGCAGCCACCGCCGCCCACTGTTGGGCTCCATGACCGAGAGCGTCTGCAAAGAAGTGACGGCATGCCACTTTGACATCAGGTTATGAAAGACTGTGACTTCCATTTTATCCACTTGTGCTTTTTTAATTTTAATTTTTATTTCTTCTTTATTTTCCCTTGGATCACTTGGTCTGGTGGAAGCGAGCGGCTGTGCTGAGAGCAACCCTACGGGGTTGCCCACGTGGGGAAGCACTGAAGCCTCTGCCCAGCAGTCTGTGAGGAGCTGAGGCCTCCAGCAAGCCTGCAAGAGAGACCGGGGGCGTGCTTGCCAGCCCCCGCTGAACCTCGAGATGAGAGCGGCCCTGGCTGACAGCCTGTCTGCAGCCTTGCCAGGACCACCAGGCCGGCTGTGCCTGTGTTCCTGACCCTCCGAAACTGTGTGATGACAGGTGTTCACTGTAGTCTAAAGCTGCTGGGTTTGGGGGCAATTTGTTACCTGGCAATAGATAACTAATCCATGTGTGCACTGTGAAATGACTGAAGGAATGTGATCCAAAATATTGTTAGTGGTTCTTTCTAGGTGGTGGAATAATTTTTCTTTTTTTTGTGTGTGCAATGTTGGCAATGTTTTCCTTTTTTCAGAAAACAATAAAAGAAAACCACCCAATCAAGAGAGATCATATACCTTCTAAAGAATCAAAGTATAAAGATTAGGGGAGCCATAATAACATTTAAAGATTCTTTTCAAGTAAATTAGCTTAAATGTGCAAAAAAGGAAAGAAAAAATGAAGAACTCCAAAGACTATGTCTGAACGGCACGGCGGAGTAAGCGCCACCCACCGAAACCATGCCATGCACTGGGCAGCAGCGTTCAACACCCTCAGGAGAGGAGACTCGCATGAGCCTCCTAAAAGAAAAACCAAACAGAAACGACGAAGTCATCTGTTAGCCGACTGTCGGCACAGGTGTCTCACTTACCCAGCTTCTGGTCAAATCGCCATGCTGCGACATAGGCATTGTGCCTCAGACTGCTCTGCGTGGCCAGGGGCACGGTGACATAGATGGGGCCATCCACCAGCACCGGCGTTCCATCACTGCTGAGCAAGTGCACGCTGACAGCTGTGACTGGGCTCAGGTCGTACCTGGTGCCGTTTCCTGGAAGCAAGAGGCATTCTCCATCACTTACACACAAAGACCTGCGTGGGGCTGTGGGAACCGTCTCCAAAACTAAAACAAAAAATAGTGACAGCTACCAATTGCTGGGTACCGTGCCTCCCTTCTGCCAGGGACTGCATTAAGCACTTTACACCACAATCCTCCCCTCAACTTTCTAAGGTAGGGAAAACCCCCATTTTACACAGAGAGAAACTGAGGCTCAGGGAGGGTCCTAATGGGAGCTGGCCTAATGGCACAGAGTAGTTGGTGTTAGGGATCCAAACTCTGGTTGCGCACTCTAATTACTGTGCTTTGCTTTAAAAAACGGCCTAGAAAGGGAAGGACTGCCCCTAATGTGACAGGGAGGGGTGTGTGGAAATCCCTGAAGCTGACCCCTACACAGAGGGAGCCCCATGCACATGTTAATTACTTGGCAGGTCACCAAAATGAAACCCAGTATTTTTAAGTAGAGATTGCCATAAAAAGAAAAAAGTAAATTTCTTCAAGGAGTGCTGCAAAATATTAACTTACTTCTACTAAAAGTACAGCATTGAAAACTTGGGCTTGAAATATTTATGAGTTATTTTAGTTGCCAATGTTATTTTGATCTGTTTAAAAGGAATTTAATACACCAATTATTCTGCATTAGAGGCCTTTTATCCAAGCCAGTGCTTTAATGACTGTCTACTTTACAGATAAATTAGGCAATGCCTATGAGAGCGACATTATATTTATACACGTAAGCAATCCATTTTAGAAAACCTTTTTTCCAGTGAAATGTAATCACAAAATGTACTCTGTCATAACTGTAAATCCTGCCTTAAACACAATGACAAAAACACAATGATAAAAAAATTTTAAGCTACATTAGAACATAATCTGTAGGATTTCTTATTAAGCTATTTACATACTTACCTACCCATCAATTATCTGAGCAAATTCAAACCTTCAATTAGGACTAAATTTAAACATTTAAAGCTTGTGGATGAAAAAGGGGCCCCATACTAAACCTGACAAGCTCAGGGGAGGCCTGTATGACTGCCTTACAAACTCAGAGACCTAAAGTAACCACACAGGATGGTCTGAAATTAAAACTTCTGAACTAAAAGCAAGTCACAGCAGGTAGTCGTGTCCCAGGGCAGAATCTTCCTTGACAAAGGTCAATATTACCTTAACTGAGCCTGTGTGTTGTACTTTTGCATCTGAGACAACATACCTTTGGACTGTCAGAGTAATTCCTTTTCTGCCAGGCCCCTCAGGTAACCATCTCCCCCGCTCCCCAGTGCAGGACCACAGAGCCCTCATGGTCCCCTTGTTCTCCCTCACACCATCTCTACCTGCCGTCAGTGTGAACTGTTAACTGTCCTGGACCCACCAATGGAAAAGAAGTATTTCTCTCTTCATTTTACTCTTCGTCCAGTCTCAGAGATTTCCTTGCTTTGCTTTCTCCTGTCTCTCCGATCTACCACCAATGAATTTTACATCACCCTCCTTACACCTCCTCCCTTGATTCTGATGTATAAAATAAGGTGCAAAACTGCCGTTCTCTGGAGTATTTTCTTAATTTGTTGAGATTTGGCTTCCTGGCAATTGTCAGTTTGGCTTAAATAAACTCATAAACATTTTAACATTTCTTAGTGAACTGTAGGGTTTCAACAAGTCAGAGCTAAGCCCTCGTGGGGCAATGTCTGTGCAGCGAATGACAGCGGTACCCTCTATAAGTGATACCCGCATCTGTTTTCAGTGTAGGGAAAGGTGAGGAAATGGGACTTGGATCCAAAGGTCCACGTTGGGATCATAGATTCAAGTTCTGAACTCTTTTTGTCTGACCATTTCATTTCATATAAAGAAAGCCAAAACCCAGAATTTACCAGGTTTCTGGTCAAAATATCTCGTGGGTGGAGTTGACCTAAATGTGCGCAAAGGTAACACAGAAGCAGAGCTGGGTCTACAACGGGTACCTGTCTGCTAGGTTCTGTTGGGTTCTCTCTGTGACAGAAATTAAGTTCCTTACTAGACACTATAGAAACAACTTAGAGATAATGGTTTCAGTTAGGTAGTGCTGCCTCCTTCCTCAAAGCTGAGGCGGGAAGTCTAAAGAAGGAAGCAGCAGGTGGAGTCTGAAAGCATTCCAGACTCAGCATCATCCATCCTTTCCCCCCACTTCTCTCTGCCTCCTGACTCCCAGAAATGGCAGCCCTGGTTTCCCCACTCATCACCTTTGCATTCTCCCTTCCTGTTACCTTGCACATTCCTGGCCCAGGAAGCAGGGTTCCCATGCCAGGTGCTTACGTGGCCTCAGGCAAATGACTTCACTCTTCTGGGTTTGTTTCACTTATCTGCCAAACTGAGAGGGTGGGACTAGATGCTTTCCTGTGAGTCTACGGGAAGAAACAGACTCCGCTATAAACATTCGGAAGTAAGTGCAGCACTGCAGAAAGGGGCATGTTCATTTACTGTAATATACATTAAGTTCATGTGATTCAACTTTCTTCTAAAAGTCCTCTGTTTGAAGACACTGCAGGCACTTGTGTCTGCATACTGAGGCCTCCCTTCTCAGTGCCCCACTAAATGCCTTCCAGATGACCCTCCCCCGGCCCTCCCACTTTCTTTATTCTGGAAAGATTCATACTCTGAAAGGCTAACTTGTTTCATCTCCAGTTCTTGTTATGAGACTGTAATTCTATATAAAATTCTGAGTTCTGTGTATAAGGGGGTCTTTCCTTTCTGTTCCATCTTGTTACCTGGCTCCTGTCATGTCTGAATGAAGACAGGTGTCAGGCCGAGGCAGCAGGGCTGGGACAGCACCACTGGCCCACGCTCGGCACCTCTGATTTGTAACATGAGGGCTTTTGCTCAGACAGCATCTAGGGTTCTGTCTGGCTTTGAATCCTATTACTGCCTTTCTGGACTGCAGGACAATTTCACCCATTAGTCATTTAATTGACTCCCCTCTGTCTTCCTGGAGTTACCAGAAGTATCAATAATTTCTAGAAAACCCGTTGGGGACATCCCAGAACAACGCTGTGCTTTCTCAGCAACCACAGGGGACGGTGTGATGCTGTGCAGGCGTGGTACATGGCCCTACGTGACACCAGGAAATTAACAGAGCAGATGGGAGGGCACGAGCAAGTGAGGAAGTGGCTGACATCTCCACACGGCTACATCTCCCTATTTACAATTCTCGAAGTTCCCTCCAAACTGGACACAGCACCCCTCAGGACGCTCCGAGGAAACCAGCCTTCAGAGAACTATCCCATCGCATCCATGGAATCCATCTGCTCGCATCCATGGAATCCATCCGCTTTCACGGAACTCTAGTTATGACCTGTCACCTCACACAGGTACGTGTGGGCCAGGCTCTCACCCTAAGCCCAAATCTCCTCAACTCGGTTTATAAAACAGGAGGCAAACAACTATGGGGCAGAGGAGACGCTGTGCACAGAGTGACCTGGAGGTGGGTGCCCCGCGGGTCCTTGCAGCCACACCCTCACAGGTGCTGGCGACCACACTGTGGGCAGCTGGCTGCCTTTCCTGTCAGCACTGACAGAATTCTTCCTAGGTCAACTTATCCATTATTTCAGTGGAAGAGAAGTTGAATGTAACCTTCCAAAGACCTCTCTTCCCTCTGAAACAACAGTGATTTAAAAAAAAAACTGCACTAAAATCAGTGGTCCTTTGCCTTTCTGTTCTTCTTTCCCCATCATTTCAGATTTCATAATTTATTCAAGAGCTCTAGGAGGTGGGGCACAGAAAAACTAGTGAGCTCCCTGCAACGAGGTCGTTTCTCCGAGTTGGGGTTCTATGGTTGTGCACCATTTTGTCAGGGAGACTGGGGGAGATCCCACCATGGTCTCAGGTTATACTTTATCATGTTCGAAACACGAGTTTTCTCCTAGGGCTGTGCACTTAAAGTAAAAATTTACACTTTCTCCCCACAATGTTTACTTAAGATGACTACCATGCATTTGTCCAATTACTGACTATTAATTGCATCATGATCACATAAAAATTAAAGGGAAGAAAAACATGTCCGAAAACAAGTACCGTAGAGGGAAGAAAAGCAAATGACAAATCACCACGTCATCTTGGTCTATAACAGTAACTAACTAATATTCTACAAAGTGGGTCAGATGTTGCAGGTTCAGAAGCTTTTTCAAAGCGATCAGTTATGTAATCATTCCAAAGTCATATTCAATGAGAGTGTCCCTGGGGAGTGCAGTTACTCACCCATCAGGATTAAACCCACAACAGCCTCTGGTTTTCGAGTTTACACTGTGACTAGACGCAAGTGTCCGGGAGAACAAGAGCAGAGACAAGAAAACGATTCAGGACTTAGAGCGCACCACGCCGCCGTCGCCAGCGGGACTGGGCCTGGTAGCACCCGGAGCCTGATGGGATGTGCAGCTGGCCCGAGCAGAGGCGGAAAGCACCTGTCTCCAGTCTTTACTGATAAGATTTATCACAAATTTTCTGGCTGGTGGCTTTTACTTTCTCTGATATTTTGGGGGTGGAGAGCACTGCTTTGCTCACCTCTGATCAGCCCCAGTGCCACCTTCCCTCCTGGCTGTGACTGACATGTGGGTGGGTGGGTGGGCGGGGCTGTGCACCTCTGCAAAGGCCAGCAAGGCAGGCTGCTCCACCAAATACCAGGTCCCAGGGCCAGGTGGAGAGAGGCTGAGGACCGAGGGGCAGAAAACTACTAACTCTGATCTTATACTTAAAAAGAATTACAATTTCAATTAAAAAAAAAAAAACCTACTCTGAATTAAATGTAGTCAGTCCACCAAAGGAGAGTTCAGAGAAAGTGCTTAAGGCAGTTGGTAGCAGCAGAAAGGCTCAAGGAGACAGTCACTAAAACTCTGCAGTGATGCAGAGTAAATTCCTTAAGTAACAGTTCAATGCACTTGAACTTTGAGAAAGAGCTCCCTCCCTTTTGCAACTTCAGTTCTCCCTTTCAGTGCAAACACTTCAAGCCACAAAGATTCAAACACAGAAGACTGGCTGACTGGCTGAGAAAAGAAGAGACTCAAATTACCTGTTCCGTTTCCATCTAATCCTCGCAAGTATGGAAAACTGTCCACCTCTGAAGGGGAGCCGGCGGCGGTGAGGAAGGCGGTCAGGTCGCTGTAGCTGGTGTTCTCCGGCAACCGCAGAGACCTCCTCTGGAAATGAACGCGCGGCTGCGGCCGGGCACCTGCGGAAATTAACCTTTGAGTTACATCCCCAAGGAGCAGTTTCTGTTTTCAGAAAATGCCAAAGGAGGAAGTGCTTCTGTAGGGTTTCAGCAGGGCTTCCCCTGCACCCTCCCCTCCCCTCATCGCCTCCCATCCCCCTTCACGCAGGACACTGAGATGTGACAACACACTATTATGGGGATAGAAATAATAGCCCATTGTCACATTCGTTTCAACACAGGATGTTATTTAGGTTTTTAACAAAAAGCTTTCCAAGTGCCATTTGTGAGCAGTCTTTTCACTGCACGCATTTGCCTGTGGTCGGGGTGACATCTTGGGAAACAAAGTCCATGTAAGTGAAACAAGCAGATGACAATCGAGATACCCTTTGGCGGGGGTGCAAACACATCCCTCTCTATCTGGTAAAATCTGGTCGAACTCCCAGACCCAGCTGAAGCAGAGCCAGGGAACTGACTGTGAGGCCTGGACAAGAAACGCAAAAAAAGAGCCTGACAGGAACGAGCGCTTTTCCCTCTGTGGAAGCTGCCGTTTGGCATCCAGTCTCCTCCGGTGGGGTGCATCCTATTTGTGAGATTACAGTGCAGATTTTATGATGAGGCTCTTCTAATAATGTGAAGTGATGCTCCTTCCCCAGGCCCCACTCCGTGCAGAAGGACGGTGGAGATGGCAGGCCCCCGTCATTCCCCTGCGACACCATCCGCAGTTTGACTTTGCTCTGGACGTTGTTTTGATGGTGAGGCCCGAACCTGTTTTACCTAACGCTGTGGTGACAGTCACAAGACGAAAAGGTGACGAGTCATTTTGCATAAACCCAGCAAAAACATCATTTAGACAAAAATTAATAGAAATGGGAGTTACAGCATTTACCTACAAAAGTACACATGCCTCCCAGTTAAAGTGGTTGCTCAAAGGCAAGAGTTGGTCCCGACACCCTGGTCGTCACTTATGCCACCCCAGGTGGAGGCGGACCAGGCGGCTGGTGGGGGTCATGCTCTCCCCAATCCACGGTGGTCTGGCCCAAAGCCCTGCCCAGAGTTGGTCATCTTTATGCTTGAGGGTTCATTTTAACTCCGGACCAGAAATTTTTAAGGGGAAACACTTATCTAGAAGTGTTTTAGCACAAGTGAGTTCCTACAGCTCAAAGGTGCAACTAGCCCACGTCTGTTCCCCCAGGTGAGACCACGGGAGCCCAATGGACTGACCGCACACACAGACGTGGGGGGTAGGCTGCCTTGACCATGGATGACTGAGGTGGTCATAGTGCTCTTCAAACTCCTAAAAACCACTGATTAGATTTCTCAAAGGACTGCTTCTCCACTCCGTAAAACCGGCCCAGCGTCAGGGCCCATGGCAGCCAGGTGCCCAAAGCCACGACAGTCCTGTGCAACTCTGGTCACCATGGAAACTAAGGGGGCACACAGTCAGCCCTGCTCCAGACCATCGGTGCCCTGTCTTTACCCCTAAAACAGACCTTCGGTCATGTGCTAGCAGCCACGTGTCATGTAATATGTTTATTTGTATATCTCGTAACTTGCATCTCTTCTTGGTCTGGTCTTCCTTCCTTGGCCTTCCTGCTGTCACCTCCTGGGTCTGCATAGAGTTTGAATGTCACACGCTTCCCAGGCTAGGAGCTGTTTGCTTCTCACAATCCCTTCCCTCCATTCCCCACATGTGCTGTGGCCTCTTTGGTCCTCCTCCCTGCTGCCCTCGGAGATGGAAAGTCAAAGCCAACCCTTGTTTTTCCCCTCCTCACCCCAACTACAGAGCAAGTCATTGCTCCCGATATATTTTTTCAGTGAGAGTGAACTTTCTGAGACTTAATTTCCCTTTCTCTACTGTTTGTCAACTTAAAAATGTTGCTGATGCCTGGGTTTCACACAGTGGGGGGACAAAGGACCTACTAAGATAAAGAGTGATGTGTCTAAAGTGTGACAGGGCAAAGAGGGAGCTTGTCTTTGTGAGGGTGAAGACAGAATGCAGAGTCCCACTGGTTACCCCAAACAGGGTGGGATACGTGCCCCCTTCCAGGCCTAGGAATAGCCCCGGTGAGACGGGCAGGTTGAGATCCCTGTGAAGTCTCCCTGATTACACTAGACCAGGACAAGGGGAAAGGGAGTCACACTGCACCCAAGGAAAGCACCCCAGCCCAGCCTTACGGGGTTGGCCTGGGACCCAGAAACCACAACCAAGGCTGCTCCCCAGCTCCCAGGGGCCCCTGGGATCTCGTCCCAGTTCTGTGCCTGTCTGTCTGTCTCCCTTGTACCTTCCCTTGTTCTCTAATGTGTCATGCATTTTAGGGGAGCTGTCTCTCTCCACTCCCTACCCCCATTCCCTCTCTCCCGCTGCTGTCTCCCTTCCCTTTTGTTCAGGAGAAGTTGGTCCCTGGCCAGACATCTGGGTCTGTCTGCTGTGGCTGGGGGTGGGAGGCACAGAGCGGCCATGCGGGGGCAGGTGTGCTATAAGGGCATGTGGCCGGCCCAGCTGATTTGGCACATGCTGTGGCCAGCAAGGCCTGGGTACTGTCTGCTGAGGGACCAAACACACACCACCATGGAGCTCTGGCAAGGCCTCTGCCTGGTGAAGTGACCACAGAAACATCTGAGGGGTATAAGGGTTGAGGCTACGCTAAGCTGTGGTGTAAATGAAATTTGAAGTGGTGTGTGCATCTAGAAAAATAACAATAAAACATGACTTTAGCTGTTGTTTCCATAAGCAGGTGTCTTCTCTCCTTCCACCCAACCCCCAGTGATGTGGCTTCTACCCCCAACACCCACTGCCCTGGGCGAGGTCAACTGATGACGGTGATCTGCTAACCCCACGACCATTTCCCAGCCTTCCTCCTCACTGACCTCTTCACAATGGTCCACACTGTTCACCGCCCCCGCGCAGCAGCCCTCCTCCTCGGCATTCAGGGCCCTGAACTCTGGTCTCTCCAGAGTCAGCCCACTCTTTCTTCTGCAAGTACTTTTCTCCTCCTCTTCCTCCCTCCGACGGAACAGCCCCTGCCACCGCTGCAGCGGCTGTTCCTGGGCTCCGTCCTTACCGACTCCCCTCCATTGCCACACACTGGGCTGTCACCTTCCTCTCCGGCCCAGGACTCTGCCAAGCTCCATGTCTGCATTTCCTCTGCCTTCTAGACACCACAACCCGGATGCCCACTGAGCACTCTAAAATCCTCCTCTGCCTTGCCTCCCCCTGAACAACAGCCCGTTTTCCCCAACCTCAGGTTGGATTCCAGGTCGGCACCATCACTGGCCCTACCTACTATCCTGCACATTGGCTCAAGGGCCAGGATTGGCTGGCCTTCCCTTGTTAACATTCCTAGCATCATCTTTTCCTCCCCTTCTGCCTCTACCCTACATTACCCCACATTACCCCACATTACCCCTGGCCTTAACTATTGCAAAAGTCTCTTAACTGGCCCCTTGCTTCAGAGTTACCCCTTTTCATCTACTCACATAGTGACTTTTCTAAAATTCCATTCTGATTACATCCTTTCCCTGCCAAGAAATCTTCAGTGGATCCGTACCACTTACCAAAGGAACAGCGGCAGCAGCAACCACGAGAGACCAATGAGACCCAAACTACTACTCCATCTGCCCATAAGTTCAGCGCTTTAAGAATTTCAGAAGTTTTTATATATCTATTATTTTATTTAATATTCACTACAGTCATGTGAAGAAGAAACTCTCGCTTCTATAGGTGAGAAAATTGAGGCTCAAAGAGGGTAAGTGACTCGCCCAAAGTCATTCTGTTTGTAAGGGGCAGAATGAATTCTTTCCATTCTGACCTCCATGTCCCCTCCAAGAACACCATGCCGACATCAGAGGAGACGGTCTACCGCTGCCAGCCGGCTCTCAGCCTCTGCCGAGTGGGACTGCCCAGCTCCTGCATACATGCCCACGCTCTGCTCCGTGGCTGAAGCTTCTCCCCATCCTCTACTTGCAAATCAACATTCTTACATGTTGCTTCTTCTATGTAGCCTTTCCTGATCCCACCCCAAGGCCTATACTCTACTTCTGTCTTTCTCACAGCACTGATCATTCTGTGACCTGTATTATGCTTATTTGTATATCTGCACATTTCCCTGATCAGAGGTGCCACTGGAGGAGAACACGGGCGGTGGAATCACTTAGCTCTATTTTTCAATCTTTCCTCTGCCACCTTGTAGTTCAGTGACTTTGGCCTTCAGGTTCTTTATCATTAAAATGGGCATAAATCACATCTGTCTCACAATATGGTTGTTGGGTGCTAGATCAGGACACATATGCATGACACCTAATGGTACACCTCTTGGTATGCAACAGGTGCAGGATAAGCAATGATTCCTATGTCTTCTCCCCTGTCAGATGGAAGCTCCTTAATCATAGGTACTCTGTGAAACCCATCACACTGCGTCCTGTGTATAGCTGGTACTCAACAAAGCTTACAGAACTGAATGTAAAGCTGAGTTATACTGAGCAACTCACTATGTACTAATAATGATCTGTCTCAATTCCGACTAGATCAGGGTTCCTCAGTCTCGGCACCATTAACATTTTGGACCAGGTGGTTCTTTGTTGGGGAACAGAGGCCATCCTGCACATTTAAGTGTGTCCAACAGCATGAGTGGCCTATACCCACTTAACGCTGGGAGCAGCTCCCAAGTCAGGACATCACCAGACATCGCCCAATGTCCCTGGGGACAAAACTGCCCTGAACTGAAAACCGCTGTACAAGACACCGTGAGCACCCTCACCCTGACCCAACGACACGGCCGAGGGTCTCCCCTGCAACGGGCTCAGGCTGTGGAAGGGAAAGGACACAGGCTCTGCCGTCTGGAACTCAAGAGTAAAGAAGATAGTTATGGAAACAGCTTAGCTCTCAGAGCGTTTTCAATGCTAAAACAAGAGATCTATGCTAAAAAAAAAAAGTACAGGAGAAACTTCCAGAGAGCCACCGACTGTCCCAGAGAAAAGAAGTTCCGTAGGTGCCACCTGAGACCTGTATCCGAGACCGTGCGGAGGCAGATGGAAGCGACTGCACACCTGGAAGAAGGGTTGTGTGTCAGGAAGGCTGAGGACCTCTGTGGGAGCCAAGTGCAGGCTGCGCGGGGCCCAGGGGCAGAGGATGAGGCTTGTAAAGGGCCTGGTATGTCCACTCAATGTGGACTTGATGAGGCCAGCCCTGTAGGCTCTAAGGTGAAGATGACATACTCCTTGCACTTCAGGTTTACAAATTCTAGTTGGGGAGGTAAGGCATACTCCCAAATATGGCGGAAAGGGAGGTAGCGTAATGAGATTGAGAACCCCCAGCTGGAGGGTTAAATCCATGCTTCTGGTTACAGATTAGAACCAGAGGGGCAGGAAGGGAGTGAGGGATGTGTGGAACCCGAGGGCCGGAGCCAGAGGGATGGAAGGTACAGTGGCACCTGGTTCTGGGTGGGCTCAGGGCCGCTCTGGGACACCAGGCAGGAGTCCGTGGATTTCACCTGAATGCTGCGGCTCTGACAGGGCGCCACCGAGCCCCAGTCTGCTTCTCTCTCCCCGGCCACCTCCTGGCTCTTTTCTTACTCATACTTTCTATTCCTTTCTCACTTGGGCTGTGGGTGGCCTGGCCTGGCTGCAGACCCGCTGCCCCGCAGGCCCTTTCAGCCGAGATTCTCACTTCTTCTGGGTTCTTACTTAGCGCAATGCCGTTAAAAGCCAGAGGAAGAAGTGCTGATGGCTCCAGCTTTTCTCTCCCGGTTGGACCCCAGCCCCTGGCCCCACTGCGGAGGGGGCGTACAAGCCCCAGGCAGCTGAGGCTGAAGAGCAAGGCACCAATGTGACTCCCATCTCCAGGGAAGGCACAGAAAAGACCTCCTACACCCTGAAGTGAACAGGGGAGCATAGCTTGTCTGTATTAAGAGACATTAATTACAACTGTTAGTCTCCTGCCGTTATTTCAACTGGGCTAGCAAAAGACTACAGTTTCCTGAGTTAGTAAAGACCATGAGAAGGAAGCGTAAACATTCCCTCATTTCAAGAAAACTATGGTCTCACCCCCATGTTCACTGCAGCATTATTTATAATCCCCAACACATGGAACCAACCTGAGTGTCCTTCAGTGGGTGAATGGATAAAGAAAATGTGCTCCATATAGACAATGGAGAATTACTCAGCTGTAAGGAGAAAAAATACTGCTATCTGTGACAACATGGATGGACCATGAGAGTGTTATGTTAAATATGGTAAGTCAGAGAAAGACAAATATTGTATGGTGTCACTCATATGTGGAATATTAAAAAGAAACAAACTTACAGATACAGAGAACAGACTGGTGATGGCCAGAGGCGGGGGGTGATGGGTGGGTGAAATGGATAAAGGGGGTCAAAAGGTGCAGACTTCCAGCTATAAAGTAAGTCGGTCCTGGGGACGTGACGTGCAGCATGGTGCCTACAGTTCCAACAGTGTGCTGTGCATCTGAATGTTGCTAAGAGAACAGATCTTAAAAGTTCTCAGCGTAAGAAAAAAAATTAGTAACTATGTACGGTGATAGGTGTTCACTAGACATAGTGAAATGATATATATATATATGCAATGATATATATATATATAAAGTATTTATATATATATAAAATCATTATGTTGTACACCTAAAACTAATACAAGGTTATATGTCAATTATATTGTAATAAAACTAGGAAGAAAGGAAAGCCATTGTTTTTTAGTTGTGAAACAGTAACAGCAGAGCTAATCAGAGAAAAACTGGAGGGACCGAGGCTGATGAGCTTCGGCCATGGTGTGGTTCCAATGAGAATGGAAGCTGAGGGCCTAGGTCTGCTCCGGCAGGGGAGAGAAAAGATGGTGCCTCATGCTTTCACTGTGTTCCCTCCCCACCTCGAGTTACGTGTCTGCTGGACATGTCTACTCGTTTTCTCTTCAAACCCATCTTCTAGGAGCAGCGGCTACATGCTCACCTCAGCTACTTAACAAAAAAAGAACAAATGAGTTCAGCTCATTTGCAAATGGCACACGAGTGTGGTTAGGTAAAGAATTAGTAGCGTAAATGGCATTAGAATACAGAAGTAAAGTAAATAAAAACTAATGTGGTAGAGCATTGAAATCCAGGAAACAGCATTTTCGAGGCCCATGACTTATGTGGAAGAAAATGACCTCAGCACAGAAACACACTTGACACAAGCTTTATTCCCAATTGTAATCCAACATCAACCAAAGGGAGAGTCCCTCAAGCTCTCTGTGTCCCCTCAAAAGAGGTTAGAAGTGGGGAGGCATAGTTACACACATCGCTGCATGTGACGTGAATTAAACTAGGGGACAACAGAAGACGAAAAGCCACACCTGAACGCTCACAGATGTTTTTCTGTTTTGACTTGGGGGGGGGGTACGTTTTATTGTGGTAAAAACCCGTAACATTAAATGTACCATCCTAACCATTTTTCAGTGTACAGTTCAGTGGTGTTAGTATATTTACATTGTTGTGCAACAGATCTCTAGAACCATTTCATTTTGCAAACAAACTATGTGCTCGAATGCCAACAGTGCCGGGTCCTGGCTCTGACCTCAGGAAGCGGACATTCTCTCCTTTGGACAAAGAGAGGTGTGGCATGGACAGAGTGGCAGGGCCCCTTCTTTTCTCTCAACATTTAACAGCTGTGCCTACAAAACGAGATCACAGCCAATGGACAGTTTAACAGCCAACGGATAGTTTGAGCAAAATTCAAATGCACTGTGCCCCAGCTTTGGATAAATTCACTGCTGTCACTATCTGACAGTCAGCCATCCCTCAAAAGATTTTAGCAGTTGGCCCTAAAGTGACTGTCGCTTCTCCTTTTAAATATTCAACATACCTTGGAATCCTGAGACTATTTGGACAACATCCTCATAAACCATTAGAGTGGCGGACCGTTCCGGAAGCAGACCAAGGCTCAGTGAAGAAAACACTGCAGACACAGAAACAGACATAAGGAAATTGTGACATAAATATATATTTAGTCTCTGCCCTGGTTCCTGACACAGAGCTCCTAAATCCCATGTCATTTCCTGAGTGATGGGGGCGACAGGGGTGTCTTTCGTTTTAATGAGGGGACTCTGGGTGGCTCCTAGATTGGGGCTGGTCGCCAGGAAGATCAAGCCATGATTAGAACCTTGGGATCTGCAGCCCCACCCCCATCCTCTGGGAGAAGGAAAGGGCTGGAGACTGAGTTAATGACTGGTCATCCCTATGTGATGAAATCTCAAGGAAAATCCCCAAAGTAGGGGATCTGGGGTGCTTCCGGGCTGACGAACACAGGTGCGTGCCAGGATGGAGAAGCACCCCAACTACACAGGGACCGAAGCTCCTGCGCTCAGAATCCTTCCAGATCTCGCCCCATGTACCTCTCCTTCTGGCCGTCCACCTGTATTCTTTATAATTTCTGTTATAACAAACTGGATAACATAGGTTAAATGTTTCCCTGAGTCCTATGAGCCATGTAGCAAGTTACTGAACCTGAGGGGGGCTCATGGAAACATCTGATTTTGGCTGGTCAGTCAGAAGTCAAGAGGCAACCTGGGACTTAAGTCTGAAGTGGGGGAGGGTCTTGTGGGACTGAGCCCTTAGCCTGTGAGGTCTGCACACACTCCGGGTAGTTAGCGTCAGAACTGAAGTGAGTGGTAGGACTTGCGGTCAGTGTCCAGAGAGTTGGAGAATTGACCGGTTTGAGGAAAACACCCACTTGTTTGGTGTCAGAAGTGAGAGAAGGGAAACAGCTTTTCCTTTCAGAGAGACTTTCGCCTTGTCATGGGAGTGCCACTGTCCCTCAGGGGACAGTGGTTTATCCTACAACTGTCAGCCGTTGTTTCATTTGTTAAAAGTTTTTAATAAAGCATCTGAACCTCTTCACACAGGAATATATAAAAAGTTACAATATACACACTATAAACATATAGAATACTCATATATATAACATTAAATATTAACATTAAGAAAGACTTCAAAAGTATGTGCTAAGGTTATTGTGTGCCTGATGGTAAAAGAATATTTTGGGAACCAATAAGATGATAGAACTCATGCTATTTCATTTTATTTATTTATTTTAAATTATACTTTATTGTTAGTGTTATTACAATAGCACCAGTTGTCCCAATTTTTCCCCTTTGGTCCCCTCCACCCAGCGCCCCCCAACGCCCTCAGGAAACCCCCACACCGTTGTTCGTGTCCACAGGTCGTGCATATATATGTTCTTTGGCTACTCTATTCCCTCTGTTGCACTTTGCATTCCTATGGCTATTCTGTAACTACCAATTAGTACCTCTTAATCCCCTCACCTTTTTCACCCAGCCCCGACCCCCCTTCCACCTGACAACCATCAAAATGTTTTCTGTATCTAGGATTCTGTGTCTGTTCTGCTTGTTTGTTTATTTTGTTTTTTAGATTCAATTGTTGATAGATATGTATTTATTGCCATTTTATTCATATTTTATCTTCTTCTTAAAGTAGACCCTTTTATTTTTTTTTAAGATTTAATTTATTTACTTTTTTTTAGAGAGAGGGTAAGGGAGGGAGAAAGAGAAGGACAGAAACATCAATGTATGGTTGCCTCTCACACGCCCCCTACTGGGGACCTGGCCCACAACTTAGGCATGTGCCCTGACTGGGAATCAACTGGAGACCCTTTGGTTCACAGGCCAGCACTCAACCCACTGAACTACACCAGCCAGGGCTTAAAGAAACTCTTTAATGCAGGGGTCTCCATGTAGACTGGGCCATGGACTTGGACCAGTACTGGTCTGGGCCTATTAGGAACCGGGCTACCCAGCAGGATGTGGGCTTGAATGTCACGCTTTTGAATCATCCTGAAACCATGTCCCTGCCCAGCCCCCTGACCTCATCCATGGAAAACTGTCTCCCATGAAATCAGTCCCTGGTTCCAAGATGTTTATGAAATGTTAAAGTTTAAGATTTCATATAATACTGGTTTGGTGGTGATGAATTCCTTTAGCCTTTCCTTGTCTGGGAAGCTCTTTATCTGTCAATTCTAAATGATAGCTTTGCTGGGTAGAGTTATCTTGGTTGTGAGTCCTTGCCTTTCATGACTTTGAATACTTCTTTCCAGCCCCTTCTAGCCTATAAGGTTTCTTGAGAAATTAGCTGATAGTCTTATGGGAGCTCCCTTATAGGTAACTAACTGCTTTTCTCTTGCTGCTTTTAAAATTCTTTGTATTTAACCTCTGGCATTTTAATTATGATGTGTTTTGGTGTAGGCCTCTTTGGGCTCATCTTGTGTGGGACTCTCTCTGCATCCTGGACTTATATGTTTATTTCCTTCACCAAGTTAAGGAAGTTTTCTGTCATTATTTTTTCAAATGGGTTTCCAAAACTTGTGCTGTTTTAAAAATTAAGTACTCCTGGACTTCTAACTAAAAGATTCACAAAGCCTACAAGTTTCTGAGTAAAACACAAATTTAAGAGAAAACAAATAAACATATTATGGAATAATAATCACTAATGTTACTGAACTCTTCCTAATTTGCCAGACATTATTCTGTTTTAATTTTGGTGATTTACTGAAATCTCAAAACAACTCTGTGCAATTATTAACATACCCATTTGACAAGTAAGGAAACAGGTTAACAGATAAGGGATTAACTTGTCCAGGATTGTGCGGGGCGAGGGGCTGGGTAAATACTGGAGCCAGGATTTGAAGTCTGGATTCTGTTCTCAACCACCATGTTCCAAGAACTCATATTCAAAGTTCAAGTATCTAAGTTAAAAAAGGACAAACATGAGGCCTGGAGAGGTAACATGACTTTCAGGGAAAATACTAGGAACCAGAAATATTAAATGCTAAGAATATCAGTAACTTAGCACTACTGGCTCTTGGTCGTGCCGAAGGGAACCAGCCAGCTGGCTTTGGATGTAACCCCTCCACAGACGCATCATACTTAGCTGCCACTACCTATGAGGCCCAGTGGTCCATGTGCGGAATAGATCAGAGCTGGAGCCAGTGTGTCTTCAAGGGCGTTTCATTAGGAGGGGGCTATATGAGAAAGCTAAGAAGACATCATGGTGCTACCAAAAACAGCCTAGCAGTTCCTGCCAATGTTAAACACAGTTTCTGTGTTCAGCCAGCAATTCCACTCCTAGGTATATACTCAAGGGAGCTGAGAATATGTTCACACAAAAACCTGTGCATAAATGTCCACAGCCACATTAGTCATAATAGCCAAAGAGTAGAAACAACCCAATATCCACCAACCAATGAAAAGGAAAACAAAGCGTGGTGTATCCACACGATGGAATATTGTTCACCCATAAAAAGGAATAAAGTGCTGATTTGGGTTGCAACATGAATGGACCTTGAAACCATTATGCTAAGTGAATGATGCCAGATACAAAAGGTCATGTACTACAGGATTCCGTTTACCTGCCATATCCATAGTGACAGAGAGATTAGTGGTTGCCAGGGGCTGGAGGGAGTAAGAAAGAATAAGCTGATGCAAATCGGTGTGGGTATTTTTGAGGGTGAAGAAAATATTCTGGGATCAGACAGTGGTGATCGTTACATAACCTTGTGAACTGCACACTTCAGAATGGTGAATTTTATGGTATATGAATTATATTCCAAATACAAAATAAAAACAAGTATTAAGAGAGAAAAAATAATCCATCTCAGGGGTCCAACGTTGGGAGAAAAATCCACACCAGGTTGCGGGAGGGGGGATCAGGTAATGACTGAGAGCTAGAACTAATGGGAGGAACCCTAACTGAGACAAATCTTGCAAAACCACTTCAGAGGTAAACTTAACCTTCATTAACAATGACCCCTTCACCCGGTGGGACAATGCCTAATGCCCAGAGAGAAAGGGCCAGATTGTTCTGCCTGTAGGAAACGACTCACCTCAAAGCTCAGGCAGGTGTTGCACTCCCTGCGTCTCCAAGCACAGGTGCCTGGACACTGTCTGGCTCCATGAGAGAGTTCGAGATCTCTGTGCTGGCTGGGGGGCGGGGCGGGGAACTCTGGGCTCCGAAACCACCCGTGATCATCTCGGATGTGTGTGACCATCACAAGGTGTTTTAAAAATGTTTCTAACATAAACATTTGGTACTTCCATACAAGAAGCATCTGTTCTAGCAAACTGTTTCTCAAACCTTATTTTGTATAGGAGAGAAAAAACAATTTCTTGTCATGAGTGTGCTGTGTGGTGGTAAAGGCACCAGAAGGGGCTTCCTGAAGCAGGAGGGAGGGGACTGTGAACCTCCAATGGACCGAGTGCCCCAGTGGGAGAGAGGTGGCAGAGACGCTCAGGCCTGCTGGTAGATGGTATTTTAACCGTCAGAGGGGAGATGCTGACTAGCGGCTGGAGGTTTTTGTCATGCCAAGGAGAGGTGTGTTCTCTGATAGGCAGAAAGAAAGGAGCATCTAACTCTACCCGGGAGAGTCAGGAAGATTTAATGCCACACTGGGCACTCGAGGACAGAAGACAAACTTTCCAAGAGAACAATGGTAGAGGAATAATAGTGCAGGCAAACATGAAGAGAGTATGTTAGATTCCTGCAGAGAATAGCAACTTGCTCAGGATGACTGGACCGTGACATATGTAAGGGAGAAGCGGCTGGGACAGGAGGGTCTGTGTGTTGTGTTTAGTCTAAACTTTATCCCAAGGACACCAAAAGACTTCAGGCAGATGTGCAAATTTACATAAACATGCACACATGTGTGTGTTTATACATATACCCATATTTTGCCATGTATAGTGTGACTTTTTTGCCCGAATTTTTGAGGGAAAAATAAGGATGTGCATTATACATATGTACTATTAATTCTGTATTTATAGAAATATTTTTAATTCTTTTGTTTATGCTTATGCATTAAAAGTATAACTCTAGAAAAGAATAATGATATCCATATGCAGAATAATACCCTGGAATACAACAATAGATTTTATTTCTAAATATAACTAAATAAAAATTGAATCAAAAATTAAAACAAAGGATTTTTTTCCTCAAAGTCTGGGTTAAAAATGTGGGTGCACATTATATATGGCAAAATGATATGTATAGGAGGTCTGTCCAGAAAGTATTCAGCCGTGTACTATGAAGAAGACACAAGATACAAGAAACATTGTACACAGGACAATGATGCCTCAGTCCCCTCCAAAGTAGGCACTTTGGGACCTCACACAGTTCTCCCAGCATCTCTTCTACTGTTCAAACACTTTGCAAAACCTTTTGCTGTAATTGCTATCAGCTGCCCCATTGTATTTTCCTGAATCTCATCAACAGTTTGAAAAATCTTCCCTTTCAAAGGTGATTTTAGTTTTAGGAAAAGACAGAAGTCACAGGGTGCCAAATCCGGGCTGTATGGGGGCCGAGTCACCTGGGTGACTTGATGTTTCACCAAAAAACTGCATGAGACGTGATACATGAGTGGGTGCATTGTCATGATGCAGCTGCCAATCACCAGCTGCCCCTAGCTGTGGCCTTCTGAATCATCAGAATAGTTCCTGTGGAGGAATGTTCAAGTTTAACGCAAAATTCTATGCAAATTCATTGCTCTACTCAGTCATTTTGAATGTGATGGCCACACAGTACATGTGCTCACTCAATGGCATCTACTGCCCCCACTGACTAGTACAGTGAAGCCATCATTGTTCACACGTGTGCATTCCAGTCCACTCTCCTTGGCTGCCAGGTTACATCAATGTCACACAAACCATTCTTGTTATATTAACAATAACTGGATTTTTTTCTGGACAGACCTCACACACACACACATATGTATGTATGTATATATGTATACACACACACACACACAAATATCTATATATAATGACACTAATGCTTAGCAAACCAGAGGGTGGTTTGAAGAGACAGACTGAGCTAGCCAGCCACCGCTGCAGTAGTCCTGGACCATGCAAAAGGTCCAGGGGGCAATCACTATGGAGATGAAAATAATCAAGATGTGGAATTACAGTCCGTAGTTGATGGATTACATTTTATATAGCTAAATTTGTTTTATCTATTGCCAAGCTGAGTCATCCACCCACCCTGAATCTATACCTCTTTCCTTGAAAGAGAAAAATATGTGTATCTTCCAGGAACTAGCCAAGGATGAAAAAGAAATCCACTCCAAAATCTCATAAGCATGCTTATTCAAACAAAACCATGTGTGCGCATGTAGTACAGAAAGCATTTGTTTTCTTTAGTTTCAAGTTTTTAACATGCAAGGTGGGCAAAAATAGGTTTACAGTTGTAAGTATGTGAAACAGTTTATCCTTTTATTATTTACTTATTGTATTATTTGCCTTATTATTGTCATTATTTCGTATCCTTAGTTATGGTTTATCTTTTAGGTAATGATAGCTGATAATTTAACCTGTTTGTCCACCCCTGCATTTTACAAGAGGCTCCCAACTTTTCTCTCTTCCTCATCCAATTATCTGGAATACCAGAAGTGCTAGTTGGCCTCCAAAAGTATGCGTGAAAAAAATAAGTAATCTACCCTGCTTTTCACAATAGACTAGTCTAAATTTGGCCATATATTCTGTGAGAGTCTAGTCAAAAGAATCTTTCTTATGTTGACAAGGCAGCTGGAGAAAAATAACCAGAGACATGGGAGGGCCCTTGAAATTCAGTCTTATTAATTTAGGTTAGAAATGAGAAATGTGGGTTCAGAGAGCCATGATGGGCCCACACGTCCAGGGCCGGCTGGGGCGGGCAGGGGAGACCCAGGTATCTTCATGCCTAGTCCAAAGCTCTTTCACTTAAACTACACTGTCCCCATTATTTGACTCATTTAAGAAAACATACACTAGGGGAATGGCTGCTTTTTCTCAAATGATCATGTTAACAAAGTCAAAATGAATAAATTACAGTTGATCCTCATTATTGGTGAATGAGCCACCTCACTAAGATGTATCTGCAGTCTCCAAATCAATACTTGTGGTGAGCAGTTAAAGACCTGCGTCTCTGACATGCACACTCCCAGCTCAGGCCAAACAAAGCGACACCACACTGCCTTTCTGTTTTAGCTCTCATGCCACAGGCATCCTTTTTGTGATCTCTGGGCTTTCTGGATTTTGACTGCTCAGTATTTCTTGGATTTATCCCTATTTTTCTAAAATTACCCTACATGGTCTCTTCATTAATATCTATACGACCTTCCATAGCCCACAAAACAGTGGTCTCAACCTCTAGTGAAAACTTTCATCCATAGGAGGAGAGGGGTTGTTTGTTAAAATGCAAACTCCTGGGTTACCCTCCCCAAATGAATGGTTGAGTCCTGACATCTGTATGTTTTTTACAAGCACCTCCTGGTGCTAATAACTATTCATCCTCAAGACTCAGCTCCCCTCTCACACCCTCATTCACTCACCTAGGTTGGTTAACAGTCCTCCCAGGCACACATACACACACACACATACGCGCGCACGCGCGCGTGCCACACTTAGCTCCCACGTGTCCCCAGAGGCAGCAGGGACCTCAATGGAGTACATGCAGTGTTCTGTGGCACAGAGATGAGCACTAACGTGGGTACTTTGCCAAGCTCTGTGCTGGGTGCCACATATTTACAGAGCACCTATTGTGTTCTAGGCATTGTAAGCTAGCTCACATATGTTCGCTACTTTTTAATCAGAATGACTCCGTGAGGTGGTATTAGCTCCATTGTACAGAGACTGGCATCAAAGCTAGAGGGGCTCAAGCACAGCCTGGGAGCCAGAACCCAGGTCATTTGGTGTCCCAAACCCACGCGCCCTCCATTATCCTGCCAGCCGTCAGCCCATCCTTGTTGCTCATCTAATGGTGTGAACACATGATGCAGTCCGTGCACTGGATGGAGCCTTAAGTGAGGGGACAGGAGAGACCTAAGGGCTGCTCCCCACCTACCCCACCCCAAGCTGAATCTGTGTCAGGCACCATTCCCGCTCCCTGTGGCGGACGACTACTTTGAAGTGGTGAATGGTAAAGTGACACTGTGATTTAAAATAAGGAGTATGTATTTGGTCTTGGTCTCCATTCTGAGTACAGAGCTTCTAAAACCCTCGGCATTTCCTAAGTGATGAGAGCTATAGAGGTGTCTTTTGTTATTCATAATAAGCCCCTTTTGACCATGCTGGAGTTTATGTTATAATGTAATACGACATAACATAATGTTATATACTATAGTGGTCTTCAGAAAGCCCACTTAGGTTATCTAGGGATAACCTAAGGATGGGAAGTGGTTGCCAGGAACCAACCACACATGAGAGGGTTGGAACTTTCAGGGAAGGGGAGAGGGCCTGGAGGTTGAAACCATCACCCACAGCCAAAGATTTAATCAATCGTGTGTATGTCCTGAAGCCTCCATAAAAGACCCAAAAGGACAGGTTTGGAGAGCCTCCGGGCTGGCGACGTGTGGAGATGCTGGGAGGGGTGCACACCTGGAGAACCTGAAAGTCCCATGCCCCTTCCCACATACCTTGCCTGATGCATCTCTTCAAGCTTCCAGTTTCTTAAATAACCTTTATAATAAACCAGTAATCTAGTAAGTAAATTGTTTCTCTGAGTTCTGTGAGCCATTCTAACAAATTAGTCAATCCCCAAGGAGGAGGTTGTGGGAACCCCCGATTTACATACAGCCAGTCAGGCAGAAGCACAGGTGTCAACCTAGACCTTCCACTGGCACCTGAATCGGTGTGTATGTGTGGTGGGGAGTGGCAGTCTCATGGGGCTGATCCCTTAACCTGTGGGTTCTGACACTGTCTCCAGGTTGACAGTGTCAGAATTGAGTTCAATTGTAGCACACGCAGCTGGTATCTGAGAATCTGAAAATAGCTTGATGTGTATGGAAAGAAGGCCATGTTTGGGGATGAGAAGTGTGCAAAGTGAAGCAGAGTGTTGAGTGAGAGGAAACACACCGAAGTGTTTTCCCTTAGCAGGTAAGAAGGGGGAAGAGAAAGGCCATCTCACCAAGATGCCCCTCATCTTTGGCCAGCTTTGCTCTGAGGGCCAGGGAGCCTGAGCAAGGAGGCTCCATGCCAGGGCACTGCCCTATGCGTCGGGCTAGTTATAATCAGTGAGGTACAGAGCGGGACGCTGCGGAAGTGAGGAGACACGCTAAGGCTTTGACGCCATGGTTCGTATAGGAAGGTGGAGCCCCGCCACCTTCACAAGCAGCCCCACCTTTCTCCCTATAGAGGTCCCACAAGGCAACACAGAGACTAAGCACATATTTTCCTGATTGTCTGACTTCCACTTTCAAAATCATTTCTGTGTCTGACTGTCACTAGCCTGACCATGAACTCTGTCTTAGAGAAAGGTTAAGAGCACCTTACCAGGCAATCGGATTGGCTTCCACGGGGCAGAGTTTGGCACGTAGGCATGTTTCGTGGCGGTGACGATCAACTGACTGCCCAGCTTATACCGGAACTTGATGAAGACTACACCATCCGTCCCTGAGGTTCCAGAGGCAATGGAGACCTGGTTGGTGAAAATCTCGATGCGCGCATCCGGGACTGGCTGATGGGTGCTGGCGTCACTGATGTGGACCTTCAGTGTGACCTCTGCAAGAGGACAAAGCAATACAAAACTAACTGGGCCCCTTGAGCAGTGATTCTGCTACAGATGCTACAGGAGGTGGCAAGTGCAATATGGTAAGAAAATTGAGGTCTACACCCAAAATACAATTAATTTTAACAAGGGAAAATTTCCTTCTTAGAGATCCCATTTTATTTTACATGATTTCCCATTTTGTTCAAAACCACTGGCCCTCACAAACTGTGTTCTCTTCGCTCCTCCCTGCTCACACCAACGAATAATTGAGATAAAAATTTCACCCCTTTAAGACATTGTACAGCAAACACAATACTCTTTTATCCTTCCCAGCATTGCCTGCAAACACAGCCTGAACAGGCTCAAGCTGCTGCAGAAAGACCCTGCAGGCTCAAAGATGTGCAGCCATAGTCTTCGAAGGACCCAGCAAACGTGGACATGATCAACCCAGGATCGCTGGGCTGGTAATCACGAAGATGACCCAAACGTGGTCCAAAATGTCATGAAAAGGGAGAATCCATCGAGTGGAAGGAAAGAAGGTCAGAAGAAAAAGAAAGTACATATTTGAAAAGATAAATGAAGCTGAGTCAGTAATATTGGCAAGAAAACATAATGAATGCAGAAAATGGACAGATCCAAATTAACGTTAAAATATTAAAACTGAATGGATCATGTTCAATTCATGCAAGAGATGGTTACTGGGCTGCTACTCTGCGCCTAGAATTGACAGTACGTGTGCAAACGACTACACTAGTGGTGAAGAAAAGGAGTACATGGGCACGTGCTAAGCCCGGGGGACATCTGGTGCAGGCACGAAGTGGACACTGGCGGAACAGCATGGGCAAAGGCTCAGAGGCAGGAAAAAGCCATGGGTGCTCCCTAAAAAACAGAACAGGTTCTGAAGGCTGGGCGAAGAGTGCGAGGGGCCTGGGGCTCTGTGGGAGATAAGGCTAGGGAGGCCAGTGGGCGCCAGATCTCTCACGGCTTTAGAAGCGATCTAAAAGGATCGTCCTCTGCCCCGAGGGCAATGGGAAGGCATGAGGGTTTTAAACAGGGAAGTGGACATCAAACTTACATTACAGAAACATCTGGCTCCTGATGAAAGACAAACTGGGGCAGAGACAAGACTGAAGACTGAGCTTCCAGTTAAGAGGCCTCTGTAATAACCCAGAAGAGATACGGGGCCCAGACTCCAGCATCACAAGGGACGTCAATGAAAGGACCATGTCCGGGAACAGCCAGAGGTGTATCCTGCTCCAACAGACGTCGTTTTCTTAAACGCTTACTATCCAAAGCTCTTCCACAAACGGGGCAACCACACTGAAAAGGATTACTTTTGCTTCGAGAACCTCCACCTCGGTAACTTGCCAGCTACCTTATGATACTGAAGCAACCTTTTCAATACCGTGAATTTCAGGTAGTCAATCATCTTCTCACCCATTTTTTCATATACTGACTTAATACATTTCTGGACTAGATGACCATAAAGAAGAGCTAAAGATCCCTAGACCTAGGGACTACACGTCTGTGCCAAATAAATGTCTCAAAACCTTGCAGAGAAAAAAAAGTGCTACCGAAACTGAACTTGGTTGCTCCATACTATAGAAGAAACCTAATGCCAAAAGAGTGATAAAACCAACATCATGAAAATCAAGGATATGACATCACAGAACCTATGTGGTCAATTCCCTCCAATCGTATCACTGCCATGTTAATGCAGATTTGCAGGATGTACCCCACACTCATTTTCCGATTTCATATTAACTCGGTCTTCCCTGTCCCCAGGCAGTATGCAAAGTCATAACATCAGTGAATTCAGCTTTCATTAACATTCACACAGAAGTCCTCTACAACAGGGCAGTGAGAAGGGGGCTTTGCAGGGCTGCATGGAGGACTTATGCAGTGTTATGGTAATGCAACATTTACTAACAATCAGGGTTACAAGATTTCTGCTTGGTCTCCACTGTTTGCTGGGAGGGCAAAAACAGCTGAAATCTGGAAGAAGCTGAAGGATTCCTGAGTAAACACAGAAAGAACAAGGCCTGCTGAAATCACTGTCCTCAAGTCTACCACTCGATTTTTTTCTAAAACAGGAAGCCGAGTTTATGTTCTGCGATTGTGTACTTTGAAAGCGACTATTTAGCTACTTCTTTTAGTGTGACAGGACGTGTAAAAATGTCAATATACCTAGGTAACAACTATAGAGCACTGGGGTATTTTGTTAGTTTTCCCGTTTGCTTTATTCATATGATAGTATATCATGAACAGTCCTCCAGTTCAACAGCACTAGATTGAGTTTATTCTAAAAAAACAGATTTTATTTTTTTGCAATAATTTCAGGTTCACAGAAATATTGAGCAGACGTTGTTGAAATTTCCCACTGGGGTATCATTTTTCTAGAGTAACACTTAGAATTAGATTATCCATTCAACAACAAAGAACGATTTGTACCACAGGAGTAACCTTATGACTAGGTGAGTGAGTCACACTATTTACTGCCACTAAATCTCTTTGCAGGTGAAAGGAAGATGCTGTAAATGGCCCCAGGCCTTAAGTATGCATTGAGATGCCCTGTGCTCCTCTGCTGGCCAGTGAGAACCTAGGGACCCGCTGAGCTGGGGCACCTGATAAGTAAACCAAAGCTGGAATGTTGTTCTTTTACTCCTTACACTGCATCCCCATCACCAAGTTCTGCTGATTTTAATTCCACAATATATGTTTCAGAGCTGGCCCCTCTTTCCCATCCTTGTTAACTAACTGGCCCCTGCCATCTGTCACCCAGACTGCTGCGCAGACTCTTCACAGAAACTTCCACTGTCCTCAGACCTGCCCCTTGCAATCCCACTGAAGCCAGTGGGAGCCATCTGATCTACTGATCTGGTCACTTCCTGTCCTGCTTCACACCCTTTACTGCCCCCAGATGTGGCCGGCTGCGTATCTTCCTATGGTCCATGAGGTAAGAATGGTTTTTATAGTTAAAAGATTTTTTTAAATCAAAAGAATAATAGTTCATGTCACAAGAGAATTATCTGGAATTCAAATTTTAGTGTATATAAATAAAGTTTTATTGAAACACACCCACACCCAGTCATTCACACACTGTCTACGGCTGTTTATGCATTGCAAAGGTGGTATTCAGAAGCTTTAACAGAGACAACATGGCCTGCAAAGCTTGAACTATTTACTTTAGGCTCTTTAAAGAAAAAAAAATGTGCCGACTCCTGACCTAAGGGACCCATTTCACGTACCCCAGGTCATCCACAACCACCATTCCTGGTCCCCACACACTGCCCACATGCCCCCAGACACTGTCCCTCCCTCCCTCCCTTCCACTTCCCATCTCCGTGGGAAATGCCTTTCTGCAACTTTACTTTCATGTTGCGAATTTCTGTTCATCCTCTAAAAGTCCCAGTTAAGATTTGTTTGAGAGACTACTCCCGACTCACCAAATCCTCTCCAAACTGGGTTGAGGGCCCTCATCTCCATCCTCCCAAACTGCCTACACCGACACTGCTCCTCCTCCATTTCCAGTGCAGTCGGCATCGCTGCAGGCAGACTGTGTGAGCCAGCCGTGGTGGGCAGACACTGAGCCCGAGGAGTTTTCAGCTTTAGATACTACATAAATTCCCAGTGTAATCATGAAATGGGAGAAGTGCCTCAAAGGAAAACTAGGTACCACAGCAGAGCATAATGGAGGGGGCACCTACTTTCAATGGAGTGGTCAGGGAGGGCCTTTTGAGGAGGTGTCCCTGCACTCAGGCCTGAAGTACACAGGAACCAGCCAGAGAGGCCCAGGCAGAGGGGCAAACCTGGGGGTAAGAAGGCCCTGGCTGTTGAGCTACATAAAAACCAGGAAGGGGGAGCTCGGCGCTGAGGCCCTCATGCCTGAAGATGCAAGACCTGTACCACACACTTATCCCTACTTCACAGCATCTGGCGTGCTCTGTGGGTCTCTCAGGAGTTCTCATTTTCTTAAAATTAATTTTTATGACCTTAAGGCCTAGCCTGGCACCTAGAGCAGCTCGTGTCAGTAAGTTTATAAAATGAATGAATGCCAGAATGAAAGAAACCACCCCACAACGTTGTACTGTCCAATGTGGAAACCACTGGCCACACGTGGGCACACACATTTAAGTTTCAAACAACTAAAGTAAGTTACATTACAAAAGGAGCTCCTCGGTCACACCAGGCACACATTTCAAGGGCTCAATAGCCACAGTGTAGCAGTGGCTCCCATACTGAACAGAACAGACAGCTTTCCTTCATCTCAGGAACTATTTGTGTTGCAAACTCTTATTTCAGAATCTGAGTAAAGAAATCCAGAGCATCAGGATAGTTCAAGGGTCTGAGCATGACTCTGAGCCCTCAGGGACTTGACCTTCGCTTGAAATCCTTGCAGTGACTTGAAAGGCTCCGTGTGTTCTCCACCCCCAACCACAAACCTCCCCGCCCTCAGTTCCTGTCCCTCCCCGCTTCAGGGAATCCAAATGGCTCTTCCCTGGCCTGGCACATGCTCCCCCGCTCAACCCCAGACACCTGTCCATGCAGCTTGTTCCCTCAGCTCCTTCAGTTGCTGTTTTGATATCACCTCCTGAATGAGGCTTATACTGACCAGTAGTGATGTTTTAAATCCATTATAGAAATTTTAGAACCCAGATAAAAGTAAAGAGAATAGCATGAGGAAACCCTCTGCACTGATAAGTAAGTTTCAATGACCAACTTTCGCCTATTTTTGTTTTATTAATTTTCCTCCCTATTCAATTTTCCTCCTTCCCCACTTTCCCTCCCTCCCTCCCTCCCTCCCTCCCTTCCTTCTTTCCTTCCTTTTTTGCTGGAACATCTTGAAGGAAAGCCTAGCTATTATACTCAGTTCCATTATTTCCCCATAAATATTTCAGTTTACAACACATAAAGACTTCTAAAAATCATACCCAAAATGATTTTATCATACCCAATACATAAAATAACCTCTTTATATCATCTCATACCCAGCAAGCATTCAATTTTCTCTGATTTTCTAAAACTGTAAAAGGGTGTAGAGCAGAGGTCCCTGGAAAATAGCAGAGTATATTCCCCACAAACCATGACTGAGGAGGGGGAAGTGGATGATACAGTGTTTAAGATACTTTGCATAATAATGGCAAGGTAATAGTTGTGCTGCTGCCTAGGGCAAAAGGTGTATGTGACCTTAAGAGCATATCAGGACTCCTGACGTAGCCAGAGGAGGCCGATGCCCTTGTGTCATGGGGAACTCTTGCACTGACTAAAGATGGCAGCCAGAAGAAGATAAAAGATAAGGGCACCTGGCAAAAGTAGCACATCATAGGAGGGGCTGTATATGACGTCATATAGGAGGTTCAGGGCCGAGCATTTAAAATAAGGGTGGGATGAGAGAAAGGGGGAAGCAGCCATACAGTCTGTAGTAAAGCAGCAGCCATGTGGTATGGGGGAAAGGGTGTAGGAAAGGGCCCCACTACGAGGTCTGGAGTAAGAAGTGGGAGACCTAGCAGAACTGATGGAGCTGTGCAGGGACCTGTCTAATCAAGCACAGATTTGTGGGAGATGCTTAAAGCTGAACTGTGAGTGGGAATGCTAAGCTACAGACTTCAGAGAAACTTCTGCTTCTCTGAAGGACGACGTAGGGAGAAGCCACTCTCTTGGGACGTGTGCCTCCCTGGACTCCACCACGATCCAGTGTAACACAGCACATGTTTTCCACTGCATGGAGGCTGAGAACAGCATAGCCCAGATCCTGAAGGACAGAGCTGCTGCAAGAGAATGGCAACTCTGAAACCCACAAGAGCACATTCCAGGGAGGATGGAGATTCATTTGTGCCACTGGCTTAAGAGCAGATAAGGATATGGGGAACTTCTGGGCATGGTTTTGGCTTGTAGCCTGGTGGGGAGCAAGGGAAGTGCTGGGTCTCGTGGGAGAGCAGGGCCCTGAGCAGGAGTGCTCTCAGCCAGCCCCCACTCTGAGGCTGGAACCCTGTAAATAAAAACCTGTTTCCTTCAACACTCATTGTTGGGTCACGTGTTAAGGCACAACATGGCAGAACCCTGGTTCACTTGGTTAAAAAAATAAATCTGACCATCCTATCTAAAATGTCAAACCAACCCCACCCCACACATCTGATATTATCCTGCTCTACTTTTTCTTTTCTGCATGACACATCAGTCCTGGCGTGGCTGCAGTTTATGTGTTTATTAACTCACAGTCTGATGACCAGAATACAATCTTTAAGAGAGTTCTTTCGTCCGTTTCTTTTTTTTTCTTTATTCATGGATCTCAAGCATACAGAATAGTGTCTGGCACATAGTAGGTGCTCAATATATGTGCTGAGTCACTAAAACTAACAGGCATTTCTGGATATCATCTGGTACATGACCCAAACGCCCCTGGGTTTTGTTGTTGTTGTTGCATTTACTTCTTATTCATTATTGTTTTAAACAGAAACTATCAAAAATTCATTTGAAAAGCAATAATCAATTCAGATAACTAACTGTAATTAAACAGAAAATCTTTACTGATCAGCTACTGTATGCAGAGTATGATAGGAGGTACTGCAGGAGATTTAAAAAAACAATAAAAAAGATATGGCTCTGGTTTTTAAGGAGTTTACAGTTGTTTTGGGGATAGGGGTAGTTAGGACCAACCCTTGTTCCAGAGAACAAAAAGGATGATAAAGGGTAAGACAGACTTTAAAAACACAGCTAAGAAGAGACTGATGGGGCCTGGAGTTTATTAACAAAAACAAATACAAAGAAAGTAAAAAGATCTGAAAAGTATCCTAGAGATAGAGGTGGAATGGGGGTGACATTATAAGATTGAACCAGGGCACCCACAAGCCGTACTGTTGAAGTAGAATGGGCACTGGCTACACAGGGCCACACTGTCTGGATATTGGCCGAGTGTGGCTTCCCAAGTTCATAGGGGGATGCTTCTTGGAAGAGGTGAAAATGGAAACCGAAGCTGGAAGGATGAATAGCATGAGAAGATGGGTCTCAGGGGGCAACCCAGCATCTCCTGAACGCCTTCTTCCATTTGAGTTCTCTCCTACGTCACACAGTGGGCCCAAGACAGAAGCCAGAAACTTGCTTCCTAACCTCCCTGGTAGCCAGGAAGCAGGAATGGACTTTTGTCTCTGCTAATCTGATGCCTTCATGCTGGATTCTGATTTGAAAGACAGCAACATAAAGAAGCAGCTGCTTTTCCTGACAAAGGGACCATGGAGGCATCTGGTTGGGGACAGCAGTGCAAGCTGCCCTGTCTCAGTGCAGGAGGGTAGTAGGGTGTCCCTGGCTCAGCCTCGCCATATGGCCTAGGCATCGTTCTGGCCGAGAGCCTCATCCTCCCGGAAGTTCTGTGAGCTCTCTACAAGCTTTGATAAACATTTTTCCTAGTTAAACTAGCTAGAGTGGGGAGTAGTGTTGCATTCTCAGGCTCTGTGCTGTCCTGGCAGGGCACTATATGGCTGAGGACCTTTCCTTGAAATTGTACCCATCTGGTTCTGCCTCCAGCCGCTGGCTCTCCTTTCCAGTATCTATGATAGTTAACTGCTTGAGTCCACATCACTGGGCCTCAGGTGCCCAGATATTTGGCCAAACATTACCCTGGGTGTTTCTGTTGGGTGTCTTTGGATAAGATTAACATTGAAATTGGCAGACTGAGTAAAGCAGATTGCTGGTGGGCCTCATCCAGTTGGGTGAATAGAATAAAAAGGCTGACCTTCCTCTGAGTAAGAGGATTCCTCCTGCCTGACAGCCTTTGAACCGGTCATTGGCTGCTTCCTGCTTACAGACTTGAACTGAAATTCTGGCTCTTCCTGGGTCTCAGGCCTGCTAGCATTTGGACTGGAACTCCACCATCAGCTCTCCTGAGTCTCCTCTCTTGCTGACACACCCTGCAGATCTTGGGACTTGTCAGCCTCCATAACTGCATGAGCCAATTCCTAATAATATAGCTCTACCTATAAATATATACATCTGATTGGTTTTGCTTCTTTCGGAATGATGACTAACGTAGTACCCATCACAAGTTCCCATTCTGCTCCTCATCATGGATGGACCATGAGCATATGCTCAGTTCTCTTTCTCTTACACACCCCTTCTCAGCACATTATTTCATTCTCAGGAATTCAGTCACTGCCTCTAGAGCATTCTAAAATTTTCATCAGCCAGCCAGATAATCAAGAAGGAAGAAACGAGTGCTCAGGAATTCTTCCCCCGCCGTGATTCAGCGCTCCTTGGCACTTGGCAGACGCACAGCGTTTGGCTCTATGGGCACAAACTAGTCCTTTCTAAGTACTACAAAGAACATCTGCTTTGTGGGCAGAAAACTAAACATTATCTTTGAGCCCAGCATCATCTTTTAGTCATTTCCTTTCTACCTGCCCCAGATTTAGAATTAAATGCAACAAGGCCTTGTCTAATTGTTGGCTTGCAAGAAGGCGGATCTAAGTAGCAAGCAGAGAGCAAACACACGAGGAAGGAGTGGACGTGCACAGTCCACAGGCGCAGGGAGGACCCGCCATCAGCATGGGACAAACCTGCCTGCAGACATGGGCAGGCCCTGTGGAAAGTATGCTTTATTTTTCCTTCTCCCCCTTCCTCTTCCAGGAACATATACCTTGAGTTAGTTTTCTACAAATGGCAGAATGCATTGATTTTATAACTTCTCATCTAAGCTCCAAAACCAACATTCTCAACGTCTCTGTTATAGTCATGTGCTAGCTGGTTCTCCTCCAGATCAGAGTCCCCTGTGGTCTGCACTGGGCACAGAGCTAGAACAATGACTTTTCCCTGTGTTTTTCACAGTCTGCACTTTCCACTTTTCGACAAACTCTGGCTTCATCTTGGAAGGCAATGTGAAGTCTGTAAACTCATTGTTTTTTTGTTGTTGTTTTCTTTTGTGAAGCTTTGGCTCCCTCTGACCATTTTTCATTCCCTTTATAACTCCTCAAACTGGCTGGTGTCCTGGGATTTTAATTTTTTCTTTCCTCCTGGTTTTCAGGGCTGTTGGTTCCCATAGCAGCCCACCTAGCAGCCCACCTAGCTGGTTCCCATAGGGCCCAATACGTTCTAAGCAGCCATGGGCCCTGCAGAAAGAAAGGCCATTTCCACCAGATCAAGCAAAAGCCTTTCTCCCAAGTTGCTTGTAACCTCCATGGCTGCCTGTCGCCAGGGAAAATGTGGAAAAAGAAGTTACTCTACTTAGTCCCCAGCACTATGATTAGCTATATTTAACCCAAATTCAGAGTCGTCACAATGGCTTTTGTCTCTTAAATAAAACAATAAAAAAATTACTTGCTCATTTAGAACATTTTCCAAATGGGAGGTTATTCCTGAAATGTTACCAGACCTTTGTTCTAAGAGATTTTGCCTTGTTATTTGGTGTTGACATTTTACATTATCAGAATATTCACTGAACTTCCACAACTTTATATACCAATTCCAGGCATGTCCTAGGATGCCCAACGTGCTCAGAAGCAGCTTTTGTGCATTTACTTTATAACCATGAAAGGTTTGCTTTCCTTTGTAATCTGATGAAGTTAGTATGTGCTTCGTTCCACTAAAGCTTTCTTGTCATTTATTTTCTCCCGTCTTACACAGTGCATCGTGCAACCTTATGCTGTTCAATTTTATTTTCTTTCAAACGTTAGTAAATCATGTCCTTAAAGCAAATTATGTATTTTCTTAAAAAGACCTATGTAAAATACAGGGTGGGGCAACAGTAGGTTTACAGTTATTCATATGGAAAGCAACACAATAATTAAGAATAATAATATAAGAATAAACTGTTTTATGTACTCACGACTGTAAACCTACTTTTGCTCCACCCTGTATATATGATGTAAATCATATTATACATTATGTAATCTATTATATATAATTATAGTATGTATTAATATACTAATAATATATACCTTATATGTAAATCTTTTTCTTCTGTTTTTAATTGATTATGCTATTACAGTTGTCCCATTTTCCTTCACTCCCCTCCACCCTGCCCACCCTCTCCCACTCACATTCCCCCCTTTAGTTCATGTCTATGTGTGATAAGTTCTTTAGCTTCTACATTTCCCATACCATTCTTGTCCTCCTCTTGTCTATTTTCTACCTACCATCTATGCTACTTATTTTCTGTACTTTTTCCCCCTCTCTCCTCCTCCCACTCCCCTGTTGCTAACCCTCCATGTGATCTCCATTTCTGTGGTTCTTTTCCTGTTCTAGTTGTTTGCTTAGTTTACTTTTGTTTTAGGTGTGGTTGTTAATAACTGTGAGTTTGATGTCTTTTTACTGTTCATATTTTTTATCTTCTTTTTCTTAGATAAGTCCCTTTAACATTTCATATAATAAGGACTTGGTGATGATGAACTCCTTTAACTTGACCTTATCTGAGAAGCACTTCATCTGCCCTTCCATTCTAAATGAAAGCTTTGCTGGATAGAGCAATCTGGGATGGAGGTCCTTGCCTTTCATGACTTGGAATACTTCTTTCCAGCCCCTTCTTGCCTGCAAGGTCTCTTTTGAGAAATCAGCTGAAATTCTGATGGGAACTCCTTTGTAGGTGACTGTCCCCTTATCTCACTGCTTCTAGAATTTTCTCCTTTATTTTAATCTTGGGTAATATAATTATGATGTGCCTTGGTGTGTTCCTCCTTGAGTCCAACTTCTTTGGGACTCTCTGAGCTTCCTGGACTTCCTAAAAGTCTATTTCCTTTGCCAGATTGGGGAAGTTGTCCTTTATTATTTGTTCAAATAACTTTTCCACTTGTTGTTCTTACTCTTCTCCTTCTGGTACCCCTATAATTTGGATTTTGGAACATTTCAAGATGTCCTGGAGGTTCCTAACTAAGCCTCTCCTCATTTTTTTGAATTCTTGTTTCTTCATTCTTTTCTGATTGTATTTTTTTTCTTCCTTCTGGTCCACTCCATTGATTTGAAACCCATCTTTCATTCCATCACTATTGGTTCCCTGGGCATTTTTCTTCATTTCACTTAGTGTAGCCTTCATTTGTTCATCTAATTTGTGACCAAAATCAACCAATTCTGTGAGCATCCTGAGCACCAGTGCTTTGAACTGTGCATCTGATAGGTTGGCTATCTCTTGGTCGCTTAAAAGTATTGGCTGTGGGGCTTTGATTTGTTCTGTTTGAGCCATTTTTGGTGGGGGGGTCTGGTCGCACCTGTTACATGGAGGGGCGGAGCCTTAGGTGTTCACTAGGGCGGGGCATCCCAGTCACTGGGTTGTGACGCTGTATGTGGCGGTGGGGTCTGAGAGGGCCCTTGCTCCGCTCTCTGTTGGATTTCAGTCCCCTCTGCTGCTTCCCACAAGCAAATTGGGCCCTTCTGATGCTGGTTCCCGGGTGAGTGGGCTTCTGTATGTTCTAGGACCTTGTGGGTCTCCCCAAGTAACTCTCCCGTGAGGTTGGGAGATTCTCCCGGCACCTCAACTCCCACAGGTGTTTTCAATCGGTGCTTTTAGGCTTTATTTCCTGGCGCTGGGTCCCTGGGTTGTGCAGTCTGTGTCACTTCCCATTTTCACCTGGTTTATCTGCACGCAAATGTGTGACTGCGGACAGCCAGCTACCTTGCGCACCTCACTGGGTCTGCTCGTTGGCTCCCATGCCCGGGGTCTGCCACTGGTCTGTCAGCCACCCCTGAGTGACTGCGTCTGCCAGCCACAGCTTCTACCTTCCGGGACCCCTAGACCCCTCTCGGTGGGCCTGACTCCGCCCCTCTTACTGTTCTGGATGATTGGTTGTCAGATTTCTGTACAGTTCATTTCTCTGTCTGTTCTGGTTGTTTTTTTGGTTTCTAAATTTTTGTTGTCCTTAGTTTTGGTTGTGCGAGGAGGCACAGTGTGTCCACCTATGCTTCCATCTTGGCCAGAAGTCTTATATGTAAATCTTATATACTATATAAGCATAATATTTTATATTACATATTACATATATGATATATAATATAGTTTAATAAAAACCTGCTACTATATCTTGGCTATTATAAATAACACCGCAATTAACAAATGGGTGCATGTATTCTTTTGAATGGGTTTCTTCAGATACATACCCAAGAAGTGGAATCACTAAGTCATGAGGCCATTCCATTTTAAATTTTTAAGAACCTCCACACTGCTTTCCACAGTGGCTGCACCAGTCTGCATTCCCACCAACAGTACACGAGGGTTTCCTTTGTTCCACATCCTTGCCAGCACTTGTTTGTTGATTTATTAATGATAGCCATTCTGACAGGCATGAGGTGATATTTTATTGTGGTTTTAATTTGCATTTCTCTGATGATTAGTGACATTGACCATTTTTTCATATGTCTATTGGCCATCTGTATATCCTCTTTGGAGAAGTGTCTATTCAGGTCCTCTGTCCATTTTTAAATTGGATTTTTTTTGGTATTGCATTCAATAGATGAGTGGATAAAAAGTGGTGGTGCATATATGCAATGGACTATTACTCGGTCATAGAAAAGAATGAAATCTTACCATTTCTGTGAGAATGGATGGACCTAGAGGGTATCAAGCTAAGTGAAATAAGTCAGTCAGAGAAAGACAAATACCATGTGATTTCACTTATATGCAGAATCTAAAAAACATAGAAAATGAACAAACAGAATTGAAACAGACTCATAGATACAGAGAACAGACTGATGGTTGGCAGAGGCCAGTGTGTTTGGTGACTGGGTGAAAAAGGTGAAGGGATTAAGAAGTACAAATTGATTCAGAGAGATGAACTACAGCATAAGAATACAGTCAGTCATACTGTGAGAACTACGTATGGTGCCAGGTGGGTACTGGAAATGTCAGGGAAAACACTGTGTGGAGTATATGATTGTCTAATCACTATGCTGCGTACCTGAAACTAGTATAAAATAACACTGAATGTAAAAATATACCCTGCTGATCCTGTAAATCCCAGACTTCCTTGAACCCAGATTCTAGCCCCGCTAAAGCATTTGGCAGTCCTGTGTGTGTTTATATAATTCTAAAAGTCGCAGTTTGGTGTTCTTCTGCAAAGACCAAGACTTCAGTATTTTCACCAAGAAGAGAAGGGACAATGTAGACATGCTTCTGAGGGACAAATCGGCCGGCACCAGTCCTCCCTGGTCCCACAGATCGTCCCCTCGGCTGCCTTTCTCTGCTGAGACACCTCCGCTCCTGACTGTACTGGGAGCTGCCCTAGATTCTCTCCACTAATCGGAGGTCACGACACCTGACACAAAACTCCCACCCATGCGGGCTCTTCCTTGTCAACTGGACCCTAATTTTCAGTGGAGGATTATGAGCTCTGTAGTTCCATTTGGAGTTCTAAGCACTTCAAAAGCACAGGGGAGACAAGTTTGCTGCTGCAGCCCCTGGGAAGTTAGAATCCATTTTGTGTCTTTTTGTGTTTATGGTCTCTGGCACCTGACTCAGCCTCTGGAGCCCCTGAAAAGACAGCTGTGTGGTCCACTCAACAGTCATGGCTGCAGTTTGGAACAAGGAGGCCTGTGCGGGGCGCTCCTGCTGGCGGCCCCGCCCTCTGCAGGGCCCGTGCTCGTCCCCCTCCACCTCCCTGGTCTGTCTGTCCCTCCCACACATAAACCTCTGTCCTGGCAGGGGTGCCAGATATCTCCGGGCCATCAATCAGCCCATTACTACTGCTTCCCACAAGAAATTTGTACAAGGATTAAACTGATCATCCTTTTAACAGTACTTTCTAACCAAGTTGTCAAGGATGCTGAAATACACAGCAAAGATCCACACAAGGACAGCAATTACAGAAGCTATGACATATGCACAGAGAATGCATGATATGTACATGTATAGCATGTATGACACTTTCTATTTTTTCAAGTGACAGGATGCCTTTTTCTCCTCACTTTAAACACTCTATAATGAAAACAGAAAATGTAATACTCAACGACCTGCTTTGACTTTTTGGCTAAGGATGCTGTGAAGTCTATCCACCCATAAGATGAACGGCAGCAGTCATTCTCTGTGACTGCACTTGGTACCCGACACGGCTTTCTGGAGCTGTTTCCACGTGCAGGCTATGCTGTTAACCCACTTCCCACTCAGGAAAAAAGTAAATGGAAATACCACTACTAAAGACAGAATGCTATAACCAGAATGATGCCACTTGCTTCCAAAGGCTATCTTTATATCAGAGTGATGTGAAATAGTAATAAAAGTGACCCAGTTCGTGGCAAACTTTGGGGGTTAGCTTAGTTATCTCAGGGTAAATGCAGCCACAAGTGCCCCTGTGGCGCCGCGAGTGCCGCGAGTACTCTCGGGGCAAATGAGAAATGGGTTAAAGCAACTGTACGGTGGCTACATTCTTGCAACTAACCAAGGGGTTATTTAGGTAAAGGTCCCAGGGTAATCTGAAAATTATTGGTGGATTTACTTGATTCAAATGTACAATTTACATTTGAATATAACCAAGTGTCATCAAGCAAAATTAATGAGAGTGTTCCTGTGATCGCACCTAAAAATGTTATCTGACAGCAACCTAAAGGGACACTGTTCCAATCCTCTCGATGTGGTGGCAGCGGGAATCGCTCAGGTGTAGCTTTAAAATAATGAGAACGTGCTTCCCTATCTTGGGGGAAGCATCTCTAAAAAAATCAAATCAATTTAGGATAAAAGAATGCTTTAACAGTTGAAAAGAAGTAGCCCTGGCTGGTGTGGCTCAGTGGATTGAGCACCGGGCCTGCGAGCCAAGGGGTCACTGGCTTGCTTCCCAGTCGGGGCACATGCCTGGGTTGTGGGCCAGGTCCCCAGTGTGGGGCGTGTGAGAGGCAACCACACACAGATGTTTTTCTCCCTCTCTTTCTCCTTCCCTTCTCCTCTCTCTAAAGATAAATAAATAAAGTTTTTTAAAAAAAGAAATAACAATAGAAGCAGGTATTGGACAGCAAAATGATGCCAAATATAGCTAAAACAAAAAAGCTGTGGTTCCAACTTTCAAGAACTTTTCCCTAAAAATCAATCAGTATGTAAAAACCTAACAATACCCCCAGTATAACAACTATAATATGGAAATGTGAATATGGTGAATGTATCTGTAAGCTGCACACAACATCCTTCACGACAGTTCTGATGATGCAGCACTGTGGGACCAGAGGACCCACAAGTAGAAGGAATCCGCTGCCGCCACGGAAAAGGGTTCTGCCCGCTGGTGGTGTGGAATTCCCACCACGGCACAAGGACCACTTAGGAAAGTCTGGAACAACCCTGGAATCGTGAAGTTCATGAGTGATATTAAGTACATCTATAAAATTAACAGACACCTCGCCAAGCTTTAAAGCTCTGTTAAGTGGTTGCCTAGGGAACCTGGTGGAGGAAAAATTCTTAGTGCGTGTTCCCAGATCTCCTTGTAACTACAAAGATGTACTTTTAATAGTTCTTTGTCTAGGGCTAGATCAAGAGTAAAATTACATGGCATGTATTTTGAATAAAGAAACCTTCAGATCAGGTGGGACTTATCTCAAATATGCAAGGCTCATTCAACATTTGAAAATCAACTAATGTAATCCATCACATCAATAGACTGAAAAAGAAAAATCACATAATCCTGTTAATAGATGCAAAAAGAAAAAAAGGCATTTGACAAAATCCAGCACCTATTTAAAATAAAGCACTCAGTAACCTAGGAATAGAGGGGAACTTTCTCAACTTGATAAAGGCTAGCTACAAAAGCAAAAACAAAAAACCTACAGCTAACATCATACTTGGTGATGAGACACTCAAAACTTTGCCTCTAAGCTCAGAAAAAAAAAGAAGGAAACTTTCAGATGTTTTGTTTTTAATTTTTTTTAAGGAAGTCATTTCTCTCTAGGAAGAGACCAGATAAAAAGCGCTAAGAGGGAGCTGGTGGGGACAACGCTGACTCACTGACTGTTAGAGGTGAAGACTGGGGCCAACCAGGCCAGCCGCAGGGCCTTGCTGGGAAGCTGGGAATGACTCAAGTGTGTGAGGCTCTCTGACCCTCGAAGTTTTATGAAAGAAGATAAAGGTCCTCGAAGCAGCTGAAGTTTAGTCAATGTGGTGATTAAGTTACACATATGTGCTTATCCTTTCAAAGAAAGAGATATTTAACAAACTACAGTGAATATATTATTAACATCTTTTTTTCTGTTTCAGAAGAGGCTTAAATATCTGAGGGCAGTTTATGGTCTTCGACACGATGCCCATGGCAATTGGAGGAGTGTGCACAGTGTTTTGTGGCCAAAGAATCTGGGGTTGGCTCCCAGGCTCCTCAGGTATTTGTTGTGTGATGTCATCCAAGTCCATCAGTCTCCTAATGCCTCCATTTCTTTGTCCATAAAGCAGGGATTCTAACTGTTTTTGAAAACACTGTAGCATTTGTTGGAGGGCAGGCAATGGTATTCGTAAGGGGTTTGCTGGCCAAACGTCATCCCTGGTCTTGCCTCCTGGTCCTCAAGCCTTTAAATTGCCCTGGTGAAACAAAATCTTGAAGCCACCACCACCTCTGAATGAAAAAGCGTCTCAATGAAAGAGAAACAAAAAAGGAAAGATGGTGTGGTTTTCCGAGCATCAGGCTCTGACAACCTGTATTTGAATTTCATCTCTCTACTTCCTGCTGAATGCTCCTAACTAGAATTTCTTATCTATAAAAAGGGGGAGACACCCCCCAAACATCTCAGAGGGCTATAATGAGGTGTTAAGTATAAGGTGTCCAGCACATAGCACAGCGCATGTGCTATGAGGGTTTAATAATTGTTAGCCATTTTTATAATCAGCTTATTGTTTCCCAATATATGACTCAAATGAGGACCACCCAGGGTCTCTAGAAAGTTTACAAAAGGCCTCCTGAAATTATTTATGGGGGGAGCGGACTACGCCTGACTACAGCTCATGGAAGATTCTCCTTTCTCTTCCACATCCATTACTGACACTTCCTGAGGACATGGGAAGCTGGAAGGAACAGCAGAAGCCACTGTTTGGAGAGAATTCTCTGGGGGTCTTTGCATTTTTGCACATCTTGTGAATGAGGCACTGACTACCCTTTGGTGTAGAGTCTCTTCAAGGATGTTTATTTAGTGAACATTCACATACAACTGACAGTGCCTCCCTCTGAAGCAAAACAGAAGCCTGATCACAATTCCAATGTGTGTGTGTCTAGGGCGGGGGTCCATGCCACCAAGAATTTGTGGGACATCAGCTGGGTGCCCTACAATTCAACCCAATTCTGACTCTACCTGGAGACGGTGCTGGATCCCACAGGGTAAGGACTTCAAGACTGCCCCCAACTGCCCCCACTTCAAATGCCAATCTCAAATTCAGGTTGTCGCCTGTGCCTCTAACTGACCGGCCCTATGGTTCTAACAACCATCTACTTGGGTTTGACTAATTTGCTAAAGCATCCCACAGAACTCAGGAAACATTTTACTTAGTAGATCACTGGTTGACTATAAAAGGATACAATTCAGGACGGCCAGATGGAAGAAATGCGTGGGGTGGGGCACGTGGAAGGGTGTGGAGCTTCCTCGCTTTCTTCAGGCATGCCACTCCTCCCAAGTCTTCACACATTTACCAGCCTGGAAGTTCCCCCAATCCCCTTCTTTTGGGTTTTTATGGAGGCTTCATTACGTAGGCACAATTGATTAGATCATTGACCGCTGGGCACTGATTCAACCTCCAGCCTTCCTTCCTTTCTGGGGGGTCTGGGGAGCAGCACAGCAAATTCCAACCCTCTACAGACATGGATGGTCTTTCTGCTGAGCAGCCCCCATCCTGAGGTGTGTTCCAAAGGTTATTTCATTAACATACTGAAAGACACTTTTATCACTCTCATCGCTTTGGAAATTCCAAGGGTTTTAGGAGTTCTGTGCCAGAAACAGGGACAAAGGCCAAAAATGTATTTCTTCTTATAAATCACAATATCATAGACAGGCATGCGTACTGCCTATTATAAAAGATTTGGGTTCCTGAAGCTCAGGGTTTCTCTTCTGTAATGCAACGCATTGCATGTGCAGGTACCATCTGGCCCTCTCTGAGTTGCCCTATGGGAAACGGGGCTCAGGGAGCTGGTACAAGAACACTGATGCTCTGGCTTCAGCTACTGATGCAACAAAGAGTCTGTTATCTCTGACCCGGAAGTATCATGTCTTCTACCACCATCTACACAACCGTAGCAGGCTAACTTATTAGCTACAAGTAAGGCAGACTCTCAAACCCTTCACAGTTCCTGACAGCCTCTAAAAAACCCCCAAGGAAATCCAGGAATTATGAAGGCACTCAGGCAGGAAAAAAGTGTCTCCAAGGGTCCTTGGAGAAGGGCCAGGAGTCAGAGAATTAAAAAACAAAGACAAGACAGTCCCAGGTTTTAGGTAATGTCTTTTGGCTTATAAAAATTCTTTTTTTTTATCAGATTTTGGATTTTCAAATTCTTAAATGACCAAGGTTGCCCTTTTCTCTTGGCAAATTATAACCACTCTCCCTTCTTATACCACACCTACTGCCACCTGCCAGCCACTCTGCTGCATCAGTTTAACACGGTCATTCTGGTAGGTTCCCTGTGCCCAGCCTTTCCCACAGGACGACAGAGACAAAAGGCAGAATCTGAGGGTTTTCCACTCCAAGCATTGGTGGGCACTGATCACTCTTAGTTTCCTTTTACATCTTAAGAGTTGAAAAGCCATATTTTGGTCATCACAAGCAATACCTAATGAATAGAATTAGAATCCTATGCCAATTAGATTGTTAGTTGCTATTCATTTAACAGTTGAAAATACCCATTTGTTTAGTGAAATATCATTTCTGCTTTCTAAATCTGTTTGAATAAACTGTGTCAGTAAGGCTAAACTATGCTTACTTCTACATGTTACAAAACCTTACAATGTCCTGATAAACTCCAATGTTTATGAATCCAATTTATGAGGGTTTTTAAGAAATTTAAAACTTTTCACAATTCAAATCTCCTGTTTCATCTGAGGGTAAAAAACATCTGACCATTCTAAACAACAGAGTACTGTTCCTTGTGTTTTTTTCCCATAGTGTACACCAATGTACAATATTTTCCACACTGTTTAAATTTATAGAATTCTTAATTTGTGCCAAATGGATTAACATTTCGCCTTCCAATCTTTATAGCTCATGCACTTGCATCAGTGTCAATAAAGGGGTTTCATTTTCTGCTTCTGCCTTGAAAAATGAGTTCCACATTCCTCTTTACTGCCAACTCGATTAATAATTCTGCAACATAAAATGGAGATTTTTCCAACTTGCAGTATAGAAGGCCTGCCATGTTTTGTCTTACACTTAAAAGCCAATGATATTTTAGCTCTCCTTCACCAGGGCATTATTAAATGCCACCTGTTAAATGGGTCACAGACGTATATTCAGCACTGAATAATCATTTGGCTTAGACCAAGAGCTCCAAAGCCATTAGAGTGGCAGGGCCACATCCCAAAGAGAGCCCGCTGGCCAAAGGTGTCAGGAATGTCAGTGTGGGCAGGACAGTCCACGTGTGGAAGACATTACAGTGAGGTCCCAGGGTGGCTGCACTGCTGACCAGCCTTCCTTGCTCACTCGCCAGGGTGAGAGAGGTGGTCTACGTGCATTCACGACACTTCCGGGGCTGGAAGTGCACCTTCGCACTGGGAATGTGACCCGAAAGGACCTGGGAATGGGGAATAAGTAGCGGGAAGTGTCAGGGGCTTCATCCCCACCAGCAAGAAACAGTGGGCCTCAGCTGTGCTGTGATCTTGAAGCCTTCACTTTACAGACTGAGGAACTCCAAGTTCTCACCCAATGTTACACAGCTAGTTTGTAACTGAGACAGGGCTGAGAGGGCCAGTAGGTACCCATATTTTGCCATGTATAATGCACACTTTTTTGCCCAAATGTTGGAGGAAAAAAATAACGATGTGCATTATACATGGGTATAACGATTACATGCCACGGGTATATTAAGGCATAATAATACCGTGCACAATGCGCACAAAACGTCAGTGTGTATTATACATGGGAGTGCATTATACATGGCAGAATATGGTGTATTAGTCATGTCTTTTAATTCTGTATGTCTGATGCTTTGACACGTTGGGGCTTTGCTGACTCTGGAGGGACTGCCCTTCCCAGGACCAGCTAATTCCTAGCTGACAGCAAACCACTGTCTTCGAGGGCCCACCTGTATCAGAGTCCACACCCCAACAACCTGCTCCGTGAAGCTCTCACACTCAGGGTCACTATCCCCCTGCCCTAGTCACCGCAGGGCCAGAGACCAGATAATAACAGCCTCTATGCCCCGGAGCCCACCAAAATTATTCAAAGCCAATCCTAACCCTACCTAGCCTGCTTACCCTGCCTTGCTCATTCCTTCCCAAGAAAACCACAATAAAGGCTCTCGTTCATGTTTCCCTCATTCCCTCGGCCTCCTAACTGACGTGGTGCTTCCCCAAGAGGCCCCCCATGGCATGCTATGACCTGCCTTCTTGGGAACTGTAAGTGTAACAAATTGTCTTTTCAATGGCAGTTGTCTCCTGATTTGTTGAACCTGAATAACAGCAAAACCTATGTTTTAAAACAGATGACTCAAGGTTTTGCTGGCTGAGGGATAAGCCCTGAGCAGAACACTGGTACAGAACTAGAGTTACACTTGCTCTGAGGGAGAATGTTCTAAAATTATGGGCTGTGAGAATAAATGGTACATTCCACATCACAGAAAACACTTCAGCAGTGGGAGGAGAAGACGGCTTATCAGAGAAGAACAAAAGGAACTCTGGTCAGGCCTGATGAACCTGTACGCTACCTTCCAAACTCTGTGACAGTCTTAAAGTTGCCTAAGGTATCACAGCAGTGAATGAGAAACTGCAGGCTTTCAACAGCAGAGGATCACTGAAGATTTCTGAGCAGGGGACTGAAGCAATTCATCTTATAACACTATGCAAAAATGGACTGCAGCAGAGGGAGGCTGTAGATGGAAGGAATAATGAGGAGATTCCTGTTGCAGTTCAGTCCCAAAACTGCAGTGAGGGGCTTGCTGGTGCATATGTATGTGTGTATGACAGCGGGGACAGAAATAGGAGGAAGGGTAAACTTGAACTTGAACTGACTGCCTCTCACTACAGGTGAGGAGAAGAGACCCAAGCAAAGGCTCTTAGTAGAACAGATAACATAGCATCATGAGGACAGGGCCTGATAGCATGGACAGAGACCTGCAGAGGGCCTACCCAGCAGTGCGCATTACGTGTGTGTGTATACATGGAATGTGTATCATATATACATGACAGACACATCATGGGTGTCACTGTAGTGTGCAACTGAACTGTACATTTCCTGCCAGGTCCAACCCCCGCCTTCACATTCAGAAGCACATTTATCCAAATCATTTGATTCAAAAATTAGTTTAAGTTATAGACTTAAGTTCAGGTGTTTCACACCAAGGCTACAACAGACAGAATATTTTGGGTTCTCCTTTGAAAAGGTCATATGAAAATATTATCATCATGCAGAGGAAAAATTTTCAAATCATCCTTTCATCAATATCAGTAAATTTAGAGGAATTCATTCATTTAGCTCTTTAAGGAGGAGATGTTCTTTTAAAGCTGACTGTCGAGACCGTCTGATTTGGAGTGAAGACTCTCAAGGATGACCCCAAAAATAGATGCGAGGGCACTGGGAGAAAAATGCATCCTACACACCGCAATCTGCACCCAGAGAACCAGCAATTACTTCCGGATTCCCATTCTTCTGCTCAATTAGGTCAAAATCACCTTCTCGTTGGAACTACATTCGGCAAACATCCATCACGGCTTCACTCCTACAGGTCAAGCTTCCTAGACCAAGGCTTTCCATCAGGCTAGTGCAACTCTGGACTGAACTTGAAGGGCCTTTCCAGGGCTCGAAGTTGTGACATTCTGTGGACACACACACACACTGAAATCCAGAGTGGTGCTGAGACGGTCTCTGTTGGGTGATCTCACTTCCAGCTTCCCTGTGCGGACCCAGGAGGGGAAGGAGGACACAACCCACACACCCTCAACAGGGCAAATACTTTGACTTTTTTTCAGGAAGCTGTGCGTCAGCACAAATCCTACGACTTCCCACTCGCTTGCTGGAGCTGTTGGATGCCATACACAGAGACCATCTGGGGGATGAACCCATGACCTTGGTGCGACACAAATAGGGTTCTGAAACGCTTGAGCGAAGGGGCCACACACAAAATTAAATAGTTATGATTTCATCCTCAAATAGGAAAAAACTTTAAAGCCCCCAAACCATAACATCCATATCACAAACATGTGAATATACTCTTCCAATACTGTAATGTTCATTTGTTTTTTTCACAATCAACCAACCAGTGAACATTTAGAACTTATTTAAGAGCATGCAGGCAATGGGGGGAAATGAAAACTTTTCCTTTTAATGATTAGAAAGCAGTAAACATTTTTCACGCTGACCATAGGCACGCATTAATGTTTCAAAACCATTGGTTACTATGCACACAATCCAACGCAATACATTATGCTCCACACCCAAGTACACAGTCAGAGTGCGTAGGGTTTACTTAGCGAGGGTATGTACTGTATTTGGCCAGAAAGCAAAGCTGTTATGTCATTGTGAAAGTTCATAGATGCTAGGGGGATAAAGAGAAAGTCTTGTAAATAGACAAACATCTGTTAACATTTAATTTTTAAAAGCAAAAAGCTAGTTTTTAAAGATATGGAAAATCTCAGACATGTTATCTCGAAAAAGTCTATTTTGATCAGTATTTCTATAAGGAACGGCTCTGGTTTTTCAACATAACTTTAAAAAGGCAAATACAATCTTAACATGAACAGGTAGGTATTCCTTGTTGCCAACCTGGTCGTTCTTTAAACTGTGAGCATTCTGTTTTCATGCTCATTTCTTATTATTATGTAATTTGTAAACAATTAATTAATGAATAGAGATAACCTAAACATAAATATAATCCAAATTAGAGGCAAGCAGAAACCAAGTCCATTGTATTTTCTAATGCACATATTTACTGAAATAACTGATATTCAAGTAAGCTAAACACATGCTCACAACTCGCAGTTTAAAAGCAAACCAAAGTTTTCATAGTCTTGGCTGGTAGCAACTGCCTACATTTTAAATGAGATACTCAAGAAGGCGAAGTAAATTGACCAAGGAAACAAAGTATTTGGAGGTGAAGAATCTAACTTCTAAATGTTTCTTTCTAGACTTAAGAAATTACCATTTGCTATGACTTCTTTTCTGCAATGTGAAAAACAGTTTATCAATTAAAAACATAGGAAACAGAAAATGCCAATATTTCAACAGAAAAATTTCAGTGGTCATTAAATTATTTTTGTTTAATGACAGACACAGTCTTCAATTAGGAGGGAAAAAAAGAACATGTAAGGTAATGTTGAATTCCTAAACTTTAATCTCTAACTTTGATAGGTCTCTGGGGTTAGTTCTTAAGCAACATACAAGTTGTCTTTTGGGGCTGGGACCCACTAGCCTGATGGTAAAAGTGAGTTGAGCTTAACTAGCCAATTGTACTTGATAGTAAAGTTTCTTTCTGGCCTTGGAAAGACCCAATGTGAAAAAGAATGACCCCTTTCCCATTTCTGTTCTAACACTTGCAGTGCTGGGGCGGCGGGGGTGGGGGTGGGTGTGCGGGATATGGGGACCGACAGAGTTGATTTGAGCAAAAGAGTTTGGTGAAAGGAAATTGGTGGGAAGGAGTAAAATATAACTGATCATTAAAAAAAACCTCTTATAAATGTACTGGAGAAAAGTTTCCAAATAACTGTCACATAGGTTCTATTATTTAATCTCAGCAGTAATCTCAGGACATGGAGCAGGCATCCTGGATTTAGCGAAAAGGGAAGTGTGACCTACCAAGCTTAGCGATGTGCTGAAAATGGCAGAGCTGAGGTGCAAGCTGTTCCGGCGCTGTGGCCCAGCAGTGCCGCAGCGCCGGGCCCCAGGGGGCTGGCTCTGCAGAGAAGCAGCCGCCGCCCCTCTCAGCTACAGCCCTGCTCTCCTGCAAGGGCCTGTTTACAACAAAACTTTCTTCCTGTATAAAGATCTGCTGGACCTAGGCATCAATCCTCCAGAGGTCTTCTGTATCCCTCTCCACCTCCCTGCGCCTGGTAAGCACCTCTGTAGCAAGATGGACCTCAACCACTATGGGCAAGACAAAGGAGGGAGATTCCCAGGGAAGGGACAGAGCCCGGGCAGCAATGCACGAGGGGAACTGAGGGATGCGCGCGGGGAGGGTGGAGGGAGGCGTCCAGGCACACTTCTCTTCTGAGCCTCGCCCCTGTCTTTCACATAGTCACAGCCCACAAGGTTCTCCCTGTGCCCCCAAACAACACACATGTACAATTACTGCCTCCTCTTCCAAAAGGGACCACTTTCACACTTGGAGTCTAAGCATTTCTGTTTGAAAAGACTGAGCATGCCTTTTGCATTTTTGTAAGCACGGCAGGGGACTTGAATATGCTTTTGCCATCATAGGCATAAACTCAATGTTATCATTTCAAATGCTTTCATTTGCATTTAACATTTAAATAAATTGGCAGTGGAGGGAAAAGAGAAAAATGATTAACTGGCTAGTGTGGCTCAGTTGGTTGAAAGGGTCACCCCATAAACCAAAAGGGCACAGGTTCGATTCCCGGTCAGGGCACATGCCTAGGTTGCAGTTCCATTCGGGTCGGGGCACATGAGAAACAACCGATTGATGTTTCTCTCCTTATCTCTCTCTCTCCCTTCCCCCCTCTCTAAAATCAATAAGCATGTCCTCAGGCAAGGATAAAAAAAGATAGAAAAAAGTTTAATCCATATTCCCTTTTAATTGTTTTTGACCCACTTGCTGCAAAAGTAGGTAATGATGTAAGGATCCAGTCTGCATGAAGTAACCTTTGTCTTCTCTGTGCATGTGATTTTGTTTCCTCCTTTAAACAGACCTGGTCTCCCTCCTGCCATTAAAATGTGTGGTAAACACAGCTTAACCTCCATTCGTCCTGGGACTCTCCTTAAATGAGCTCTAAAACACTGCTCTGGGGGCTGAGGCTGAAACCCAGGCACTGATCCCTTCCTCCTCCAAAGGTGGTTGCTCTCATGATCCCAGGAAGGAGTCACCGTGCCTTCCTCACACTTGCCCAGGGAGAAGGGGAGTCTCTTTGTAAGAAAGACTCAGCTCCCCTCTGTCCTAGTTTTTCCAGTGCCTGGGACAGGGGAATCACTTCCAACCGTTTCTCATCTGTGGCAAGTATGGCTTGACAACAGCTCAAGCTAAGAAAAATGGCAAGTAGACAGCACTTGGCCCAGGGAGGCCCGGATGCTCCTAGGACACCTAAAGCCCCCACAGCGTACACAGCATGTTCACACATATCATCTCATTCCACCGGTTACTTTTATTGTGAGGTATGTGATACGCACCCCATTGTGACAGACACGAAAATACACCCGGAAAGGCTGTGACCTCCGCGAATACACAGCAGAGCGGGGACTTGAGACCCATCTGCTGAGCCTGGGGCACTCTGTTACACTCAGGCTCTTGCCGATCAAGTGCAGGCTCTGCTCTTCTAATCTGACCAGATTGGAAGGTCACCACAAAAGGAGACAGAAAGCCCCCGCTAACAGAAGTATGCCTGAAAGAAAGGCTAAGAGAGTATGTGCCAAGTTCCAAACACAGCAGCAGGGTTAGAAATGGTGGCGATGCTCTGCCGTGTCACCCTCACCCCAAGGCCCTCTTTGCCCCCTGGAGCCTGCTCTGGCTGGAGCCAGTGGGGCGAGGGTGGGGGGAGACAGCGACCTGGACCTCCGCCTTTTCTGAGACCCTCACCTGCCTCACCACACCCGGAGGACTGTACCTGTCAGGCCAAGGGTCACAGAAGTGCCCTCTGCAAACTAAACTGTGACTTATAAAAAAAAACTTGCAGCAGAATGTAAATCCACTACCACTCCAAGTTCAGCACTGATTTCCTTCCGGTGTGAGCTGTGCATCTCCCTGCCTGCCAGGGGCAGAGAACTGGTCCAGGGAACCGGCTCCGGACAGCCCTGGAGTGGGGCAGCATGTGATGAGGGTTCTTCCTCCTCGGCAGAAACACACTTAGGACTCCTACTCCACGTGGCAGGAGTGTCTCCCTTACGCTGCTTTGAAGCAGAGGAACCTCCCCTCTGTTCCAGGATTCAGCAGCCAACGGAGGGAATCGGGGCTACCCTGGCAGCCTTGGGAGGGAGAGTCCCAGCTCCCACGCTGAAACGCCTCCTGTGTCCACCACCAGCTTCCCGGCCCCTGGCAGCAGCCTGTCCTAAAACTGGACAGTGCCAGATGTTAGAAAATCCCTCCTTTTCCCAACTTCACTTCTCTCTCCCCACAGTCCTACGTGGGGCCTCAGGAGTCAAAGATGAACACTTAGTCTCCCTCCTGCAGACCCAACCTGGCGAGAACGCGGAAATGACAATATCTAAACTATGGACTGTCTCCAAATCAGCTAGATATACTTTAACGGGTCAAATTTATTACCATAAATGAATTGACCATTTTCAAAATGCAGGAGACCTGGGCACTTGTATGTCTTAACTTACGTGTTTGTCTGTACTTCCAAGTCTTTTATAATAAAGGACATCCAAACTAAAAGGAAAATTAGGAGGCATCAGTAATATTCCAAGGGTAATGAAAAACATAGCCTTCCCAGGTAAGTAACTCCATTCACAATCCACACTGTCCTTAATTTGGAAAACATAAAATAGACGTACGGAGGCCACTTCAGAATTTGCAGGGGTATGATTCGTTTCCTGTCAGAGCAAAGCAGAACTTTGCTGAGTTCACACTCTAAGAAAGTAGGAATTGCTCCTGTCCTATTTCCTCAGTCCCCAGAGCTCAGCATGAGGTCACTTGGGGACCTGGTCTCTCCTGAAGTCTTCTGTGTCTCATGCAGACATTTCCTGTTGACAATGTGCTTCCATGATCAGACCAGAGAAGCCCGTTTTCACTGCCAAAACCCGATGGTGGAGGGATGGCATGCCAGGAGTAATCACACGGTACACAGCAGGACAAATGGCCACCCTGTGATTGAAGGGTTTCAAAATAGGTGACCACATAATACAACGCTTCGAAAACATAGGTCTGAAGGCTGATAGTAGACCTGGGAACTTGCAGACTTTAACTTTTGTGGCTTTGCCCATTGCAAGTCTTTTTGAGGCTGGCACTGTGGAGAAAACCATAAACTGTCTGGGACGTGAAGCACGCTCGCCGGGTAAGGAAGGTGGTTGCTGGGCCCACCTGGCTGACTACGCAACACCAAGGCTGAATGTGGCAGGGGGTTCTGTGCGAGTATCAAGTGATTTCTGGCGACAGAGATCAAGGGACCTCAGCAGCCCTCATTCCTGGGGCCGATCAAGGCATGTCATTCCAACCCCACAGAGAGGGGCATGGCCCCTGAAATGGCCCACCTTCCTACTGTGTGTGGGAAAAGGTCAGGGAGCATCTGGTGCAATGCCCCTCTCTGCTCTCGAATGAGTGCCATTAAGACAGGCCAAAAGTGACCGCTGAGAGTTGGTCCCCTCTCACTGCCCAAGCCTGCGAGGCTGCAGCTGCAGGGAGGAGGCAAAATCTGCTCCATCAGGGCCCATTTTTCTCTTCTTCCTCCAGAGTCTCGGGTGTGCTGTGGACTGAACTTGCCTTTCCTCCTGTAACAATGGAAAATTCTCTGACTCCAGTTTGGAATTAGGAAAAGAAGTTGCCCTCTGGTCCCTGTCTCTCTTTTTTTAATGAACTTTTTGATATAATTTAGATATAAAAAGGCCACCCATCTTAAGTGCATAGCTGGATGAACTTGGACAAATGCACTGTGGTGGTGGAGTAACCCCCACCACAATGCCTACAAACATAGCATGTTCCCATTACCTCCCAAAGCCCCTGGTCTTCTGGCCTGTTCTGACCCCCCTATCAGGGAAAGGCAGAACGGTTTCTACTCCGCAGCTAAGCAACTCTGCCATTTACCAGCTGTGTGACTACAGCAAGTTGTCTAATCTCTTTCTGTCTTGCTTCTTCCATCTGCAAAATGGGAACAGCGGTAATATTTACAACATTGTGCTTTGTGTGCGAACTAGACGGTGTGATAAGTGCAGAGCATTTACTGTTGTGTCTGGCACACAGGTGTTCTTCCATATGCATCAGCTGTCATCATCATGGTCACCTTCATCAGAAATGGATGAGCTTCCTTCTCTGTGACTGCTTGTCCCTATTTCGGAGGGATTTGTGACAGGGTTCTAGAGAGATCACCTTTAATACTACATTATCCCATTATTCTAATAGACATAGTACATATGCAAATAAGGACTTATTCACAAAGGCCTCGGAAAACACTCCTGTCAAATAAGAACTCACTCTACCTAATCAAGACGGCTGAGACCTTGATCACTCTACAACCAACCACCTCTGTCTCCCTGGGACTAACCTGGTGTCCCCCTCAGGCTAAAGCGTAGGCCTTAAAGAGCTCTGATGTGCTTTTTATTGAGGACAAGGAGGAAGCAGTATTTACAAATTTAAATGTTGGTATATTTTCTCTCAGTTCTTTTTTGTTGTTTTTTTATTTTCAGTCATTTTCCCCTACATAGCAGGAAGCTTGTATTACATGTGCATTTTTATATTTTAAGTGTAAATCAGCATATAAATATTTCCCTTGTCACTAAAAACTTGTGTTAAAGATTACCTAACATTCCGTCGTATGCACAGGTCATAGAATGATTCCCTACTTTGGACGTGCAGGTTGTTTCCAGGTTTCATGACTATAAATAATGCCATCAGTCCCCCTGTGCACAATTTACCTGCTCTGAGTGACAGGCATCTCTGGGTTTACTGAGAAGCTGTATTTTCTGTGTAGACCCTCTGGGCTGCCCCTGGAAAGCACAGGCACCACCCCAGAGGGTGGCTTCCCTCCTCACTCACCAGGCCACTGACTCTGCATGTGCTGGAAGGACACGTTTTGGTGCCCTTCCAAACTGCAAAGTTGTCTGTGTGAGGCAAAGGGCTTCTTATGGCCCTGCTCTTAGCACGGGAGCATCCCTCTGAGCAATCCAGTGCGCGAGGCTCCTTGAATTCTAAGGAACCATTCCAGTCTTTATGACTGGCTCTCTCCATGTCAACTTAGTGATTCGGGCAGGATGTACACTTCCACCTAAAAGCAGCATTTTTACTTCTTAAAATCCAATAACTCTCTTTTCCAACCTTCAATAAGAGGGAGGGGCTAAACAGAATCACTGAAAAAGCTCCATCTGTGAGATACCGTTTTTCCCTTAAAATTTTCAATTTGGGGGGCAAGGTCAGAAAGTTTAATGATATACTATGTTGGTTTAATTTTGGAAAAATAGGTACTGAACATACATTCCTTGCTGGCAACATAAATTTGTATAACCCCTCTGGCAATACCCATCAAAGTCACAAATGCATATATGCTTTGACAGGCAACTGGACTTTCAGGAATTTATTCTCTGACACATGTAAGAGAAAAGGTGCTCTGCCCATCAGTGGTCCTGAGCAGGCCCTGGTGGCACGAGGAGGAAATATTCCACCAACATCTGAGATACTCTGTCTAGTAAGAGAGTTGTCTGCACAGCTATCTTCCGGGGGAAGCAGAAGAAAACTAACAAGGTCTTGACCATTGGGTAGGGAAGCAAACCAGGCCTGTAAGACTCCAGGGAGCAGGGAAGAGGAAGGTCATGCCAGACAAAATGCAGAGTGTACAGAAGGAAAGACATGTGAATCAGGCAGGCCTGAGGCCAGTCAGGGCTGGGGAGGCCAGAACAGAGCCGCATGGGTTGCCTGGTGATGGGGAGCAAAGCAGCACTGTCTAGAGAGGTGGGGCTGGTCGGCCGTAGGGAGTGTAATGCCCCAGGGAAGGTCCGGGGTTGTCCTGTGGGCCCATGGTCATGAGAGTGAAGTGTAAAATCCGCTCGCATATGTTTCTACCTAAAAAATAAATCTGACAGTATTAATACTTTATACTGATACACGTGACATAGTTTATAAATTAACAGACACACATTTGGAGCACATGCCCCATTTCATTGCAAGAGTATGCAGTTGAAGAAGTGCAGAGACAAATGATCTCAGTGATGGGAAGACTGGAACTTCCTTACTAGGAAAGTGACATGATTAAATGTGTGTTAGCAAGGCCACCAGAGGCTGGGGACTTCTCCTCCTCGATTCCCAGAGCAATGCGTCTGGAAAAAGAAAGGGACCAGGGTCTCCTCCTCCCAGGTGACCCTTCTGGGAGGGGAGCCGCTACTCAGATCCCTGCCCAAGTCCCACTGCCACGCAGAGAAGGGTCAGGAAGCTGGTTCATACCAGTGGGTAGCAGGTCTAAACAGGTAAAAAACAAAGTTAGCTCCTGCATTTCTCGCAGAGAAATCCACTTACCTTCTTCCAAGTGGTCCTATCACCCAAGGTGCTCCCCCACTTGCCTTTGGGAAGAAGGTGCTTGGAAGGAGGTGAATGGATTTCTCTGTAGGAGGCAGGAGTTAACACCCTTATCAAGTGCTCAAAATGGTTCCTATCAGGGGTTTCAGAATATCAACTTGATCAGTTATTTTTAGAAGTTTTGAGGTGTGTACAGTCTTATATTTTCTCTGGTATAGGGTGCTTAATTTTATCTCTCTCTTATCCTTCCTAAGCATGCCTCATTATTTTAATTCTCTGTCCATCCCTTTAAGACTTTCTGAGGGTCTAAGTGTGACTGCTGTGGGCTGTAGAAACTCTTACTGTTTGAGGATCACACTTATACTCTCTTTTGCAAAAAGCAAAAGATAAGGCAGGCCCAAACTGTTCCTGAGAAAGGACGGACATCCTGATTTTGACTGTCATAAGGGGGAAACCCAGAGGCCTTTCGGTGGTTCCAAGAAAGATCAAAGGCTGCAGAGGGGACAGAGGGAAAGAAGAACAAGAAGAACCCCAAACTTCCCAGTGGGCGACCACGCCCACCACACTGCCGTATAGAGGAGACCATCAGGGTGTCCACGGAACAGCTGGCAAGGCTGGTAGGAGGGCGATGATCTGGAAGGATACAGCTGGATCCCAAAGGACGGTGAAGACACTTCTGGAAACTGGGCACCCACGTCCACTTCGACATTCGAGCCTGACAACGGGCCCACATTGAACTGCGTCGCCGGATCTCCACCTCTTTTCCGCCATCATTCATTCCATCAGAAAGCCCATGTTCGCCACAAATGAAAAAGGACACATCTGCCCCCAGCGAAAAAATGAGATGCGGCTCGGGTTTGAACACATATGAGGAAGACTTTTTCTCAAAAGTGGGAATGAGGAAACCAGAAGCACAAACAATCCCTTCATCCCTCCTTCAAAGGGAGGGAGGAACATATACAGAGTGTCGTTGTTTTTTAACAACATTCTTGGTCCTTCTGATTAAAGAAATAAGAACAGTAGGTAAGAATATTTAACTTTTTATATTGCAAAGGCCACTTTAGACCTTTAATGGACAGTAATGCCCATTAAAAAATCATCTCCTACTTCTACCTAAATAGTTACAGTAATACTATGCACATACTGAAAACCATCAGTGAAAGGCATGAAAGAGTTTAGGTAACTCAGACAACTCTTAATTTGTCTAAATCAAATGATTTCTAGATAACATATTTGAAGAGAGAGTCTAATGGTGATGTGATGTGGGTGGAATTCTGTGTCAGTCGGGCCATTCGAAGCCAGCATCTGTCGCCCACACTGGTTGAGTTACCTTTGGTCATTTCGTGGCCCGACTCAAGGAAGTCACCATAGAAAAGAATGTCCTTGTGTGTTCAAGTTTGCTACTTGGGAAAAGTGGTCCAGAAAATGGACACTCTTTCAAATACTCAAAATACAACACTAAATGCTTTCAATAAGAGATACGCTAGTTTATGTGGTTTCCCTGGGGCACAATTTCTGCTCAGGAAGATGGGGAGATGTGAAACTCCAGCGGAATCCACAGGTCATTGCTTCATCCGACAAATGCAGGCCTGTGTCCAGGGTCTTAAGAAATGAACCCTTCTTCTCAGGTGTGTTGTGTCCTCTCTCTCACATTCCTGAAAGGACGCTTCTCAGAATTCGTTCTTACAAATAATCAATAATGAGAAAGCCACAGTTTCAGCTTCGAATCCTACAGGCTACCAAATATGACAGTTTTCTTTGTAACTTTTTTCACTAAAAATATGACTTGGTTTAACTTTTTTCAATAAAAGTTTTCACAAATAGTGGATTTACAATTTCGTACAACTTTGACTAAAGTAAGAACATTTTGCAAACATTAAACCACAAAGAAAAGTCCAAACCCAAACATTTAGAATTTCTGTGAGTGTAAAATGTTGATATATACAAATACTAGCATTCCCCATCAGGAACCAAAACCATTTAATGAAAACAGAGAGAAAAAAATTGAGTCTTAAGAATCAAAATGGTTTGTGCCTCAAGTCGGAAACAAAGACCGTGCTGACTGTATTCTGTACCATTATGAACTCACAAAACTACAGAGACAGCCCCTGCAGGAGGAGGTGAGTGTTAGAATAGAAATTGACCTGCCAGTTCTTCCCAGCTCTGTAGTTATACAAGACATACACACAGCTCTGGTTTTTTCCATGCATTATTTACTGTCATTGAGAAACAAATAGTAGATACTGTTGCTGACTATCAGCCAAGACAGCTATCTATGTTCCAAGGTGCAAAATTTTGCAGGAAATAAAGCTCTAATGGTTATAATTCGTTTTGCATGAACACAAACCCTGTCTCTTTATGCTCCAGTGGTAACCCCAGGCCTGATACAAGCGTGGGTTATTAGATCTTTTAAAACCTTTGCAGAGATTAGAAGGCTGCAGAAAAATACCACTGGGGGTTAAAAACAGCTTTCTGAAATTATGCTAAATGGACAAATAATGCTTTGCTTTCTTTGACAGCTGTTCAATAACTGAATACAGCTGAGAGAGTCTGCTGCCAAGAGATTTCTATTTGGTTCGCTACCAGGTTTTCTTTTCCAGAATGCTTTCCAACACTCAAACTAGTCTTATTTATCTTAAGTGCATTCAAAAAGATAATTCTTATTTTAATTCTTTTCCAGCATGCTTCACCCATGTTAGATAACGTAAACTGTGTATTTCAAGGCAGTAGCCTTATGGCTGAGGCTACTCCAGCTGGACACAGGTGGAGGTATAGCTGATTACCTTTCAGTTACCTCCGTGGGAATGCTACATAGTCTACTCCTTCAAACACACTGATCCCTACCTGACACAGTTAGTCACTATCACTGAAAGTGCTTAATAGTAACTGTTAACGTTTCCAATGAAAATCACTAGTATGGTACAGCTCTTCTAGAAGTGGCAAGTGAGCTGTCCGCCACGTGGTCTACCAGAGAGGGGGTCAATTCTGGTAAATTCATCTCAGTGTCTGGTCTGGTCTTCAGATAGGCCTCCTTTAACAGGCTGAGAGAGACTGATGCATGAAAACAAAACACAAAGTCTTAATTTGCAATGCAAAATACACATTTCCTAAGATGGTAATCTACTCATCAAATAACCAGTACATTCTCTTCCTTGAAAGTACACCAACCCAAGAAGCCAACTTATAATCAGAAATTTACTTGTTAGGACATAGAAAAAAGGAGAGTTAACTATAGGATTCAAATGCATAATGGCATGAGGCTACCTTAGCCCAATGCATACAAGGTCTGTCCAGAAGGTATCCAGTCATGTAATGTGAAAAAATAGAGACATTTATTGAACAAGATATGAGATACAAGAAACATTGTACACAGGACAATGACACCTCAGTCCCCTTCAAAGTAGGGGCCTTGGGACCTCACACAGTTCTCCCAATCACCATCAGTTGCCCCATCGTATTTTCCTGAATCGCATTGATGGTCTGAAATCTCTCCCTTTCGAAGGTGATTTTAGTTTTGGGAAAAGCCAGAAGTCACAGGGTGCCAAATCTGGGCTGTAGGGGGGCTGAGTCACCTGAGTGATTTGATGTTTCATTAAAAAACTCTGCACAAGATGTGATGCATGAGCGGGTGTGTTGTCATGGTGAAGCTGCCAATCACCAGTTGCCCATAGCTGCAGACTTCTCAATCATCTGAATATTTTCCATGGAGGAATGTTCAAGCTTAACACAAAATTTGATGCAGAGTCATTGCTCTTCTCGCTCACTCATTTTTAATGTGACAGCCACACAATACACATGCCCACTCATTGGCATCTACCACCCCCACTGACTAGTACAGTGAAGTCGTCATTGTTCATGCATGCACATTCCAGTCCACTGTCCTTGGCTGCCAGGTCACATTGATGTCACACAAACCATTCTCGTTATATTAACAATGGCTGGACTTTCTCCGGACAGACCTCATGCACCTCCACAATCAGAACAGTCTTGTGAAAGGGGCCATGATGAGGTCTACCTTCCGTGTTGTGATTTTACCCAAAGTGAGTGGAAAGTAACACAGGTGGGAGAAAAGAGCATGGTAGTGGGATTCTTGTGTGACACAGTACCTGGTCCAGTTTCGACAATTTAAAAAACTCTCCAAACACAGTTCAAAGAGTTTAAAAGTAATAGCCACGCACATGCTAAGAAAAACTTCCAGTTCTACTAAAACTATGGTGAAAAAGCCCACACAGGGCACAAACTATTTCAAAAACACACGGGGTGGTGGTCAATCAATTTTGCATGAGTGCTATCATGTAATATTTAGCTAGAGTTCTTGAAATTCATAAATAAATAGCAAAGTGAATGACAGCAAGATAAATCTGATTTTTAATCTCTACCCCAAGATGTGTAAGATTTGAGAGGGAAACTGACACACACAAGGTCTGCTTCGGATTAACAGGGAATGTAACACCTAGGCATCTACTGGTCCCGTGACCCACTGCGACCCAGCTTTCTTTTCTTCTTCCATCTAAAGTTATTCAAGCAGAGGAGTCCACCCCAAGCAGGGCACAGATGGTAGACTGCCCCAGTGCAACAGAAATCCTTCTCCAGCCCTCAAATGGCACTTTTTCCCCCTATATTCACCTGAGGATACATTTATTGATTTTAGAGAGAGAGAGGAAGGGGAAGGGGAAGAGAGAGAGAAACATCGATGTGAGAAATACTGATCAGTTGCATATGGGCCCCAACTGGGGATCGAACCTGTAACCTATGCATGTGCCCTGACCAGGAATTGAACCCGTAACCTTTTGATGTATGGGACAATGCTGCAACCACTGAGCCACCTGGGCAGGGCTTAAAGGGCACATTTTTAAAGAGGTCCACCCTATTTCTTCTTTAGGGGAAACATTCTTTATATATTGTAATCGAATATATTTTATTCCTGTAGCACAATACATTATCAGTATCACAAATTTTAACCATCTTCTCCTAGCAACCAGCAACCTCTGCACTGCACTAAGCGTTTCTGGCGGCATTAGTGCAGTCAACCTCTGCCCTCCCGCACCACCCCGCTATCCTGTGCAGCCAGCTGAGATTCACTGTTTGTTTTCAGTGGTGGTTTTACTCACATTACTCACATCTACCCAAGGAATGGTTAAGAGGTTTCCTATTGACAATCTTAAAATCTACTTAACTACCAGAGTCTATTAAAGCCTTAGATGCAAGGGTGAGGACAAGAGAGTCCACAAAAAAGAACAGAAAAACCAAACCAGCGCATGAATATCCTTGCTGTCATGATGGAACCACAACTTAGTCATGGATTTGATAACAAATTGCAGGCAGACCAGCCCCAACTGAATCAAGGCCTTTACATTTCTAATTACTCCCTGAGTAAAAACATCTACACTGATGCCTTCCACCCAGTACCTGCTCCCGCATCTGAGGACCCGAAGAAAATGGATAGGCAATGGCAGTGACGAGACGTAAGGGAAGTTCAAGACACATCACATAACACATCTGCCTAATGACCAATGACTAACAGTAACAAACTGGTTAAAACGGAGTAACACGATGTCCTCTCCACTCCTTCCTCCTCTCCTGACAGCTGACAGAATCTAATGTCACCTTTGTTGCAAAGTCTATATGCCCAGGAGCACGGTCTACACGTTCCAGTTTCTCTGCAAGCGGAGGTGGAACTTCCAAAGACCCTGAACAGCGATCTGATGCAGAATCGTCTAGCTTTCAAGGACTGCCCCCTGCAATCCTTTCCACAGTGGGCACAGCCAAACCATTTTCAGTGGCAAGCCTTTACTGAATCTTTCCAAAACTTCAACTTGGTCTCGCTAAAAGACAACTTTCTTTTCACACTTATATGGTTTATGTACTTTTTAATCAAAGTCCACCAACTACAAACAAGTTCAACTGGTGATACCAGTTTGAGAACACAATTCTCAGAGCAAGCCCTGAGCTCCCAGGCAGCAGCGCAGATGGGGGAGTGGGGTGGTGCTGCAAGTGGTGTTCAGCCAGCCTCAGGCACCAACCCTGTGCTCTCCGAGGGGACATGGGTGACTCCGCAAGGTCAGGGTGCTTCTAGCACCTGGATCTACCACTGAGTAAATTACAGATTATCATCCAATTTTAAGATTAAAAAAATGCCTCATTCCTTTTAAGAGATCTTACCAGCTCATCTTTCTGCTCCAGACGCAGCAGCAGTCAGCTGGTCTTCTGCATGAGTCCAAACCACTCCCTTTGGCTGAAGACTCTCACCGGGCTAGCCCCGCCCCCACTCCTCTCAGGGCACTCCCCTCCCTCCACCCCCATTTCAGGTTCCTCCCATCTTCTCTTTGCCCGCTTCCCAAGCCCTTCTGCCCCCAACACTGTGTACCCCAACACTCAGAGTCTATGGCAGTTTTTCACATTGTGCTGGAACTCAGGGTCTCCAAAAACTTATTGTGTTCAGTGGGAGCAATCAAGTAGGATTATCCCATAAGACGGGCTCAGTCCCAGGATGTGTGTCTCATTTCCCTTCTTCATCTCCAAAGGACATGCTCACTTTCGCCTGTGGCAGGGACCGGCTCCCATTCCAATTAGCCAGGATGGGACGCGAATGGTGGGGGCTGATGCTGGGTTTGCACGCTGTAGGTAAACGCTGCTTCACTGTGACCCGAGGGAAGATGAGTCAGAAAGGAGAGGACTTGTTTCAACAGCCCATCATTCTATCTTCCCACACTCACTTTTACAGAATGATTACTTCAGACTCCTACTTGTAAACTACTTTACAGATGAAACATATCTAGTTCAAATTGCATTATAAATACTCTAAAGGATGCTCAGGATTAGGAAATCCATGATGAACTGTTCAGTAAAAAAAAATCATTCTCCACTACAGCTAATTACCTCCTAATCTACGTGTTGGGCAAGTTTAGATTCCTCTATTGTATGTTCTATTAGTAAGTGGTACAAGTCAATTGGACTGACTTACCTTCTCCCTGCCTCCATCACCTGCTGGTTCATTCAGAGTTGGTGTGTGGAAGCAGGCTCAGTCAGTGATTGAAAGTGTCTCAGATGACTGCCTCGGTGGGGGCAGTGAGAGCTTCCTGCTGTTCTCGGTTTTTCTGGTCAGGAGGACACAGCCATGCATGGTGGTTTTTACCACTAAAATGTGGCAACAAATGTGTATGAAATGATTAACCATCCCTCTCTCCTGAAGTACCAATCAAAAGTCAATGGAAGCTCTAAGTTTCAGATGAGGCAGTCCCTTAGAAAAAATTAACTGAGATCAAATCACTAGGAAGTGGCAGAGTGTGGGGGCCAAAAGCTCCAGAACCACGCAAGCAGGGTGCAGATCCCAGCTCTGCCCGTTGCCAGCTGAATAACCCGGGGCAGGCTGCCTGGCCTCCCCAGGCCACGGAGCTCACAGGTGTCAGGGCAGTAACAAGTCGGGGTGCACGGTGCTCAGAACAGCACCTGGCATGTGCTCAGAGCCCACCCGGTCCTCGCCACTATTTTCATTTCTGAGGAGACTTGACTCAGAATAGCCTACACAGGGATAACTGCATGTACCCTGCTTAAACCTACCAGTACTCTGCACTCTTTAAGAAGAATGCTTTTAAAAATTAATATTAAATTATTGGTGTTCATCAGGAACTCGGCTATTCTAAACAAAAGTAGACAGGTAGTTTGGAGTTTAATCCTTCATCTTAGAAACGCCGACAGCCCCAAGCGCTGATGAAGCGGCGTGCTCTTCAGCACCGTACTCTTCTCTTGGAGGAGAAGCAGCCTGAGCCCCAGCTTTCTTGAGCTGCAGCCCTGTAGGAATCTGGCTGCTTCCCCTTGGTTGAGGTCATTGCTCTTCCTTCATCAGCCTCCCTAACTTTCTCACTGATTTCTGTCAGCAATCCCTCTCTAGCCCCCAGGGTCTGGCATCCTGGTTTTCAAACTGCCGAGGTCCTCCCAAGTTCTAGTATCAAGCACCTGCAGGTCTCCCCAGGCACCTTGAGACCTGGCCTCTGACCAGGTAGAGATGAGACACCACGTGTCCATTGCTGAGCTGCTCCTTGTGACAGACACAGTACCTTGGAAAACAGAACAACCTGTAAAGAAGGTCAACTACACAAAGAACTGTGGCTCAGAGGCTGCATAATTCGCCCTTGCTCATGCAACTAGTAACAAGCCTTGGCAAAATGAAGTGAGTCTCCAGAACAGAGAGGCTCTAATATCGTTCCAGGGGAAGAAAGGCTGAGCATCTCAATCCAAGGGTACAGGGCAATGCAAAATCTGAGTATGACATGTTTTATTTTTGGCTTTTTTGTTTTTAAATAGTTACTCACTTGTGAGTTTAAAATATGTATACTTACTCGAATTAGTAAGAGTTTACCAAGAAGAATCCTGACCAACTGATCATAATGAAGGGAGGGGACTACAGGGAGACCTCTGTGGACTGAGTCCCTGATTTCCAATGGGCATTCTGTTTGGCCCTGGGTGTGACATCCATAACATGGGTTCAGCCAATCAGCACAGCCCATTTCCTTGGCCACCATGACTTCTGTCCTGGGCACATGACCTGAGCAGATCCAGTAAGAGCAAATGGCAGAACTCTTCCTGGGGATGCTGGGCACAGGGGTACATATGGCCCTGTGACCTACTGGGACCCATTCTGGGGTCACAGGGGAGATCCTCAGAATGAACCTGGTGTTAGGTTCACTCTGAGATGGGAAGCAAAGCAGATGGAGAAAGGAAACCAAGACATGCAGCAGCACTGCTAAGCCATATCAAGATGGTGCCTTTTGGCTTTTAGTTTCATGAGCCAATACTCCCTTTACTGTTTAAACTAGCCTTGGGTTGCCTTGCTTTTTACTTGCAATCTAAAGAGTCCTGTCGCAGGCTGCATTCGAGACAAGCACTTTCTTCATTGCACAGGATGGCACTGCAGCTTGCTCATGGCCGATAGATTTAATTCACCTTAGAGATGAACGTTTTTCCCCTTAGAGATGGCTGGTGTAAACAATAAGTTCCAGTCTATTTCCGACTCAATTATTTTACTGTATTATCAAAATCACAATTCCTTAATATTTTAAAGGTACACTAAGCCATTTCTTTGGGAGCCATGGAATGGGCAACAGAAGTGAAAGAGAAAAAGCAGAAAAGCTTCTTGTAATAGTCCTGGGAAGAGCTGATAGATATTCTGATTCCAGATCAGCACAAAACTTCTTTCAAGCATTATTAAGATCACTGTGGTGATAAGACAAGAACAGCACACCAATCAAAAGCTTTTCAGCTCATTTCTCCAGCACACAGGTGAAGGCCACCCACAGGCGGTCTTTTATTAGCTTTCCCCCACTGCCTGTGCTCATGTGTAAGCCTCTGCAGCTTGTTTACACACACACACACACACACACACACACACACACACACAATCTCACTGGAATGTAAAGATGGCGTTCCTGTGGACTGGGAGGTGTCATGGGTCACCTTCATCAAAAATGAAGAGACTGAGGTCTCCAACACTTGAGTACTGTCCTCAAGATCCAGGCCTTCTAACTCCACAGTCTGGACGTATCTCCTGCCTACGAAAGCAAGCAGGCGGACACCAAAGGAATCCGGTACTAAAAATCAGTACTAGAAACACATCCCTTTATCGTATTCCCAGTTCCAGCGATCATTCCGTATCCCCAGAGGGCACAAGGCTTGGGTTGGTACCTGGACTGCCCACACACAAAAGGCCAATATATGCTGATTACACCACTGATTTTATGGTTTTTAAAAATACAATTAAAACTCAAGAGCTCAAGTATCATTATCTACAATACCTAAAAACCGGTACTAGCATTTTGAGGCGTTTGTACGGTAAACTCAACTTCTTGGAGATATAACCAAACATGATTGGTATTTTCCTTTCTAGGACGTGAGAGAAAACACGTGCTTCACTTGGAATTTCCCAGTTCAGGTGATGCCCAGTGGTTCCCTTTCATTCTTTCTAAGCCACAGAGCTTTCCTGCTTCGCGGCGCTGGTGGGCTCCAGGAGAGACAGGGCTACATTACTTCTCAGAAAACTGATTCTGATGTGGGGCCTGTTGCACAAAGCTCTCTTTTGTATGACATACAAATTGTTTTCCAAATTTACTGCATGGAAGCGATGATACTAATATAAAGTCTTCACACAAAGTCTGCCAGGAAAAAGCCCAGCCATTGTTAATATAATGAGAACAGTTTGCGGGTCATTGATGTAACCTGGCAGCAAAGGAGAGTGGACTGGAATGTGCACATGTGAATAACGATGACTTCACTGTACTAGTTGGTGGGGGCAGTAGATGCCATTGAGTGAGCATGTGTACTGTGTGGCTGTCGCATTAAAAATGACTGAGCGAGAAGAGCAATGAATCTGCATCAAATTTTGTGTCAAGCTTGAACATTCCTCCATGGAAAATATTTAGAAGGCTGCTGCTATAGGCAACTGGTAATTGGCAGCTCATCACGGCAATGTGCCCACTCATGCATCATGCAGAGTTTTGGCGCAAAACATCACATCACCCAAATGACTCAGGCCCCCTACAGCCCAGATTTGGCACCCTGTGCCTTCTAGCTTTCCCCAAAACTAAATTCACCTTTGAAAGGAACGAGATTTCAGGCCATTGATGAGATTCAGGAAAATACAGGGCCTGCAGCCCTCCCTCCTGACAGGGCAGCCGATGTCAAGTGGGAGAACTGTGTGAGGTTCCAAGGTACCTATTTTGAGGGGGACTGAGGTGCCATTGTCCTATGTACAATGTTTCTTGTATCTTGTATCTTGTTCAATGAATGTCTATTTTTCATATTACATGACTGGATACCTCTGGGCAGACCTTGTACACTAACCTGAAATAACGAACATCACTAATAACTCATAAATACAGCCTTTCTAGAGCAAATCTGCCCAGGCTCACAGTGGGTCCTGAGCATTCCAACTGCTCTGCTCGGTTATCCCCTGTGGCCTGACTCCATCTGTCCTCTCCTCCTGATCCCCTTCACAAAAGTTTCTTCAAAGTCCATCTCAGGAATGGGCAGGCTGGGAGCAATGAATTTCAGCAAACCTGTCTGGGTCTGGGCAGGAAAGAAGAGTTTGGAATCACTTTGCAATCTTATGGCATTTCTGTTAAAAAAAAAAAGGGAACAGAACCTATTAAGGGATGTTCCAAGCAACCTAATGTAACTTTCCCTGACATCCTCAACACAGACCTGACTACAGAGCTCCCACACTACACATTTTTCATTTTATCACAACCACCCCATGAGACAAGCAAGACGAGTCACCTTTAACTCTCCAACGGCAGTCCTCAGCTCCTCTCATTACAGCCCCTGAACCCCATCTCAGCTCCCCAGAGAACTCCGCCCACTCTAGGCATCGCCTTTCTTCCGGGGCGCCCCATCCCTGGGGTCTGGGACCACGGGCTGCTTATGTTTTAAAACCCTCTTCCCTGGCCCCGCATACAGCTTTTCAACTTATGCTGTCACTGTTGTCCGTTGTCTGGGAAATCCATTTCAGGGCTCAAAGTTTCGTCATCAGCTTCCTTACCAGGATCACTAGCCCAGGGTTTCAAGTCTGCCTCCTGGATTCCCAAAGCCCCTCACCTCAGGAAGGTCGGCCTTCCCCGCTGACCTGCAGTCCTGACGTCGCCAACCCGGAAAACGGGCGCACAGACTGCCTCACGCAGATGTCACAGCCGTGCTGTTCTGGCCTCGGCAAGACTAAGGTTTCGGTTTAACTGCAGTAAGACTTTCCTGTGGTCCAGCCCCCTTTTTAATGAGAAATACAGCTCCAGAAAAATGGAAAATATCTGCTAACCTTGGATTTGAGAACTTGGTCTGTGATGTAAAAGGAGACACGACCACCTCCTCGCGTGCCATTTACTGCCTGGCGAGTGCCTCCCCATAGCACCGTCCCGGAGGCAGGAGGTGTGGAGCTAGCATCTCTGAAATCTTAAGTGATTTTAAAAATTCCAGTGAGCAGACATTTGCTGGTTAACTATTAAAGTTATTCACCTTCCTTTTGTTTATAATCTACTGGAATAGTTAACTAAAATTAACCAAGCACAACAGTGCATTAACAGAACATGCAAGATATATTTAAAGAGGCCAAACAAAAGTAAACTCTCAGGTGCTCAAAATGGTGTTTCCCAAACTATCCTCACAGGACACTGAGAGCTATTGGGGCTGAAGGAAAGGGGGGCTCCAATACATCTGGGGGACCTTGGGTTAAAAAAAGGTGATTTTCCAGAAGCTGGCACCTACCCCCTGAGCTGTGAAACCCAGGCCATAACGCGGGTCCAAAGCTGTTTCTGCCACATGATCTTGCGTTTCCAGACACTTCTGAATGTGCGGCCTGCCGTCGGAACACGCCGGAACACACTTTCCGCCACAGCACCGCTCCTAGAAAGCCGCGTGACTCAGGACCCCCCCGCCCAGGAAATGGCTTCCCAACGTGCCTTGCGAGGTGTATCGAGGATTCTATAAAATCTGATTCAGGATGTGCAAAAAAATAAGTTGCACCTCATACGCTGTGATAACAAATCAACACGCACAAACATGCTTCCTCATTAACAGTGCTCTTGTGTGTTTTATCAGGAGAAAACGACACCAACTGAACTAACAATAGGCCAAATCGGTAGTCACTGTGGGAGGAGGGGAGAGGGCTGAGAGGGGTGAAGGTGGTCAAAAGGTACAAACTTCCAGCTACAAAATGAGTTAAGTCAAGGGGATGTAATATACAACGTGGTGACTGTAGTTAATAACACTGCACTGTATACAGGCTGAGGCAAAAGTAGGTTTACAGTTGTTCATATGGAAAATAATACAATAAAGAGCAGATAATAATGCAAGAATAAGCTGATTCATATAGTTACTGTAAGCCTGCTTTTGCCCCACCCTGCATTTGAAAGCTGCCAAGGGAACAGACCTTAAAAGTTCTCATCACTAGAAAAAAAAAGTAAAACTATGTGGGGTGATGGATGTGAATTAGACTTAGACTGTGCTGGTCATTCCATAATATATTCATGTATCAAATCATTATGTTGTACACCTAAAACTATTACAGTGCTACATGTCAACTATAGCTCAGCTTTAAAATAACAAACTTACACTAAAAAATGCTGCTCTAAAAATTTTTTGGCTGAATAAAAAGGTTTTGTTGCTACAATGGAAATACAGAAAAAACCATGACCCCAAAGCACCGCATCAGGATTTTCACACAGAAGGAAAACAAAACGTAAGACCAAAGAGGTGAAATTTTAAATGGCAATTAAATGTTTACAAGATGAGTGCTTGTATTTAGCAACAATATTGAGATTTGAAAAATTAAAATGTTAAACTTGTTTGATGCATAGCCTGAAAGTGAGAAGAGATTTTCAGTCTTTTTTCATTTGAGCTAGACTCCAGAACACATTCTTCGTGCGTGAACTTCTCAACAGAAGCAAAGGTGTGTACAAGTGTAAAGTGAAGGAGGGCCCTGCCTGTGTGGCTCAGTGGGTTGGACACCATCCCGCAAAGTGAGAGTTCACTAGTTCTATTGCTGGTCAGGGCACAGGCCTGGGTTGTGGGTTCGGTCCCTGGTTGGGGCAGATTCAAGAGGCAACTGATCAGTGATTCTCTCATACATCAGTGTTTCTTTCCCTGTCTTTCTCTCCCACTTCCCTTTCTCTATAAAGAAATGAAATCTCTAAAAAATATTTTAGAAAAGTGGAAGATGAATTAGGAATAAATTCCTAAAACTGATAATACAGGGTCCGGCACAAATAATGCCCCTTTTTTATTGCAAAATCTTTTATTACAAAATCATAAACATATAATTCTGTAAGGTAACAATAGCACACTCAAGCACACCATGTGACATTTTAGGTGAAATGTTCAAACTGAAACTATAAATTATTACACCCGTATTATTACCCCACCACCCACACTCCACAGGCGTCACTCTGCTGGACCCTGTAAGCATTACTATGCTCATTTTTACCTTCCACTCAGACTCCAGTTTCTGACTTGTTTAAGCTTTCATTATTTATCTGGACTGGTGAGAGAGAGGAATTGTTTTAATCTCTGCATCTGCCCTCAGGTCCTTTCACTCAACAATTGGGAGCTTAATGCAGTGTCTGGTGTCAGAGGTCCTTATGAGTGACAACTGTGAAATCTTTGATTTATACACAAGTCAACAGCACAGCCTTCTGAGGGAGGAGGGCATGATAATGCGGAGGATGTTCTTCAGAGCAGGGTGCCCTCAAAAACGGAGTCGAGAGAGGGAGACCTACTGGGATGAACCAGGATGTCAGGCCACCATCTGGGGCCCCTCTGTTACCCCCGGGTTGGCTGGTGTCATTGGTGTTTTGTGTATGTCTTTTCTGAGGCAAGGCTGGGCTGAAAAATACCCAACCCCCAAATCCCTGAAAAGAAAGAAAAGGAGGACCAAATAGCGCAGTTTTCGCAGTAAAACGGTTTGTCCTCCACACGCAAGGAGAAAAATCCGACCCAACACTCGAGGATGGGTGGTTGCCAAGCACACACACGGGGCTTCGGAGTCTGCAAGAGCGCAAAGCCATGTGCAGAAGCACTTTCTGTGGGCGGAAAACCTGTGTCACACGTGCTTCTCTGAGTTAAGATGCAGCTTTTCCACTCCGCTTGACTATTTCTGAAACAGATAGTTTTATAAGCAGTGTGGGCCTATGATGGGGCGGAGTCTGACCAAATCGAGGAAATGCTGTCTGTTAGAATGAAGAAAATACCTCTCCTGCCTTCCCATTATTTTCAGCTCCACAGAAATGTGGTTTGGGTCACTAAATGCCACTTAAATGAGAGGTGTTAGAACACTCACAGAACCAACACATTTCCCCCGTCAGTGTGATGCTATGCAAGCAATGGTTCTGGTGGGCGGGAGGGGCACCAACAGAGTGCTGGGCTTGTTCTGTACTGTGGAAGTGCTGCTTTGACAAGAAATAGGCTCTGTAGTATAATTTGAAGTCCGGTAGCATAACGTGTGCTGACAGAGGATGGTTTGACTTTAAATGGTGGGCACACAGCGTAACATACAGGTCTAGATCACAGAAATGTGCATTTGAAATCTTTGTGATCTTATTGACCAATGTCACCCCAATAAATTTAACAAAAAATGAAAAAGGAAGAAACAGGCTTTCAAGTTCAAGGATTTGGGGGTCACTGTCCAGGGCTGAGTTTTCCAACCAGGTGGAAACTGACAGAACGGCAGCTACCTTCTCACTCCTACAGTGCGTCTGC
>CM052538.1:60188551-60277853 GCA_028533065.1 Trachops cirrhosus
AAAGACAAATACCATATGATCTCGCCTTTAACAGGAATCTAAACAACAAAACAAAGAACCAAGTAAAATATAACAAAAGACACTGAAATAGAGGACAAGTTGTCAGTGACCAGAGGGGAGAGGGGAGGGAATTTCAGGGGAGAAGGGAAGGGTTTACAGGAACAAATATAGAGGACATATGGACAAAACTAGGGGTGTTGGAAAGGGGAGGGAGGAGGGGAGGGATGGGTGGGTGGGCTGGAATGGGAATAAAGGATAGAAACTGTACTGAATAAACTAAAATAAAAAATTAAAAAAAAAAAGACCCTGCGCTGTTGCTGGGTCCAGGGATCAGGCAGCAGGGCTTCACCCTGCCAGTCTCCTGCCAGAACTTCCGGGAAAGTAACAGGAGAGAGCATTGTCTCATTTTTGCTTCCAAAATCTCTACCAAGAACATCTAATTGGCAGAATCTAACTCCTACCCAGAAGCCTGGCTGCAAGGAAGTCTGGAAATGTCATTTTTAAAAATTTCAACTTCATGAATTTATGATAGGGCGAGGCACAGGTGCCCACCGCCAGTTTACCACATTGCTACAGAACCCTAGAACCTAGTGGTTGGATGATCAAACTTGGTTATCACCTTAGTTCTAAGTTCAAGGATAACTGAAAACATTAGTGGCCCCTCACAACAGTTCCAATATCTTTTCTGCATTTTTGAACATGAAATGCAATGGTAGAAATGGAAGGCTAGAACTCAAAGGAACATGAAAAAACTGGTCCATCCTCTCTGTTTCATAATTAAGAAATCAGAAAATTATAGCAGAATTAGGGGCCAGTCTAAAAGTCACCCAACTAGGCTGGGTGGGACAGGCTACCTTTGCAGAAGTGAGGAAGGTCCGGGAGAAGGTACCTCCAGGTGTGGAGGTAGGGAAGGTGTGATTGGACAAGAGAAATGTGTGGAGGAGTGAAGGCACCCTTGGTGTAGGAACAGTTCTGTGTCTGATGTTCCTTCAGAACATTAGCTTGGTGACATTACCTCCTCAAAGACCCTTCTGATCACTCTCTTTAAAGTAATCCTCTTCCTCCAAATCACTGTCCATCATTTTATTGTCTTCCTCACACCTCTCACTGTCTGAGATGATCTCAATATTAATTTAGTTATTCAGCTTCTTACTGTCTGTCACTCAGCTCTCATTAAAATATAAGCTCTATGAGAACTGGGCTTTTTGTCTAGCTCACTATTAATATGCAGGGTCCAGCACAAATAACACCTTTTCATTACAAAATCATAAGCATGTAATTCTGTAGCATAACAGTATCACACTCAAGCACACCATATGACATTATAGGTGAAATGTTCAAATTAAAACTATAAATTATTACACCCATGTTATTACCCTATGAACCACACTCGTGTGGGCCTTACTCCTGCCAGACCCTGTATTTCCAACATCTAGGAAAACTGTCTGAAGCTCAATAACTGCTTGAACAATGTGGAACATCATGCCCTACCTTGAAGAAATACTTCCTTCCAGTTAGTCTACTTATACCTTTGCTATACTGGATTGATTTATGAATTAGCAAGTATTTATTGAGTCATTACCCTGGGCCCAAAGTTTAAGGTAACTGAAGACCCTCCCCACCCCAACACTCTTCCCTCTTCCACCTTTCTGAACTTTCCTCTCAAGGCTTTCTGAGACTCCACTTTAGAAAAGTACCCTCAGACCCTGAAGTACACTTGAACATTCCCACCATGAGACCTTGGCTGATGCTGACCCTCTAATTCCTTCCCGTCTTTCAAGGTGTGGTACAAGTCACACCTCTGCCATGACCTCCAAGACCACACTGCTTTCCGACAGGTAAGGTTTATTTCATCCATTAACTACTTTGTAGAGTTATTTTTCATTCTAATTACATGTCACCATATGATGGAAACAACTGTGTTACATGTATAAGTTACACCACGCATAGAAAAGATGTATAGCCAAATTCTGAAGCGAGTTGGGTCTGCATTGCCCCAAGTGCATGCAGTCTGCCTATCATAGTCAAAACGGTAACTCCTGGTAGGACTATCTGGGAATGTTTGTGCAAACTTTTGACCTCTGAAGTTATACTATTCTTGAGATTTAACATCAGTATTTAGGCAAAAGGTTTATGTATGCAGTAACTCTCCAGAATCTTCTCCTCAAAATAAGGCATACTTCAGTTATTAAAAAAAAAACATTGAAAATTTGAGTGTGATATCTTTTCCACACCAATAATCTTCTCTTTCCAATGTGCAAGCTCTTTAAAGGAATCTTCTCTTCTGCATCTCTGTCAAGATCTTAACAATGCCTTACTTGGAGATGACTTTCCACACTTACCTATTGGCTTATCTATTGGTTGGTATAAATAGACTTGATGGGTTGGAAATAATTCAGATGAAACGTAAGATGTCATGAGGAGTGCTAGATTTTGGTGAACAAATGATACAAAAATTATTCTTTCAGTTTATAACACCTAAGAAAGATGTTACATAACAACAACATTTTTGTCTAAGTAAAATATTTATTTTTAAAATAAATATTTTATTTTATTAAAAATATTTTATTAAAAATATTTATTTTTAAAATAAATATTTTGAGTCACCATTCTGCAAGACTTGGGCATTGCCTCCCTCAAATTCATCTTCTCCAGAATCTGCCTTTACCTGGGGTGAGGGCATCAGCAGATCTATGAGCAGTGGCCCTGGGTATATTTCCCAGAAGAAGACCATTTGTCTCCAGGGATAATGAAAGTTGGGGACTTAGAGAAATGTAGTTAAGAGGCAGCAGTCAGTCCTTGAAAGGGGAAAGGAAGGTGTCCAAGCCTCCTGGAAGAGCCCTGATTCTCACTCTGCACACACTGACAGCTGGTTCCCAGGGAGCCTGGTGAGAAAGCATCCTGTAGTAGCATAAAAGGTGACATTCCTAAACTTACCAAAAGCATCAAACAGACTGAAAACCTCATGACCTAGAGACTTTTCCTTCACTACCTCCAAATCAATACTTTGCAAAACATATCATTTGACTCCAGAACTTTTTTAAAATTTGAAACTCTTGAGAAAGAGAGGTGGGCTTTTCCAACTGGGATTAATGAGAGGAGAGGATAGAAGTCACCAACCTCCAGCAGCCATCTTGCCCCATGAGGTAGGAACCTATGAATGGAGGCAGAACAGAACAAAGCAGAACGAAGAGACAGAGAGAGTGAGAGGCACCCCTGAACCCAGTATCTGAAGCCAGCTTTCCCTGGGACTTTCACTTGTTAACCCAATAAACTTTCTTTCCCTTTAGCAGTCTTGCATTGGGCTTTCTCAATTTACAACCAAAGGAATCTGACTAAACCAGCCAAACTGAGATAGTGGATGCCCACAGTTTGCTGGTCCTGGATGCTGCCTGCAGGATAAGGTGGCATCCACCTAACTTCCTATGCCCATGACCGTGGTTGTTAGAACAGTGAAGAAAAACTTTCTGGAAGACCAGACTCTTTCAGGAAGGCACTTTTAGGATATTTCCCATGAGGATTAGTATCTGAGAGACACACAGGAGCCAAATCAGAAACTCGGGACATGCTGGTCAATCACTTCTTTATATCTTCATACCTGGTGAAGAAAGGCCTTTAAATCATATTAATTCTTTGCATATTGGACACTAAATTTTTATTATATTTTGAAACTTAATCTGCCTACCCCATCATTTTCTCTTTTTGTTTGTCATAGACACTGATGGTGACAGATCTGCCTTTTCACTTCCTTAGTGCACACCTATGTATTTGGTGACCAAGCACTCACACCACCACCTGTGAGTGCCTTCCGGGTGACTGAAAGGCAGCAGCCATATTTATCTACGGTGAATCGCAAAAGCCAGACCTAGTTTGGTAAATAGTTTTGAATTCAACCACCAGCTGAAAACTAAATTTTCGATTATGAATGTTATCTTGGCCAACAAAAATAGAAGTCACTGTAGAGGAGTTAATTAAACATAATAAACAGTTCAGGCGGAACAGGAAACCAGGAAACTATTTTTCCTGTCTCCAAAGCTTCTATTACAGGGGAAGGAAGAGCTAATCAGCAAAGAGTCAGGGACATGAGAAGAATGGGAGACTCACAGCAAGGACTCAGTGTTTGGCAGTGAAGCAAAGTCATAAATTTAATCCCCAGGGGGTCTGAACTCATGCCTGTGGGGAGGGGCAGGGGATGAAAAACTGTGCGGAACAGTTATCTACAGAATTTACCACATAAAATGACAGTTATGGTTACAACAGGGATTTGTGGGTGAGTGTGCCAAAATACTTTTTTGGTGACAAGATGATACATATCCAAGGACTTTGAAGACTGAAAAAAATAAATGTGGAGAAAGGTATTGTGCAGAGAAAGTAGGGGATGAGGTGAGGGAGAGCTGGAGAGGGTGGAAGAACATTAGAAAGAGAAGCCTTCTTCCTCTTGAGCTACAGAGTTAAAGACAACTCATTTAAGAAGCCAAAAACAAAATGCGCTGCTTGTCCAAAGATGTAACTAGTGCAGAGAGTTTCACTAATTTAAAAATATTCAGTGTGAAAGTGAACAGAAGATTTCCACAGGATTTTCCAAAGATCCAAGGCCCTTTCCCCAACCACCAAGTCTCACAAACTCCTTGATGGGTGAGCTGAGCAAGAAACAAGGAGGGGCCACCTCTTTCCACCACTGTCTAGAGTCCTACACACCGCATGCCATCTGAAATGTGGCTGCTGGTTGTGAGAACAAGGTTGCCCTTTGCTAGATGTGGGCTAGATGTGGGTTGCCCTTTGCTAGATGTGCACTTTGCTAGAAGAGAACGGGATTAGAAAACATCCTTTTCTGCGTTCCTGGAGCACAGGCCTTGTGCCTCTCCCACACAACCTGAAGATAGCTGCTCACAGCTGCTGGGTACTGCCCCCACTGAGAAAGCCATCTGTCCCGTGAAAGACATGGGAGGCCTCGTGGCTGAGGAGCTGCGGCAGACAGAGCCCGCAGAGGACTCTGGGGTCTGGTTATGAGGAGTAAACCCAAGAAAAAAATCTTCATGCTGAGCTGGTTCTTGTTAAAAGTAGGATTCAGTGAGGAGGGATAAAAACAAAATTTTTCCTGAGATTTCAACTTGTCCCTAAAATATCCATTTGTGCTGAGGTCCTGAGAGCTGCAAGGGGTACCATTATAAAGAGAAGGGGACTGGAGGTAAATCTGAAGAAGAAAAAAGATGAAATGTGACTTTTCCACTTTACTACTATGTTGCTGTGCCAGAAATGCAGAAAGAGGTAGGCAAACTGGAGAGGAGCTAAAGGGCACTGGAAGAATTTCGGAGGAAAAAGAATAATAGTTTTCTATAGCTGACCAAAAAGCAGTTAAATGTGCATATATTTAACTGTATGTATGTTAAATGTATTCATAGGAATGAAGATGAAGATGCATAATGAGTTATGAAAAGATGAAGACAAAAAGAAGTAAAAATATTTAAGCAACTTTTTGAGATTGCAGTAGTTCAAATAACCAAGTAAAACTTGAGACAAGAATTTGTGTGTAAACCCCTCCCAACCAAATCAAAATAGAAGCCAAAGCTTAACTGGTTAGTACATTGGGAGTTATTTTTCAAGGAAGTCATTACAACACTCAGGATCTTCTACAACTTCAAGAACTTCTTCACTACTTGCATGAACTTTGCCAAGTTACTTTCTCTTTCAGACTCCCTTTCCTCAGTTCTGAACAAATGAGATGAAAACAACCACCACCTTACTGGGTTGTGGAGGTGATGAACTGTCGCTGCCTGTGAAAACGAAGCACTCTGCAGCCTGAAAGCTCTAAATAAATGATAATAATGTCACTCAACTCCTTAAGATACTTTGAATTTGAACTTGTACTCATGGAGTCACATCCATGGGAGTCATGATTTTTAAAGTTAAGGATCAGGTGCTCAATTCAGATGACCCTACACCTTGGCTGCTGATAAAATGAGAAACACCAACACGCTGGAGTAGGCATCAGAAAATTCTAAAACTAAAAATCGCCGTGGGCTGTCTTTAGATGGCTTTCACAAACCACCAGGCCTGACGCCAACCTACAATATTTGTAGGTGTACAATATTTGAAGGTGAAAGTAATCATTGGAAGACAGTGTGGTCAAGCCAAGGGGGATGTCATGCTGAGTGGCAGTGATAACCATCCCTCCAATTGCTTAGGCCGAAACCCATGAGTTACAGGGAGGGGAAAGGGGGCTTGTCGTTCGCAAGGCACACGGTTTCAGTTCTGTAAGGTGAAGCGAGTTCTGTGGAGGGACGGTGGCGATGGTAGCACAACAGTGTGAATGTGCTTAATGCCAATGATCTGTACACTCAAAAATGGCTAAGATGGTAAATTTTATGTTACCTGTTTTTTGGCACAATTTCTATGTTTATTTACTTATTTATTTTTAGAGAGGGGGAAGGAGGGTGAAAGAGTGGAGAGAAACATCGATGTGAGAAAGAAGCATCGACTGCTTGCGTTTCATATGTGTCCCGACTGGGGACTGAACCCGCAACCTAGGCACATGCCCTGACTGGGAATTGAACTGGTGACCTTTCGATTTGTGGGATGATGCCCAACCCACTGAGCCACACCAGCCAGGGCTTGGCACAATTTTGAAAAGTTATGAAACCCCCGCCCCCATATTGCCTTTGATTTCCATTTTCATTCATTAATACGATGAGATAACCCGAGGAGAGATGTCGAGAGGATGGGAGATGCAGTCCATGAATGCAGTCAATGAATGTTGCTGTAACTCCTTTGACTCCTTGGCGGGCGACCTGGAAGCAGACGTGTTTCTGAGTCCCACGGTTTTTCTTGCCCAGCTGATGCCTCCCACACAGCTTCTGTCCCCAGATCCTCTGTATCACCTTCACGTGTTCAAACCTCTGGCCAGGGCTAGTATCCTCACTGCTGATTCCTCAGGTTGGCTCTGGGTGAGAGAAGTGGGAAACAGACGGAAAAGACATTTAGAAATCTAAAATGAAAAGGAAACAATCCAGGATTTGTTTCCATAAAAGAATGACATGACGTGCAGTGACTTTCCATGTATTCCCGCACAACAGGAAGACTTAACATGATTGTGCAGACTCTGGAGGCTCACATTTTGGATATCTTGCCCCTGATGGTTTCACTGTTGAACAGAAGCAATAAATAAATTTCAACCATCATATTAATGCCTTCATATTAATTCCATTGTATTAAAATATCATCATTTATTTAATCAGTACAATATTTAAATTATTGCCAGTTTCTTCTTGTAAAGAAGAGACATGTAAAGAAGAGAAGATGTAAAGAGAGACATATAGCTTGGTAACATGTATCAGTGCTTCAAAGACAGTATATAGACTTTAACTCCTCCTCTCCCAGGAATTTACCTTAAAAATCACAACAGCGCAGGCTACTGAGCACAGCAGTGGGTGCTGCACGTGTGTACTGCTGCAAACGTGGCTGTTACATGAAGCTCTGTTGAGACTGACTGAATATATTATGATATAATTATATCACAGAATACCATGTGAGCATTAAAATTATGCTATAATTTATCTTTATTGCAAAGAAAGCTAATGGTAATATTAAGTGGAAAAAATTTACAAAATAGTAATTATCGCATAATTCCACCTTAGTAAAAGTAAAAATAGTATAGGAAAGCTGTGTGTGTGTATGTACACACACATACACACTCCTAATTTTTGGAAATCTTTTTTATTTATTATATTTGTTTTTCTAATGGGAATGTATTATTTTTTATAAGAAAATGCAACAAGCCACTTCAAAAAAGCATACAAAGATAATGCCTAAGACGTAATTCTAAAATAGTATTTCTCAGTCTTTTTTTCATAACCATTCCATAAAGAGACTTTTCAGACATATTTTACTAAAGACCACCACCATGAAATTTTAATACCACAGACATATTGTATATCTATTTGTGTATATATGTACATCTGCTTTATACAAAAAAGTATGATTTTGGGATCGTCAAGAACCAATCTCTGCTCTCTATCTTGGAGGCAATATTCTCCCTGTGAGGAGTTATGCTCTTAAAGAAGAACAAAAGTTTATGTGCAGGAACTTCTTAGTGTGGGGGAAAAGTCCCAAAAGTTTAAGGTCAGGATGGATTCCAAAGAACTGACACATAGCCTTATTCAAATTCATAAGAGCTTCAGTAGGAGAAACTTACACACATGAGCAAATCGGCTGCTCCCGGTGGTGGTGGTGGGCCAGGAATTATCCACACCCCTCCCAGGACAGGGTCTCTGTTTTATAGGGGGTTAAAGGTAAATCCATGTGATGGGTAGTCATGGAGACCACCAGAAAGAACAATGCATTCCTAAGTTAACAGATAACATCAGGCAGTTATCACACTCAATGCATTCATTAACCTTCTTCCTGGGGGCATGGCATTTATTTTTGGGCGCATTCTGGGTTTCTGGGTAGTCAGCCAAGCCTGAGGCTGCAGAGGGTTAAACAGTCACAGAACGTTACAGAGTCCAACATTTCCCAGATGCCTTCGTGGCTGAAACCATATTGCATCTCAGTGAGATTCCCTATACTTAGTTATGCTAAGACATCCTAAATTTACTTACCTAGATTTTCTATTTTATTTCTTTGTTTGCATGTATTTCTTTTTTAAAAAAGATTTTATTTATTTATTTTTAGAGGGGGAAGGGAGGGAGAAAGAGAGGGAGAGAAACATCAATTCACACACATCACACTGGGGACCTGGCCTGCAACCCAGGCATGTGCCCTGACTGGGAATCAAACCAGCGACCCTTTGGTTCACAGGCTGGCGCTCAATCCACTGAGCACACCAGCCAAGGCCTGCATGTATTTCTTTCTTTCTTTTTTTGTATATACACACCAGCCACTACCTTAACATACTCTACTGTCCAAGTTCTCTTTGACAACCAAATTTTCTGAGAGGCTAAGTGGTACAACATGAGAATAGTGGACTCACACATTCTGCCCAATCTTGCTTCCTGTCCTTAACAGATGTTAAGCCCAATAACACCCCCTCAATCCAATTTCTGCATTCTAATCTCCATCTGAGTCAGCCTTCCCCTGTCATCCTAGCCTGTGACCAGGCTCAACCTCAAAGAGTATGCCAGCCCTGATTCCAGAAGTCCAGGTGGGCTGGCTACCAGTTCATCTCCAGTATGAGAAACAAAGGCCTATTTAACTTTTGCCTTCCTTGCAATGATCAGAAAAGTTGGGTTAAATTTCATTTTTTCACTCATGTTATACAAATACATTTTCAAAGTTGACATTTGTTCTCCTTTCCACATCTCCCAGGGAGAAATGATCACATCCAGAACTTTGAGAAATTGCCTATGCATCTGAGGGAAGGAGGAAAGGACTGGATTATCACAAAGCAGTGTCTCTGGGTCCTGCCAGAGAAAGCCACAGGAATTTGCCAGAAGACAATCTTACAGAAGGACTAACTGATTGCTCTCTCTCTTCCTTCATGCTCCACCCACTGAGAAAACATTCTATTCATATGCTCTCTCATGCTTACAGTTGTGAGTTACTGCTAAGAATGGGGTTGAAGGACCCAGTTAATGACACTATGCACAGCGCACTGAGATTAAGAATACACACAGGAGAAGGACGGGGATCAATGTACAATATAAGCACTATTGCTGTGTGTAGCCAAACGGGCTTCTTGCTGCTGTGATTTCCCCAAATTGAACAAATGCCTTCGGTCCCAGGCACAGGGTGTGCCGCTCCCACAGACGCCCGGCCATCCCACTGTGCATTTTGATCGGAAGAGGCAGGACTGAAAAGTGAGATGCACTTGCAGAGGATGACCTTCCAAGACAGAGTCAAAGAAATGTGGCCTTTATTGAGAGTATCAACTTTAACAGAGTTTACCAGTCGTGAAGAAAATGTGGAGCAATACCTGTCTTCCACCAGACATAGCAAAGAGCCAGGGAGAAGTGGAAGGGAAGCAGCAACCTCCTCCCTCTCGTTCCCTGGGAAGATGGGGGTCTTGGCAGAATTTCCTATTTGATGGAGAAACTTCGGAAAAAGAAGAAAATGATGGCTCCTGTGGAATACAAGTTTTTCCATATAAATTTTATCCATTTATTCATTCAACATTTATTGGAGTTTTACTGTGTGCCAAGCATAGTAAAAGACATAGTGCTTCAGTTACCACTTTGTCATGTAATGTTCCACCTCACCCAGCCACTCATTCCCCGTTCTCTGCAACCCCACATGCTAAGCCTACAAATACTTTAAAAGGTTGGAGGAAATGGTCACTATCTGAAAGTATTCATATTACTGTGCTCCAAACAAACAAAATCCGCCACCAAAATCCCAAACACCAAAACCTTCCCAAACTAAAGTGACCGATTCCACAGACATGGTGCCCCAGGATATGATCAGTTTCAGAAAGAATACACAGAAAAAAACAGTAATGGGGACCTACCTACGAACAAAAGGGAGAAGTTAAGGTTGATGGGCTAGTGGGCGAAAAACAACAAAAAGTAGTAAAAACTTCCTACTAGTAGGGGAAAAAAAGCAGCCTGGACTTTTGCTGGAGGTGATGTCTATTGTTTTCACACTTTATTGACCCCCCTTTCAACACTAAAATAATTGATGCATATATACATATATACAATGGTATGGTTTACGTATAACGATTATCTCAACACTTTCAAGAAAAGGTTAATTTACAGAGTATTTTTATTTTCTAAGGGAGTATATAATGTTTTAAGAAGTTTTCTAGGAAAACTATTTTAAACACAGAAACAACTTAAAGTTTTGTTGAATGTATGTTCATCTAAAGATCTTCTGTCTGGACTGGGCTGAAAAATTAAATGTTACTGCACATTATCCACCATGAGGTCGGTCTTATGAAGTTCCCTTTGTCTTAGAGGAATGAGAAAGGTGAAATTAAAAATAAACCCAAGAAGTGCTAGAAGGAAAAGTAGTTGCATTTTTATAATCTTGGGAGGGTAGAAGAAGGAGGTGGAGGGAAAGGGCTTTCTGCAGATGTGGCAGAACTCTGAAGTCATAAGGGGAGAGTTTAATCAATTTAATTACATGAATATTAATACTTATGCATAACTAAAATTCCAGCTAGAGCTGTTTCTATATCCTTATCAGCACTGAGTTCTGAACATTTCAACTATGGAAAAATACTTAGAAAGAATAGGAGGGAATATAAAAATAAGATTACATGGCTACCTCTTGGTTGTGACTGTGGGTAATTTTTTGTTTATATTTACATTCGGCAAAACTACTAAAATGATAACATTAATGGGGTACTAAAATTTTTACTTCCTAGATAGGTTTGGCTGACATACAATTAAAAACAAAGTGTTTCACAGCTAATTCTTTTCACAACATAAAAGGTGATTTGGCAGCAAAAAAAAGAAAAAAAGTGGTGACATAAGGCATGAGCGCATAACTAGGCCCATTATTTCCATTATTTGTATAGCATTCGGACACTGAACTACGATGTTTGTGAAATTCGTTCAAACAAACACAAGGCTGAAAAGTATGCAAATATCCCATTAAAACTGGTACTGACATAAAAGCAAAATTGATGGATTTTTCTTTACAGTATCTGTTGTTTGGGGGAAACTGAAGCCACTTGGAAACAATGTTTACTTGCTAGTATTACACAAATGCAAATCAAAAATAAGGCAAGGCCTTTGTTTGCTTATCAACTTGTCATAGATTCAAAATAAAGATAATCCTTTTGAGTGTGGAGCTTGAACGGATCACAGAGATATAAATTAGATCTACTTTTTGGAAAAGCAATTCAACATTACAAATCAATATTTATGCAATAGAATTTTACCTGTATAAAAATTATATAGCACAGTCTTAAAAGAATATATACTAAAATGTTTAGTAATGATCTCTGAGTGGAAGTAGTAAAAATATTTTAATACTGTTTAATTTTTAAAAATGATTTCTGTGGCAAACAACTGGAATCAACAAAAGTGCCCATTTACAAGAGAAAGGATGGATAAACTGTAGAATATTTACAGAGTGGATATTCTCTTTTTACATGCCCCCCCCATATACTTTTTGCTCTTCCTTAAAAAAAAACTGGTTCCGCATTTCTCAAGATGGGTGACAGGTGGAGCCACCCACTCCCATTTTTTGGAGTCTAGTGAGAAAACACAGCAAAGTTGTGAGGATGGCAGTATCTCTTTTAAAAAGGAAGAAAGAACAGTCACAGTCTCCACATCTCCATGCCAAGGGACCAGGGCTGCTGGGCAGCTCTGTCCCACCGTGGCCTGAAGGTGCAGCCCGGAGAAGGGGGCGGTGGTTAAGGGAGGCCTGGGGGTGCTGGGGGCAGGGCACTTTCATGCCTCATCTCTGCTTGTCTCATTTCCTTTCTTTTTTTCTTTTTCCTTTTTTTCCCCTAGAAAAAGGTGAGCTATAGTCAAAGCCAGGGAAAAGAAAAAAGGCAGCCTGTGCCGCTGACCGAAGGTAGTCAAATGAACTGCTTTAAACACATTAGTAACATGGTGAAATCTTAGTAATACTGTATTAAGTGAAAAACTAAGTTCACAAAGATTGTGTTAAGCATGAATTTCTTTTTACATTTACCAGTATTGAAAAACACATGTTTGTATCAGTCATGGTTATGACTCTATTAGAAGACATAACCCACTTGAGCAAGTTAACTTGCTTTTAAAATAAAGTATCAGATTGTGGTCTCTTGGGTGTCAAGATGGGTTGTGAATTCAGCCCTGTGGAGAAGAATTCCACTAGCTTCTGCAGGTGCCTTTTTAGAAGAAAATTCCTGCCTTGTGGTTTTCCAGACTTCAAATAGGGCCACACTCTCCTCTTATACCCACAGACCTGTTTCTTCACCACGGCCCCTGCCACGCACGACAAGGTCTTTTCTCATTGGCACGTCCTCCGAGGCTACAGCACTGCCAGTTCTGTGAGCAGGGACTGAGGACAGGGTGCGGGGTGCGAGTGTGGGGTGGGGTGGGTGACCTGACTTCCTGCCCTGCGTGAGCTCCTGGCTTTGCCGCTCATCTTCTCTGCTCTGGGTCACCTGCTATCAGTAGGTGCCCCAAGGTAACACATGGCATCAGTGTCTACTTGCCCTAAATGGGCTTGGGTGACTGCTTTATTCCTGGTTTTAGAAACTTACCTCATTATCTTGTAAGTGCACTTATGCACAAAAGGGCAATTTTTATTTTTGACCTAGTACTTAAAGAAAATCTTCATTGTATTTTTCCATTACCATTTAGTCCCCTTATTCCCTCCTCCCCTCAGCAATCACCACACTGTTGTCCATGTCCATGAGTCCTTTTTCCTTTCTGCTCAATCCCTCCCCCACACTCACCCCTCTCCCACTAGCTGTCATCTGCTCTCCATCTATGAGTCTGTTTCAGTACTTTTAGTATGAACATTTTAGGCCATTTTGTCCACACTGTATTTCCAGGATCTGAAGTTCTACCACTTGTATATATTCTTTTAAAATTCTCATGTTTGCATGATTATGGGCACCATAGACTTCTTAACTGCTGACCTTGGAACTGAGGAAGTGAACAAGGGAGACGTGAACACGAATCAGGGAGTCTGGAGTTACTAAGTAGTAGGGAGAGTTGGTGCGTGTGCGTGTGCGTATGCGTGGGTGAAATGCAGGGGAGGGGCTGTCTGCAGCAGGACAGAGGGTAGCAGATGTCAAGTCTTGGCAACCCTGGGCTTGAGGCAGACACCTGAGTGAAAGGCACTAGTGCTCAGGAGGCAGAGGGGTAGAATCTGCCATAACCTCAAGATGACGGGGGTCAGATGAAGTCACCTTGTGAGGAGAGGCGGAAGTGCATTTGGGAAGGAACAGTACAGCACAGAGCTGAGACAGAGGTGTGTCCTGGAAAACATACTGAATTGGACATCAAAACCTGTGGATTCAAGCCTTGGATCTGCAGCTAGTGAAACCTCTGGCAAGTGGCTCGATCTCTTTGGACTGCAGCTTTCTAGTTTGTCAAATGAAGCTTTAACCACGGTATCTGTGGGGTCCCCTCCAGCTTCGATATACTGATTCTGTGATGAGATGTGGGAATAAGAAATGGTGGCTGCCAGTTTTTTGGTGTGTGAGATAATACCATTTTTTCACAGTACAGTATTTATAAATGTAGGCTGTAAAAACATATGCGGGGAATGATATAAAATACAGCAAATGTCTTTTCTTTTTAATTCTAAATATAAATTTTAGTCACATTTTACCCCCAAAATGCATTAATGCAAGTCTGAGTAGACTGATTCACTATTATTCACTTAACAAATATATATGGAGGTTTGGCTATGTGCCTGGCTCCATCCTGGATGCTGGAGAGAAGCAGTGAACAAGCCTCTGTGGACCCTGCTTTCTAGCGGGAGAGCACAGCATTTGCAGGCTACATTACATTGTTCAGCAACTATTAATATGATGTCCTGTCCCGCTGGTGTTCTTAGCTAGAACGAAGCCTTCTTAAAATCTGGGGTCATGGTTTATACTTCTGACCCCACATGGCCTGCAACCATAAAAATCAGGCCGATGGAATCATATACATTGTTTCATTCTTATCTCACAACCATTGGTAAAAAAGAGTAATTGTCCGCGTCTTCTTTCCTTAGATCCAGTAACAAGACAAGGACAAGCAAAAATTAGTATCAGATGATAGACCATTCTCTTGATACTTAGAGCACTGTTATTTTTATAAGATTGACCACACTGAGCTTCATATGTCAGCAAGCAATACCTATAGGCTACAAGGCGGTTCAGGATGATGATGAAGAACATGGGCTTTAATGATGCAAAAACAATATGGAGGTTCTGAAAAAAATTAAACACAGAACTACCATATGATCCAGCAATCCCACTTCTGGATATTTATTTAAAAGAAATGAAATCAAGATCTGGAGATAATTTCACCTCCACGTTCATTGCAGCATTATTCAGAATAGCTCACATGTGAAAACAACCTAAGTGTCATCAACAGATGAATGAATTAAACAAGTTGTAAACACACACACAGGTATATTATTCAGCCACGAGAAAGAAGGGAATTTCTACCATTTACAACAACATGGATGGACCTTGAAGGCATTATGCTAAGATAAGTCAGAAAGGCAAATATGATGTGGACTTTGGCCTGCGGGGTCTGTGTGTTGTGGCTGTGACAAACAAATTCACTTACTACAGAAGTCCTGTGGAGAAAAGGGGACAGCATGGCCACTCTCTGAGTGAGAGAGGGCCCCGGCCCCTGCCTGGACAGGCTTTTATTGCTTCTCTGGGTACATTACATTGAGGATGGTCCTCATTTACTATGCACAGGTTCACTGCAGGTGATTACCTTTTACAGATAACAAAGGAGAGGAAGTTGCTAATTACTACAAAGAAAAAGGATATTTGCAAATGTAAAGGAAAAGGTGATTGAACTGGTTACACTCCATCCTTGGAAGGTTTAGCATAGATTTTAGGAAGTTACTTTAAAGATATGCAGTAAACATTTGCTGCCTCAATTCAGGGTGAGGGAGTTTTAGCAAAAGCAAGCCTCATAGCGGCCTAGATACAATGCAGACCTGATTCCCCACAGGAGAACCAGTCCGTGGGTTTTGGCTTCCTGTGTGCTGACTTGCGCCTGTCAGTTTTCTGATAGGGCTGGGCTACATTCACCATGCCACGCAAAATGGTTCGCTATACAAATATTGTATGATCTCCCTTATACGTGGAATCTTAAAAAGCTGTACTGAGAGAAATAGAAAGTAGAATGGCGGTTACTAGGGGCTGGGGATCGGGGAACTGAGGACGTGTTAGTCAAAGGGTATAAACTTGCAACCAGTAGATAAATACGTCCTGGAGATCTAATGTACAGCATAGCGATTGTAGTCAGCAATATTCTATTATAAACTTCAAAGTTGCTAAGAGACTAGATCCTAATTGTTTCCACAACAAAATGGAAATGATAATTATGTGATGTGATAGAAGTGTTAGCTAGCACTATTGTGGTAATCATATTGCAACATAAACATGAATCAAGTCAACTCATTGTACACCTTAAATATACACAATATTACTTGTAATTATATCTCAGTTAAAAAACGACCACATGGGCTTTGGAGTCAGACAGATCTGGGTTCAAGTAGTTGATTACTGGACTTTGACTCACTCATCTATGAAATTAGATTAGTGATACTCTCCCTCTTAGAGTATTGTGAGGATTTACATGATTGCCAAATTGTTAAGAATTTTAAAAAAGGATTTATTATCTTTCCCCAGTTGATGGAAATTCGGGTGTCAATGATGAAGATGAGCTATTGGTGTTAGGGTGGCAGCTACAGCAAGATTATCATCACTTTATGTCTTTTTTGTCACTGGTTATCTTTGCCATTTGCTTTACAGTCAGAATTTAAATGCTTTCTCTGATCTGGTTTATGTTTCTCTTAATAATACTAAAATTCACAGAACTTGGACCCTATGTTGATGCACATACTTTGCTGATTCCTGATATTATTTTATTGGTCCTTTGCATTTTTGGTGATCCCAGAATATCTGTTTTAGATTTTAAATTTGTGTTGGACAGAGATAAGATGTGCATACTTATTTTACTTTGTCTACTTATTGTTATCCCATTCCCTGTATTGAGTTTTATTTTTTTGTATTACTGAGTCACTATTTCTTTAAATAAATTTTCTATAGTGTAGAGTTGTAATTTCTAATAAAAGAAAATTTAAAGAATCATTCCTTCACTTCATTCATTCATTCAAAAAGCAGTACTGAATTCTTACTATGCCCGAGTAAGAATAAGAAGGCCAATGAGCCCTGGCTGGTGTAGCTCAGTGGACTAAGCACAGGCCTGCACACCAAAGGGTTGCTGGTTCGATTCTCAGTCAGGGCATATGCCTCGGTTGTGGGCCAGGTCCCCAGTTGGGGACACATGAGGGACAATCACAAATTGATGTTTCTCTCCCTCTCTTTCTCCTTCCCTTTTCCTCTCTCTAAATAAATAAATTTAAAAAAAGAAAAAAAAGCAGGCAAATGAGATAGGCTCTTTTTTCTTAAGATGTTGGTGCTTGAGAGTAAAGGAATAAGGGGATATGTAAAACAAGCTTTCTAATTTGATCAACTAAAAACTACAGGAAGACCATCATTATTAATTTCTGTCCTTTTCTAAATGAAGTCTTAGCTTTGGTAAACACAATTTGATTTTACGTAATTTAATTAAAGAAATACATCTTGACGACCGACTAGGGTGAGTCCTTGGGGATGAACTAGACGATGCACTGGTCCTCAAAGAGTTGAGAGGGCTGGTGATGTGGACTTGGGTGTCCCTGTTCGCTCAGCCCTGCCCCATTGTCACAGCTGACAGGGTTCTAGAGTAAACCAAATGTAAGGAATTCAGGATCATTAAGTTCTCTATGTTTATTTAGTGTTTTCCATATGCACGAAGTTCCTCTTCTTATTATGCCAAATTATTCCTGTGATGGCTTAAAACATTTAGTTGAACTTCCAGGACCTGTGATTACTGGTATTTTGGCTAGGTTTCTCATTGGAATTCCCCTTATGCTAGCCTCTATAAAACAAAATATTTAAGAGTTGCTTGACTTTGTGTCTTGATGAATAATCATTGAGATAAGATTTTCTCTGAAATGGAAAATATTGTTTATCTTCCTGCTGGACTTGGCTGATAGTTTCAGTAGTTGTTGAACTTCGTGCTGATTTCTCTTGAATGGATCCTTTTGTTTTGATGGCTCTCCTTATGTAAACCATCTTTAATTTCTTTGGAGAGTCTATTGCTAGCAAAATTACTTGTTAATATTATAAATTTCTTATTCCAGTTGGAAGGGAAATAACTGCTGATCCCCTCTTTTTTTTGGCGTGTAAACATTAACAAAGAGTATAGCACCTGCCCTAGAATCGTAGACTCCATCTTTGGAAAACTGTAAAACAGCAAACATTTTTATTGACTCCTGGGGATTCTGCATGCTCCTCAAAACACTATTTTTATTACAGGAAATCTCTTGTTATTTTCTAAATTGAAGCATGGGTTTTCCTCTTATATCAATAACTCACTTCACTTTTTAATTTTCTTGCTTTAGTTATGTTGTTAGATGGTTCAATATTTACTTTAACTTTTTTATATGAAATCAAAACAATTATTTTGATTCACTCACACAAATGATAATGTGTGAATAAGAGAAAGCAAATTAGAAAACACAAACCAAAAACCACAAGATTGTTGTTCTGGCAGTTCACGCTATCATCCCCCATACATGGCTTCTTAAAAGTTCCACTTTCCAAACAGTACTGACATAAACTGTCCCAAACAATGGGACATAAAGAAGGTTCTGCACCCAGCTCCAAACTGGGGATTTCCTCTCCCGCCACAATTCTTGGACACCAATCGGGCCCCCTACAATTCAACTCAATTCTGACACTATCTGCCTGAAGATAGTGTTGGATCTCACAGGTTCAAATACCAGTTTCAACTTCAGGTTGTCACCTGTGTTTCTAACTGACTGGTGATAAAAGGAAGGCTCCAGCAACCTCTTCCTTGTGTTTAATAAATTTGCTAGAGTGGCTCACAGAACTCAGGGAAACATTTCACTTAGTAGATTGCTGATCTGTTCTAAAAGGATGTAATTTAGGAACAGCCTAATGGAATAGGGTAAGGCATGGGGACAGCACCTCTTGGGGTGACACTCTTCCAGTACTTCCATGTGTTCAGCAGCCTAGAAGCTCTTGGAAACCCCTCTTGGTTTAATGAGCTTTTAATCAGGATCTTCCTCTTATTAGTCTGTTCAGGTTGCTGTAACAAAATACTATACACTTTGGGGCTTAAACAACAGCAATTTCTTTTCTCACAGTTCTAGGGGCCGAAGTCCAAGATCAAAGTGTTATCCAGGTCAGGTCCACTGAGGCCTCTCTTTTTGGCTTGCAAATAGCTATCCTCTTGCTGACTCTTCACATGGTTGTCCCTCTCTGTATGGGACACCCCTGGTGTCTCACTGAACATGCTTATCTCTTCTACTGGGGGCGCCTGCCATATTGGATTGGGGCCCACCCTAACAGCCTTGTTTCAACTTAGTTATCTTTTTTAAGACCTTATCTCCAAATACAGTCACATTCTCAGGTCCTAGGGGTTAGGGCTTCAACATAGGAATTTTGGACTTAGGTGAATTTAACAGGTTGCTGGATACAAGTTCAGAATATAATTTTCAATTGTATTTCTGTATGTTAGCAATTAACAAGAAAATGAAATTTAAAAAAGGAATTTACAATAACACCAAAAAAGTAAACTATATAGTAATATATGTAAGAGATGTATGTGATATATGCACTGAAAACTACAAAGTATTGCTGAAAGAAATTAAAGAATATGCCACATTCATGGCTTGAAGACTCATTATTGTTGTCAACTCATCCCAACTTGACCCACAGATGCAAAGAAACCCAACTAAAATATGAGCAGAGTTTGTTAATTCTTGATGAAAATTGACAAGCTGATTCTAAAATTTATATGAAAATCCAAAGAACCTAGAATAGCTGAGCCAGCCTTTAAAAAGAAGTACATAACAAAGACTTATACCACCAGAAACCAATTTATTATAAGGCTATAGTTCTAAGATATGAGCGGTACTAGCACAGGAAAAGTCAAGCAGATTAGTGGAACAGAATGGAGAATCCAGACACAGACCCAAACTTACAGTTTAGTAACTACCTGATTTATGGCAGAATCTCTACTGAAACTCAGAAGGAAAAGGACAACCTTCTGAAAAAATGATGCTTGGTCAAGTGGATATCACTATGAGAGAAATAAATTATCCCTTTTTCTTACTATGTCTCAAATTCAACTGAGTACTACTGTATACCTAAATATGACAGGTTAAAAAAAGCTTTAGGACAATAACAAAGAATAATATCTTCATGACCTTTAAATAAGAAATGCTATCTTAAACAGATAATTGGACAACATTAAAATTAAGAACTTTTGTTCAACAGAAGAAACCATCTGGAAGCAAAAAGCCAGCCTGAGAGTAATATACAATATTTACAACACGTGTAACAAATTAGTGGCTTATTTATCAAATATATTGAGAACTACTACAAATCAATAAGGAGAATACACATATACACAACAGACAAACGGGACTGAAAAGGTACCTCAAAAAAAAAGAGTATATCTAAATGGTCAAGAAACATGTGTTCATCTTATTATTAAGCAAGTAAAGTAAAATTAAAACATGGTGGCATTGTATATATGCCCAAATAGTCAAAATTAAAAGACAAATGGTGTCAAATGTTGGTGAAGAAGTGGAATAATTCTATCTTCCATATGCTATTGGTGGGGATGTAAATTCCAACAGTCACTTTGGGAAACTTTCCAGTATCTTTTAAAGTGAAGCCTGGGCATTCCCTGACTAGATGACCATGTCCTGGTTCTCCCTGAGCAGTTTCAGCTCATCCATATTTTCTCAGAATGCTTTTCAGTTTAGCATTTGTCCTAGACCTTTTCATTTTGAAACAAAATTTTATTTTAACGTTGCATTAAAATAAGGCAGAAAAGTTTTAGTGGACTTCTTTCCTCTTCCAGCTTCTGCCAGGATCTTGTGTAGTAGCATGGGATGTATAAACTTTAACACATTGCTAAATCTTAAAGGCAACCAGAGATAACACTTTTCTTTCCCCAAATCTCTCCTGATGCCACAAAACTAAAATTTCCTTTTGTTGGATACAATTCAGAGTGCTTTAAAAATAAATATTGTGGGACACAAAAGTCTAGGGAGAACTATCTTTTTTCACTTTTGAATTGTAGTGAAAGAAGTTGTTGACACTGCTGCCCCTGCTGGCCATTTGTATAATAGCAGTGAATCATGCCATGGTCCGGCAACTGGCCTGCCAGAAGCATGAAGCCCATAAAGTGCCAGGCGGTGTGATCAGTGGGAAAGTTAAGCAACTAAATATTTGAAATATGTGCAGAAAATGGTAGCTAAGTTGTCCCATTAAAGAGTGAATCGAGACTAGTGTAAATGCTCTTACTATGGTGATTTTGTCATCTGTTGCACAGTGTAAATCTACAAGTGTTCATCTATTTATGTTGTTCCTTGGTAAAGATTTTTTTACTTAACAATAAATTTTCTTGGGAGCAATGAATTCAAATAAATGGAAGTGCATATTTAACAAAAAATAAGACTGTTCCAATTTCTTTAGCAAGGTGGTGATAAATGTATTATTTTTATAAAATATTTGTTAACATCAACTATCCATCATGGGGTAATATCACGGGCCACAGACACAAATGTACTGAAGAAATGTCTGCTTACATATTAAAATGGTAGGTATTTCAGGAAGGCTGTAAGCAGCCACAAAAGACAAGTTTGCATATCTTCCATGAAGCATGGCTTTATATTAAGATCAAATGACCATTGCAAATTCATTTTGTTCATTTTTAAATTTCAAATTTTCTTGTGAAAACACAAAACACTAAATGATAGTTGTCAGTCTGTTTGCTCCCTTAGCAGAACAAGAACTTTTTAAACAGTTAAATAACAGTATTACAGCAGTGTCATTGATGTCACAAATAGAAAAATCACTTCCATAATGGTGGAATTTTTATCTCTAATTCATGAAGTCACAGTAAAACTTTTAAATTCTTTCTATCTAAGGAAAAATTTATGACATTATATCAAAGAAAAATCTATAAAAATATAGATTTAAATCATTCAACACCAAATATTTTTGTGGTGATAATACAAATACAAATTATGGTATAGCAGTGCATTGAGGTTAAAACAATATTCTTACTAAACTAAGAAACCTATGGAGTAGCAACATAGTTGGAATTGGCTGTGGTCAGTGCATAATTTATTAAGGTGTCAAAAATATGTGCTGTTCTTTTGTGCATTAAAAGACTGTCAAAAGAGTGAAAAGGCCCACAGAATGGGAGAAAATATTTGCAAATCACATGTCTGATAAGGGATTAGTATCCAGATTACATAAAGAATTCTTACAACTTAACAACAAAAACCAAACAACCCAATTAAAAAATTGGCAAAACTTTGGACGGGGCAAGGGAGAGCAACAGGGGGAAGAAAGGGGACAACCGTAACAGAACAACAATTTTAAAAAATGGGCAAAAGACTTGTATATATATTTCTCTAAAAAAGATATGCAAATGGCCAATATGCACATGAAAAATGTTCAACATGCCTAGTAATTAGAGAAATGCAAATAAAAAATCATGAGATCCATTCCACACTCCCTAGGATGGCTGTTATAAAAAAAATAAAATGGAAAATAGCAAGTGTTGGTGAAGATGTGGGGCATTTGGAAGGCTTGTGCATTGCTAGTAGGAATGTGAAAGCACTGTAGTCAAGTTTGGTGTACTTACAACTGTAAACCTACCTTTGCCTACTCCTGTATATCAGCCAATAAATTTCCTTTTACCTTAATTGGGGCGTGTTTTCTTTCATTTTCAGTAGAAAGAATCTGCTTGATAATCAGCATTGGATTCTCACGGAATTGTCTTTTAGCTTTGACCATGTTAACGTTAATGTAGTCACAGATCTAAAGGGATCTGAAGTGAGACTAGATGTTCTTTTATCTGTAGGGGGGCTGGTTAAAATAGCTCTTTAAAGATTTTTTTAAAAAAGGACCATTTCGAAACATGTCTCAGGCACAGGAGAAGAGGGGCTGCAAGGAAACTACCACTGCCCTTTCTCACAGGGGCTTAACTTGAAGAAGTGCTGGTGCTGCCCTCCTGGTCTTCATTTACTGAGCAAACCTCTTTCCTTAGAATTTTATAATTGAGACTGAAAAACAACTTGGGAGTGACTTACCAGCCTTTTCAGACATGGAAAAAGTAATGTTTGCAGAGATGATATGACTTGCCTTTTCAGTATCCGCTTAATGGTCAAGTCAGGCCCAAGAGGCAAGCTGGAGCCTTCGCACTTGCAACTGCTCCAGGGAGCCAATCAGCTCCCTAGTCGGAGGGCGTCGTATTGAAACTGGCCACGTTGGGAGAATTTACCCCGCAGAACTTGGCAACCACAGCGCACCAGGCTTCGGCCCCTTCCCCAGGATCCCAGAGGCTGATAGTTAAGCACTTTCCAGCACACCCCTCCTAGCACCGTAAATCCCACTTTCTGCCACACCATTGTGAACTCAAAGACATTTTAAGACTATCTTTTTGTAACAGTACAGTATTGTAGTTTGTACAAAGGAACCTCACCGTTTGAAATACTTTACAACATTATTATGTTACATGTTCCTCTTTACCACTTAGTGTTAAAGGATAAAATAAATACGTCAATTATCAAAGTTTTTCTGAGGCAGACTTTTATATTTTATGTTTCACTTCAGCCTACTTCTTCTATACTATGGGACATTTCCCAAGTTTCTGTATAAAGTTATCGAGGGCTCAGTAGATGGCGCTGCTACACTGCGGTTTTGGTCAGTTTTCAGAAGTGTTGCTTTCTGGGATACACATCAGAAATTTGTAATATTCCTAGTACAGGGGGGTTGAGAGGGAAACCCAGGTCTGTTCATCTAGTTCTAGGCAGGTATCAACTAAGATTCTAAATCTCCTTTTAAAAAATACTCTCAAACTCTGTGCCTTGAGTAAAGAGAGATACTGTCTAAGCATATGTCCTTTGGGCATTTGTATTTAAGACCTCTGCCACCCGAGATTCTGAAGGTATTCTGCTAGTATTTTCTCTCCAGGTCTTAGCATTTAGATGGGTAGGTGAATCCCTCACAAATTCTTTACTATCTTTTTCTACATGCAAAACAACAAAGTCCAGAGAAGTCATGTTACTCTGAAAATTGAATTTTCTCTCTTAGAATACTGCCTCTTGATTTTTTAAATATCACTAACGCTCTAAAAAATAAGATAAACTCTACCTGGTGAATGAATGAATGTGTGACAACCTGGCCAGCCGCCACCACCCCCAGGCCCATCACTGCAGCTGGCCAATAGGCATCTTGTTCAAATTTTCTTTTGTCTTATTATGAAATTTTCATGGATACACGAAAGGCCAGCTAATTTAACAAACATGCATGCACCTACCACTCAGATTAAGAAAGGAGAGATCACAAGTATATTTGAACACCCCATGCATTATTCCTATTTGCATTCATTGCCCCTCCGGCCTAGTATTAGAATTCAATTTTTCCATTCGTGTCTTTGTCATCTATCCTAGTGACAGATGACACTTGTCCTTTTGTGCTTGCTTTTTTTTTCTGTTCAACATTATGTTTTGGAAAACTATCCATATTGATATCTAGTTTATTTATTTTTACATGTTCACATTGAATGAATTCTTTACATTTTGTTTAAACCAGTCTTCTTCCACTGATGTGTATTTATGTCACTTTCATTTTCCATTGTTTGTGTGAGACTTTCTTATAGACATATATATTTTATGTGCTTGAGGTAATTCATAGGAACAACAAAACATAAAAGTGATATCTATAGTCATTGCAACCAGTTTATCTTCCTATTTTCTCACTAAATGTAGCCTGTGTTAGTCCTTTCTATTTTTTATTTTATTTTATTTATTTAGAGGGAAAGGGCGGGAGAGAGGGAACCATCAATGTGTGGTTGTCTCTCACGCACCCCCTACTGGGGATGTGGTCCAAAACCCAGGCATGTGCCCTAGACCTGGAATGGAAACAGAAACCCTTTGATTCACAGGCCGGTGCTCAATCCACTGAGCCACACCAGCCAGGGCTGTTATTCCTTATAACTGTCAATAATTTGAAAATATTAGAAGGCAATAGATTGGGAGTTTAAAACGTTTTTAGAGTGTGATTCAGCCTCCCAGAACTTCAATTTTCTAAATGCCAAGGAGTGGAACGGTGGAGCTGCGGGTGTGCCCACATTCTGCTTGACTTCACATCTCTGTGTTTGGGAGCTTTGAAATCCACCTCCTCACCGGCCTCTTCCAACTTTTTGTTATTAAAAATTTCAAACATAAAAAAATAGAAAGAATAGAATAATGAACTTTTATGTTCTTATCATTTGGTTTTAACAATTATTATTAATTCATGGTCCATTTTGAATCATACATACCTCTCTGCCTACACACTCCTTTTCTCCCAGATTCTTTGAAGTGTATCTTGTCATTCTAGGATATTAGTCTGAAAGACAGAATTGTTTCTTTTAAACAATGTGCTAGATCACACAAAATAATTAATAGTCCTTAACAGCAAAATAACCAGCAGGGGTACAAATTTTCACAATTGTCTCATAATATTTTTATGGCTTACTTGAATCACAAACCAAAGTAAGATATGCAAATTATGATTGTTGGTATGTCTCTTAAATATCCTTTAAAATATGGATTCCTTACCCCCCATTTCTTTTCCTTCTCCTTGATATTTATTTACTGAAAAATAATGGCTTTTCCTACAGAGTTTCCCACAGTTCGGATATTTGCTATTGATTGTGTCCCAGGTTGTTTAACTTGCTCCGCTGCCTCTGTACTTTCTGAAAACTGATGTCAGATCTTGATCAGATTTTTGGGTCCCGTAGTTCACAAAGTGCTCCTCCTGTAGGTCCTTTCAGGATGTCTTTCCACCTAAAAAACGGGGCTTCCCTTGAGGGCAAAGGTTGCATTGCAAACAATGACAGGCACCATTCCTGGTTATTCGTGTACATGTTCTACGTGACTTTCCCCTTTTCTCTTTATCTAAATTCAACAATAATATTGAAGGGAGTTGTTAGACTGAAACATTTACAGCATAAAAATAATAATTTCTAAGCCAAAAACAACTCCTCATGTACTTTGGATCCTGCAAGTCCCTATTCCTTCTGCAACTGGTAATCTAATTTTATTTTTCATTCATCCAGTACATTCAGGTTTGGAGTCAGAAAAATTCTTTTTATTGTTCTATTTAATTACTCAAAAATAAAGCAGATCTCTTTCCATGTTTCCAGGCTATTTGGCTGAATGTGGAGAAGGCAAAACACAGAGTGAAAGCTAATTGCTCCCTCCAAATCCCAGAGAAAAGTAAATGATAGAACATTCTTTCCAAAATCCACAGTCTTGGTGAAGAATACATTACAGGGAAAAAATGTCTATAATATTATTGAAATTTAATTTCTTATTTATCTCTTTTCTCTTTAAATTCTCAGTGCAGGAATTAAACCTGAGAAACCAAATGAACCATAAAGAAGAAGAAGAACTGGTTTAATTAGGTGTAAAGATTATAAACCTAGAGTGGAACCTGACGTTTTCATGCTTAGTCTAAGTAGATAAGGGGATAAGTGGCAAATTATCACTGAAAACATAAAAGAAAAGGGGAAAATCTTTCTATTATACTTCTAAGCCTTGGGATGGAGTTTGGGGAATAATAATATAAATATATTTTTTGGGATAGGCAGCATTATTTGAGTCATTACTTCCCATAGTCCTTTGAAAACTGATCATTTTTATTTTCTTTATTGCTTTTGTTCAAACTCATTTCAGTGAAGTGTCCTCCAAAAACAAAATCTAAATTTTGATCAGTAAATAAGTAGGTGACTGATTGACTAAAATAAACTTTTTTACTTTGAGACTGATGAGAGTGTGTGTGGACACACAAAGATAGTATTTCATAGGATGGAGACATTAACTAAGTTTTTTATGATGAAGTGTTGGGCTTTCTAAACTTATAATAGCTAAGTTATTGAAGAGTTTCATGAAAATAATTATGAACCATTTTTGAACACAAAGAGTCCACTAGCAATCTATCTTATACACACCTCACAGATGTAGGGAAGTAAGCAGACAGAGGGCACACCTACTGAATCGGCCCATTTCCACCAGGCAACGGAGAAGAAAGGCTAATCAGGTGTGCTAGATGACACAGGGCAGGTCAGAGCTGGGCGGGACCCAGAATTATTTCCTTGATAGGAAAACCAGGGTTTAGATGGCATAGCTGAGTAGTTTAATATCTCAGACCTCATTAGAGGCGAAGCAAGGAGTAAAACCTAGAAACTTTGTTTCTGAGACCCTTTTCAATCCATTCTGATGACTTACTAAGGCAGGTAAAGGACAGCCGGTAAAACACTGTTATGACCAGACAATTAGGGCCACGCATTAGAACATAGGCTTCAGATACAGGGTGTGTTAAAATAATGTTTTTTTCATGCTTTTTCAGTTACCCACTTGAAGATTAATAGCATGTCCAGCAGAATTATCTTTCACAGCAGTGGTAAACCGTATACCAGGACACACAACACAAATACTTCCATTTGGGGAATTAGCCACCAGAGGGGGACAAACTTTCTCCATCTAGGATGAACATTATCTGGAGTGTTGTTGAGATAACTTTCTCCCTGGGAGGATCGGGTCCCTTTCTGCCTGTTTCCACTGTCCCTGCGTTTCCTCCCCTCCTCATCCGCTCTGGACTGGGCTGTGTCAGAGCAACCCCTCTGGTCTCCTGGTCTCCACTCTTCCATCGTGCCGCCGGAGAGGTATTTATGACTACAGAGCTTTCCTGTTTAAAATCCTTCAAGGACGTAGCCTTTCCTGGGATTTCATGGCATTTTGTACGTGCCTCTATTTTAGCCATTCATCATGCAGAACTGCATTGATTTATTTGTGTGTCTACTTCCACACCAGCAGATGAACTTTGCTAGGACCAGACCTTGCCTCTGTTATTTATTTATTTATTTATTTATTTATTTATTTAAGTTGGAGGGTAGCCTTGACTTGCAGCCTGATGCATTTGACTGATTAAATGAAGGTAAATAAAGTGTCTTTATTTATTGCCCTGGTTCTATTTTGACACGCACATAGGAGTTCACTCACTCTCCTTGCCATGCTTCTAATTCACACAATATGAGACTAAGGAGGGGCCTGAATTGCTACCTCAATTGGGGCACCCCTCATTATATCCATTTAAAGAGGGCTCTGGAGTTAACTATTGCTTTCAAACTACATTTATGTATTTTTAAAAAATGAACACCTTTACAGGGATTAGTTGACAACTGACAGCAAGAAGGAGATATGGGCTGGAGACTGAGGAGTGTGAGGGGGTGAGGGTGCTGGGTAGAACAGGAGGGTATGAACTAGGCGTCCCGAGGGAGCTTTCCAGTAAAACAGTCGTATCTCACAACCAAGGCAGTGCCTTCATTTGCACCGGTACCATCCTCTTATGGCCATTTTTGACACAGGGGCTCTGGTTTTGCTGACTTTTGAACAAAACAATGATGACAAACAATCAATTTAAAATGTTTTAGTTTTTTCAACAAAACAAAAACTAAGCAAACCACTGGAACAGGAACAGAATCAGAGAAATGCACATCATATGGAGGGATTTCAGTGGGGAGGGGGAAGGGAGGAATGGCAAGGGAAGGTACAGGGAAGAAGAAGTATAATTAGTAGGCATAAAATAGATGGGGAGAGATAAAAAATGGTATAGGAAACAGAGGACTCAAAGAACTTATATGTACAACTCATGGACATGAACTGGGGGGATGCTGTAGGGCTGAGGGTTGCAGGGTGGAGGGGGGACAAAGGGGGAAAATTGGGAAAACTGTAATAGCATAATCAATAAAATATACTTAAAATGTTTTAGTTTTTTAACCTGGTAATACATGCATATGACTAAAAAATTCAAGTAGTACAAAAGGATAAAATAAAACTTGTTTTAAACTTGGCAAGCAAAAATTTCTTATTTTGTCTATGTCATCTTCCTTAGTTTTCTTTTTCCTTGTTTAAAATTCCTCCTTACCTCCCCCGCCTCCCCAAAGCTTGGAACAATTTTATTTTCAAAAGGACTGGTCTTTTATCACTATAGTTTTAAAAACTTTGCTGATCAGAGTTTTAAAGAGGTCATATCTAAAGAGTGGTGTGGGGGGAATGGTGGGGGGTAAATGTAGACAACCGTAATTGAACAATAAAATAATTTAAAAAAATAAAGTGTGGTTAGGCAGTCATTCTACATATGCTTTTAACTTCGGGAATATGAAGCTCATCAATACACTTTCCAAAATCAGCAGTGAGCAGCCGGTATAGGGTATGTGCCAGAAATTAGGGTGACAGGTGAATCAGATGTGTTACATTTGCATCAATTGGTTGTAAAATGAAAGCGAGACTAAAACCCCCAGCGTGGTTTATCTGAATTTGCAACCTTTTCTTCTTCACATGTTGCTGGCAAATGATATTCAGGGTGAAAAAATCTGGGTTTGAGCACTGCGATTGTTCTGTTTTGTCTTGGCGTGAAAGCTGTGCCCAGACAGCTATGAGTTCAGAATAAAAGCTGGAAGTTATTGCTGCATCTAAATAAGTCCCAGTCGTACAAGTTCTGAGACAAAAATATTTTCATGGAATGTTGATATTTCAAAGATGTAACGTGAAGAAACTTCTAGATTTTGGATTTGAATGAATATGATTACTTCTCATTTACTCCATTTTGAAGACACACATTTTTAAAGGATGTTGACAATTTAAAAATTTCTTAATGTGGTCCCTGTTGGCTTTTTAAAAAAAACTGTGGAAATGGAAAAAGGATTCCAGACTAAAGACATGCTAAAACTTTGGGGAAAATCCAGGCATGCAACAAAATGAATAGAGAGAAATATGTTGAGACACAAACCGAGAAAACCCAATGCATAAAGACATTTTTATGACAATTTGAGGCTTCCATGGCACACTGACCTGAACACTGGTCTTTCAGAGCAAAGGTACTTAACATGCTGCTTCATGCAGAGAGGTGACCAGTAAATGTTGTTGGTGGTGAGAAGTTTATTATGGAGAAAAGGGAATTTTGTGGATGAAGGAAAATAAAATTGTGAGGCTACATGGTCAAATGTTTTCAATGACTTGAGAATATTTTTTGAAATATAGGTAATCAAATAAAATATATCATTGAAGTACACATTAAAATTTGAAGTGATGATTTCAGGGAATAATTGAGTTAATTTTGGCCTAAGACATTACAGATAGAAATAAAAATGTAAGTTTAGTAACATTTTATTTACATAAAATGTTCGGTGACTCACATAAACCTGGTAACAACACAGTAGAGGAGATTCCCCCTATATTTATTTATAAAAAATGTTTATTTTTACATGTTTAAACTTCAGTCATCTTCAAAGTACTCTCCATTTGAGGCAACACACCTATCAAGATGGTTTTTCCACTGCTCAAAACAGTTTTTGAACTTGTTGATTTTAATGCTGTTTAGTGCTTCTGCCATTTTGATTTGCTTTTTTCACCTCTTCAACATCTACAAAATGTTTCCCTTTGAGGAATTTTTTCATCTAGGGACACAAAAGAAAAGTCCCTCAGGCAAGATCATGTGAATAGAGAGGGTGGGGCATGAGAATCATGCTGTTTTTGGTCAAAAACTGCTGAGCACTCTGCATGGTGTGGGCAGGTGTGCTCGTAAGTCACCCCTCAGGGAATGGGCAAAGGGGTTGAAAGAGTCTTCAGAAAAATTCACTGAAGCTGACGCAGCCTCTCACAAGACGCCAGCTGGTGCACTGATACAGATGGTTTCCTAGAACACTCATCTAGCAGGGGAAACCGGTACTACAAGGGGCCCACCCTCAGGAAGATAATTCTGGGTTTTTGGTTCCCCCTTATAGTATGAAATATTTCTGAATGCTCACATATTGACTCTTCTTGAAGAAACATCTCCAAGTTAGATTCTTCTGTTGAGATGCTTTTCTTCTAGGGAGCATCTTTTTTGTTCCAGTATGATAACATGAAGATAATGGCCTGTGCTTTTCCATCTTAAGTGAGCAAAATTGGTCGTGGGAGAGTACAGAATGAGAAAAACGGCAATTTGAAAAACATACGTCCCTTACTTTGGAACTTTGCACTGGATTTCCTTTTATGGCCTAAGTCCAGCTGGCCAACCTTCCTTACCTTGTTTTGCCTCCTTGGATTTTGTTTGGGATGAAGGACTGAGAAACAGCTAACAGAGAGCTGGATTTGAAGTGGACAGCAGGGGGAGGCCGCCGAGGGCCCTCCGGCCGGGGAAGCTGCCTTCCTTCTGACAGAGGCCGTGGCATCTCCCTGCAGGCAGATCCCACCACACAGGTTTGTTTGAGTTCTCACAGACGTCAGAAGAATGTTGTTGCCTTGGGGTCAGCACTCATTTGTGTCCTCTCCAAATCTCTTGTGTGTAGACAAGACAAACTCCTAACAACGAGCTGGACAGAACTACAAATGATAGGGTTCATTGCCCCACGTCGTGGTGCTGGAATCACAGAACTCACTTCCACAAGGGAGGAAAGTCTGCCAAGTGTTAGAGCCACTTCCACCTCGATACGCAGGATAATGTGGATGTCACAGAAACTCTCTGTGCCAAGACAGACACTCTCTCCTCGCCTTACGGAGAAAGAAGCCAGTTCGAGGAAACCAGCACAGGCTCACAGAATAGAGGGTGTAGAGGAACATTAAGCAGGAGGAACTCCAAAAAATTGTGTGGTTTTGCTTTTGGGGGGGGCGGTTGTTTTGTTTTGGCTCACTAGAGCATGTAGAAGTGGAAGCAGGAGAAAAAGAGGTGAGAAGGGAGAGAGAGGAGTCAGGCTTCCGTGGTGAAAAGCAGCCCTAGCATAGGTGAGACTGGGAAGTTGGTCAATATAATTTTACTCCCCTTTCAATTGCTTAATTAATTAAAAAGTATTTCTTGAGTGGCCCTCTTTTGTTGCCAGACAATGTTCTAAGCGCTAGAACTACAGTAGTGAAAGATCAAGTCCCTGACATTATGGCATTTATATTTTGATATCTATATATTATTATTTATATATAATAATTTATATTCATAAATACATTATAATTCTACTATTTCAGTAAGAGAGATAGGCAAGAAGAAAGTAACCAATTAAATAAGTAGATCATGCAAATTCAGCTAGTGATAGGTGCTGTGAAATAAAATAAAGCAAGGTCAGCGAATAAAAAGGGGTGTGTGTGTATTTTAGATAAGCAGTCAAGGAGGGCTTCTAGGAAGCGACATTTGGAAAAAGAACCTGGAATGAGGGTGTGAGTGATTTGTCAATAAAATTGTAAAGTGCTTTTTTTCCCTCCTGCCCAGGATGGGGGTTGTCCCGGGAGTTGGGACCACAGCGTCGCTTCTAGAAGGGAGTCAGAGCTCTTCTGCTGTAGCTACGTGGGGCGGACTGACCTCAGGGCTGTGGCTGGGCTGGGAGCGCACCTTCTGAGAGAGGTGAAGGGGTAGCAAGCAGCACCTTCAGTTCCTTTGCAGCTGCAGCCCACGCTACAGACCAGCAACGTTAACTCCGGAAGTGTAGGGCTTGGTCCCAGCACTGCTACTCATCCACTGGGTGAGCTGGGCCAGTTATTTAACCTCTCTTTGCATAAGTTTCTTTATCTGGAGAATGAAGTCAATGAGGCTATGTACGATCCTTAGGACAGCGCCCCTAGCGCATAATTAGTTCTGTGTAGGTGTTGGTTGTAATTAACACATTGCCCTCCTTAGGGGCCCCAGCTCTTCTGCTCTTCTGCACCCCACTGAAAAGGTTGATTAAGAAGCGTCTTCAACAAGGTCATTATTTTACGCTGTTGAAGCCAGTGTCTTCAGGGCCTACTGGGTTCAGCAGCTTTCCTCACTGAACCTAACCACAAAAGCGCTGATTGTTCTCACCTCCACGGCAACGTGGTGTCCTGAGGGCAGACTCTGTGGCTTCCCCGCAGCCTCTCCCGACTCTTGGAGAGGATTTCTCTCATAAGGATGGGTGCTCCTTTCAGGTTTCTTCCTCCCTAGACCTGAGGGGGAAAAATTTACAAATTTAATCTTCCTTGGGAAATCTGGCTACGTTAAGCACCCATATATTTAAGTCCATATACAGAGAACTGTATATAATAGTTCATAGGAAAATAGAGAACCAAAAGGAACCTGGTCCAATCACTTCTCTGCTTAGGACATTTTAATACTGAAATTGTCCCATTGTCTACTGGACAGAGAGCGCTGCCCCTGCCTTCCTCTCCTGCCTCATTGCTCCACATTCCATAGGACTCCCCTGGAAATTGCAGCCTCCCGGGAATTCTTTCAGCTTCTGTCGCTGGACAAGGGCTTTCTGGCCTCCATTTGTGCTGTGTGCTACTCCTCAGCCTGGAGCACTGCCCTGTCCCTGGTCACTGCCGTTCTTTACCTGACCAACTCGAATTCACCCTAGAAGTCTCCATTTACTCATTCCTCCCGGGTCTTCCAACCCCGGGTTAAAGGCCTCTCCTAGGTGCTGTCTCAGCAGTGGTCGCTCCCCCCATCACTGACAGTGTTAGCTTGTTACTGAGAGAGGCCTGAGCCCCTGGCCACATGTCTGCCCCTCATCCCGTTGCACCCTTAGCAGCAATGAGGAGTAACTGCGGAGGTTGTTCACCGAGGGCATGTTCTTCGCTTTCTAGGAGTTTACAATCTGTTCGATGGGAGGGCTGAAGAACACACTGCACACACACATCTGCAGAGCGATTCCCTCCAGCGAGTGGACTTCTCTGAAGATTTCGCCCAGATTCAGCTACAACACAGCGGAAGGGCAGGGAGTGCTGAGAGATGCGGCTGGAGAGGAAGTGGGGGTCCAATCATGAAGGCTTTTGTAAGAGAGATGAAAGAGTTTGGATGTCATCGAAGCACAATAGGGGACAAGGAAGTGTTTTAAGCAGGGGAAATTGGCTATCCTTTAAGCTAGCCATGACAAAACAATTTCACACATCTTATCTGCAGAGACCAACCCTAACCAGCTTCTTTCCCCACCACATGTGGGAAGCCTTGGTTTAGGCTTACTCAGAATTGCCTTATCTGACGGCTGCCGCTTATCAGCTGTGTGGCCTCCTGCAAGTTAGTTGAGTCCTCCAAACGTCAATATTGTCAGAGAATAACAAGAACAATAACCGAACTTACTTACGTGACATTATGAGAACTAAGGGAGATAACAGAAGTACAGGACTTGGCGCAGTGATGAACAGAATACAAAGGGCCAGCTGTCAGTAGTAGCAGCGATAGTAATAACAGTAGTGGTACAGATACTCTTTAACCTACAGCGGAAAGGAGCTGCCCCCAGGATCGGCACTGTGGGAACTGAGGAGAGGTCTCTTATTCTGCAGATGCTGTTTCCTGAGGGCGGACCGCAGTGAAATCTCCTTCCCCTTGACTTGTCTAGGATTGGCACCCCTTCAGCAGGGAGCGCCTAGCGCTGGAGGACCCATTTCACAAGAACCGGATCTGGAGGGGAGGGGCAGAGCGGAGAAAAGCTCAGAGTGATCTGGGCAGGGGTGGAGGGCGTAGGGTGGGGGGTGGGGCAAGAAGAGGCTGGATGTCCTAGGAGAAAGAGATTTTTCCTGCTCCGACAGGTGGGAGTTAGCTATGCTCCAGCCCCGCCCCCCCCGCCCCCCGCACACACACATCGGTGTGGAGGAAGCTCGTGGAAAAGTATAACAAAGGTATGCCCAGCTCTCCTACCTCTGGAGTGGATTATGTAATGCGATAAAACTCACTTTAAATTGGACCTGAAAGGCCATTTTACACACCTTTCTGCATCCATTTGAATGTGTGCATCTGGGCTAGTGGCACAGTTTTCCCTCCTTTCTCTTTCTAGCACTAGGAGGTAGTGGTGGGGGTGTATGTAGTGCTAAAGTACGCTATTATTACCACTGCTGTAATTATTTCGACATAAATGCAGGGATCCTTCCACTGAAGTCCATGGGAGATCTGGATTTCCTTGGGTGATCAAAGCGTAGATGCAAGGTGTGAGAAATGAAGGTCAGCTAGGGGTCAATCCTCCCTGGAAATGTGTTTCTATATTGGAAATCAGCCTTATCTAAATCACTATTAGAAAAGGCAGTCATTCTTGTATCTTAGGTTGTACACTCCCAAGGCTGTTTTTTCTGTTAATCTCCCTCCCACATTCCTCCATCCCCTTCCAAAGCCATTTATTTCTTCTCTCTGCTATTTAGACTTCAATCCTTTTAAAACGAGAGATTGACATTGAGAACAACGATTGAAACAATTCCAGCCTCTTTTCCCCCTCCCTAGGAAGAAGAGAACAAAGTATTTAGCCTCTTGTCCATTTCAGCTTCACGTGATTATGCGGAATCTTGGCTTGACACCATTCAAAGTCTGCGTATGCTGGCTGCAAATGGGGAGTAGCCAGTCACTCACAGATGCCAGAGTGGCAACTGGCTGCGGACTCTGCTTTCAGAAACAGCTCTCCTCGCTTGCCAAATTCAGGACAACTACTTAGTTGGTTGGGAGGAAATTTCTAGGAGGAAAAGATTGATTGAGTCTTAAGGAGGATTTAAATAGCTTTCCAAATTTCTTAAATTTTGATTTCTATAACTAAGCTTACTGCAGTATATTCTTCCAGCCACCAAACTGCTTGTCTGTTTATGCTTCATTGATTACTGAACAGTGGATACCTGTCTTTTCTCCACTTCTCTATTTTAGACTTAAAAAAGAATTTCAGCATTCCTCATTGGAATGTGCTGCGAGTCCTAAAGAGTTACTGGTCTTCCTGTTTAATACCCCTGTGTTCTGGGAAATCTGTGAGATTTAAAACTTAGTGACAGAGATGTGACAGACATCTGAAGAGATGATAAAAGCTCAGTTTCCAAAGTGCGGTCTGCAAGATTTTTGTTATTCTCATTCCCAGTGTGTGACAACAGTGCTCTGCCCATGTTCCTATCCCAGACCAACAAGTGACAGTTGAAGAGAATTGTCTCAGATAAGAATGAAGCCCTTTGCCCGAAGCCATGTGCAAGCTGAAGTATGTTGATAAGCACGCCATAAATTGTTACATTAACAACCCATCCTCCCATTTTCCAGGGAAGCCAGAACACATCAGCTGCACAGATAACAGTCTCAGGTCCCACGTCTGGAGAGGAAAGGTTATAAACAACCCTCCTTTCTCCCGGAGCTAGCTGCTGAGCAAAGGGAACTAGCAAAACAATGCCAATAGCCACCAGAATCATTTCCAGTTTCTGCAAATCACTGTCCCCAAGAGTGGAAACCACTCGTGCAAACCCTTCCCAAGCTGCACTGCAGTGTCCTGTTCAGGCCGTTAATCACTGCTTCCAGCACTGAGGACCCTCTGGTTGATGGCGTTACTTCCTGAGCCAGGCTTCTCACTATCAGCAGGCAGGATTTATGCCTCATTATTCTGTTGGCTAAAGAGTTCCTCAAATTTCATAAGGTTTTCTTCTTCCCACAGGATGAGGAGGAAGAGGACAACTCCCATTCTGGGGGATGCTTTGTTTTTCCCCTTCGAATTGTGACTGATCTATGCTCTTCTCCCTCCTTGACTTACACTGTGATTGATGGGCCTCTAGATTTATTGGTCCAATTAAGGGTTTATCTACATGACACCAACTGGTGGGTTTGGTCGCATTCTTGTCAAAAGCAGTGAATTGGGTGGTGAAAAATTTGGTTCCATTGCTGGTCAATTGAATAAAACCTCAGAGTAGTCCCTGAACTGTGAGTAAATAACCCACAAAACATGCTACAACAGTGTTATGGAAAACACATCTGGAAACTTTTCAAAATGTTTTCTTGATGTGATGTCTTCTTCTCCACATTTTCCTATGGCATTGCAGTTCTCACCTTGTTTCTGCCATGTTGATGTTCTTGTATAGCTGTCTGTTATTTTCTGTAACCAGCTTTAAGGGTAAATAAAATGTGAATTTTGAGAGTTCAGTAATAACAATCTCTTTCAATGAGTGTCTGCTCACCTAAGTTTCTCAGACCAATGTCCTGGATTATCCAACCTCAGGGAACCATTCAGATTATTAGGTTGGAAAAATAATTGGTTGAAACCAGCACGAATGCTATAGCAGACTCGGTGGGTAGCCTGTCACTTTATCATTTCCCTAGCCTTCCTCACTAACAGGCCCCCAATGTGCTGATGCATTTGGAGGCAGCACACTTGGTGGGTCCCGCCAGCCCCAGGAGTGAATGTTGGCATGGCAAGACCCTTGTCCTTGCCAGGTTTAGGTTTGGGCTTGTGGCAAACATGCAACAATGCATAAAAGGGAATCTGCTGGGAAGATTTTGAAGAAGATTTTCCTGCCCTAAACAAATCAGTACGAGAGGAACAATTGTCCTTTTCTGTCTTTGGATGAGCGTCTGTGAGGAGGTGACCTCGGGAGCTGCAGCAGCCTTCTCACCACTGTCGGCGGGACGTGAAGGGAGGGTGGAGGTTCCAATCAGCTGAAGACAGCAGAGCAGAAAGTTAAAAGAAACATATTCACTGAAGTGCTGAACTGCCCTGGAACCATCTTGTCCTTGGATTTTTTTTGGTTATACAGGATTATAAACTCCTTATCGATTAATGTACCATTATTGAGTTTTCTGCATCTCAAAGCTGGAAAGCCTTCTAACAGGTGTAAACATAAAACCAGTGACATATCCCCAGTGGAAGCATGAGCCAGCATGCTGAAACCTCGAGCAAAACCAATCATCAAGATTCTGGTATGAAGCCCTGCAAAAACAATTTTAGGTTCTGGATGAAATATCAGGAATCAGGGAAGACTCTCTAATTCAGAGAGGAAATCAAATCTAGAATTCTAATGTGAAGACACAAGTGATATTGACGCTCACCGTCAAGACTAGAATATGCCCATTATGCTTAATGAAAGAGGCCAGACACAAGAAGCCACATACTGTTTGATTATGTATGTGGAATAGACAAGCACCCAGAGACAAGAAGCAGATCGTGTTTGCTGGGTGTGGGAAGAGTGTGGAATGACTGTTGAATGGGTGCAGGGTTTACTTTTGGGGAGATGGAGTGTTCTGAACCTAGATGATGATGACGGCTGCCCAACATTGTAAATGTACTAAAGACCACAGAATTGTACACTTAAATTGGATAAATGGTAAATTTTATGGTATGTGTATTTTATCACAACAAAACATTTTAAAGAAATGTGAAATAAGCTTAATGTGGCAATGACATAGTAAGGAGATGCATTCCTTTTCATGAACTAAATTCATCATTAAGTCTGAAAATTTTTTAATTTTAAAATTTTTGTTTTTTTCCATATTTTAAGATGAATTGAATAGATGTTATTTACAAAATATATTGTCAGTTGTTTGATCAATTTAATTAATTTTTTACGGAAATTAATTTTTTTAAAAAGACAACAAATATACCACCTGGTTTTTGCAATAGTCTAACTATTACGTCCTAAGGGATACCAATCAATTGTGAAACATTTATTAGGTCCCTAAATACACCAAAACTGACCTATGCCCTGAAAAAGTGAAACCTTTGAGTTTCTTAAGAAAGATCTTTTCTGAAAATGAAAATTTTGATTCTGTAGTATAAACTGTTCTTACAGAAATAGGAAGATGTACCATGTCATGAAGAAACAGGGTAAAATATACAGCTCTAACTGGAAGTGAATGTAACGTGTTGATTGATAGATATATTCAAGCTCTAGAGAAAGTGGGAGTCAATGTTGCCATATTTTATGTGGTCTGTTAGGGTAAAGCAGTTTCATTCCAATTCAGTCTAGTTGTTCAATACAGAAACAGCCTAAGATTATTTAGCTGAAAACACGCTGTCTGTTCACAGATATGTAATAGCACTAACAGCACTAGCAATATCTCTGGTACACTGAGTTTTGCAATTGTCAAACAATTGAAAAGAATAAGAAAGCTATCATTAAGTTATTTAACTGAGATGAATTCCATATTTGAAGCAGTTACTGTTTACTTATTTTTCAATAAGGATTAATAACTTTATTTTTCCAAAATATTTCTTTAGGAACACAATTGACTAAAGTCAATAAGGAATGGAAAGATTGTGTGGAGAAGTTCTCTTCCAAATTGGGCTGGAAGCATGAGTAGGTTTATTTGATACCTTCCACTTTGGACTTGGTTTTTACATCTCTTCCAAAGGCATGTGTTATTGTTCCCTAAATGTGGATCTATTTTGAGTGGACATGGGTCATCTTTTTTCAATTTTTGGTGTATTGATTCAGTCTCCAGTCTCTCTCTCTCTCCTTAAATAAAAAAAGCCTGAAGGGAAGTTAATGTTTTGCCTTAGATGCAGAGCAGAGAAAACTATTCTGATGCAAAGATGAGGTCTGTCTGGAAAAAGTCCAGCCATTGTTAATACAACGAGAATGGTTTGTGTGACATCCATGTAACCTGGCAGCCAAGGAGAGTGGACTGGAATGTGCATGCATGAACAATGATGACTTCATTGTACTAGTCAGTGGGGGCGGTAGACGCATTGAGTTAGCATGTGCACTGTGTGGCCATAACATTCAAAACTACTGAGCGAGTAGAACAAAGAATCTGCATCAAATTTTGCATTAAGCTTGAACATTTCTCTGTGGAAACTGTTTGGATGATTCAGAAGTCTGCAGCTAGGAGCAACTGGTGACTGGCAGCTTCATCACCACAACACACCCACTCATGCATCACGTACAGTGCAGAGTTTTTTTTTTTGGTGAAACATCAGATCACCGAGGTTATTCATCCTTCCTACAGCCCACCTTTGGTGCCCCACGACTTCTGGCTTTTCCCCAAACTAAAATTACCTTTCTAAGGGAAGAGATTTCAAATCATCGATGAGATTTAGGAAAATATGACAGGGTAGCTGATGGTGATTGGGAGAACTATGAGGTCCCAAGGTGCCTACTTTGAAGGGGACTAAGGCGTCATTGTCCTATGTACAATGTTTCTTGTATCTTCTTCAATACATGTCTCTATTTTTCCTTTTACGTGGCTGGACACCTTCTGCACAGACCTGCTATGCCTGTAATGGACTTGGTCTCCAGCTCCTAAAATTAAGACACCTGTGATTTAGAAGAGATCTCAGAATGAGGTCCTTTTATAGAGATTGGAACTCCTGTAGATAAACAAACATTTTCTAGAAAACACAAGACTGGGAATCTCAGTGGCTTTGGGAAAAACTATTTAGGAGCGACTTTATTTCTTCTTGTTTTGTTACAGAGGTGCTATGAGGGGATCCGTGTATTTGAATTTTTGAGTGTTTGTTTATCAAAAGGGAACAGAGAAATCTCTGAAAGCAAAACTCACACCCAGTGTTTTAGTAATTTTCCAACACTAGACTCTGGCCATAAATCTCAGCAGAAAATGGTTTCCTTCCAGCTGTTGGCGGCTAACCTCATTTACTCAGGCCATTAAGTGGTGGGCAGTATCCCCAGATCTCGCCTTCTGAATCCCATGGTCCCGTAGACCAGGAGAGAGAGAGTACAGCTGACAATCTTTGTTTTCTCTTGCGTAGGAGCAACCTCCCTTTGATCTCAACCCTTGACTTTATGGCAGCCAGCCACATCCCGGAAGGAAGGAGCGGGACAGAGTCAGGGCAAGTCATATTTACTTTAGAGGAACCAAAAGAAGCAGGAAGAACATTTAGACATGAGCAGGTATGCCACGGAGCACAGTGAAGCAGAAATCTGGAAAATGTAAGAAAAATAGACACTCCCGAAAGGTTTGAACACCCCACAGTATCATCTTTCATAGGGACCAGATACACTCTCAGGAAGGATGCACGGCCCAAGATGAATTACTTTTATGAGATTTTGTGACAACCAGGGGAGGGGTGGACAAAATCAAAGGATTCGCCTTTCTCACTGGCATGGTTTCCAGTCCCTGATTCTCTGCTTGTTATGATAAGTGGACTGGACTCATGTTTTATTCCTCACAGTGCCAACACCAACACTGTGCGTCAGGGATGCGCTGCAGATAGGGCTTTCTCCCCAACAGCTGCCTTGTGTCTTATTTTGAGATCATAACCTTATATAAATCAACAGGAAAATCTCTGCCTGGCTCCTGGAGCAAAGGGTAGCCCTGTAATCTCCTTCTGGTGAAGTGGAACTGAAGTCATCTGCACGTGCTCCAAGGGACCCTGATCCTGGCCCTCAGCGAAACATCTGTTCACTAGAGAATGGGACTAGCTCCTCTTTGGGAGGACAAGAAGGGCGAACATTTTGCTTTTAGACCAGGGCAGGTTCATAAGTTGTTTGCTTTGTGACAGTAATCAAACTACAAATGCCTGATTCTAGTTGAGGAAGTATTTATTTCGAAAGCACTTGCCAACATGGGAAGGTACTGCGCAGGCTTTCTGCATCCCATCTCTCACCTCTGATTTAAAATTTGGAGATCCTTCAGAAACCTTTGAAAGTATGTTCTGCTCCCTTCTCTGATCTAATCTGGTTGGCTGATCATTGCTGTGTTGGTACAGGCTGATGCTGCAAATACAACTAAATGATCCCCCCACCCCCAACCCCATGATTCTCTGCCTTGAATGAAAAAAATGCAACAATTGTTAATTGTTGAACTTGAGTAAGCTGGTTTGAGTTAGCATTGGAGGAATCCTTCAATTATAAAGCAAATGATTTCTGTAAGTGAAGTTCCTTTAAGAGTTCTGGAAAAATATTCATGAAATGTTGTCATTTTATTAAATAGTTTTCAATATTTTCCATTACTTAAATCATCCTAACATTGTATTTTTATTTGAGTAATATGTAGAAATATATCTCTATACATACATCTAATATTTAGTTTAATAAAAGGAATGTCATTTAGGTGAAGCGTTTAGATGTTCCTCCATTCTCAGTAGCCATACAGAGAAAGTGTCACCAATCCCACACTCATGGCCTCACTGTGGTCACATCCTCTGCTTTAAGGAAAAGTACCTGGGTGTGGCGTCAAGTCTCAACTCACCACACACAATCACTGACGTTTGTAGGTTCTACCCAAAAAGTTGTTAGCTTTATAAGTGCACTGATTGTGGGGTTCAATTAAACAGTGAGAACCCCAAATGCTTTGTCTTTTTTATAATGTTGATTACAAGAGTTTATTGTAATAACATGTACTTTGTAGAACATTTTAAAAATTCAGAAAATAATGAAAAAGAGAAAAAATATCACCCACAATCCCAATTTCCAGGATAAGCACTACTAAAATTTTAGCATGCTCCCTTTCAGTCTTATTACATATACATGCATAATTACAAAATGAAAAACATATTTTATATATAATTTTATGTCCTATTGTTTTCATAACCTCCAAGTAGCTTTAAGTTATTATTTAATTTTCAGGGAAACTTTTGGGAATTATCTGGTACACAAAGTCATTGGATAGAATGCCTGTATATTCTATCAGTAGTAGGTTGGTCAACACTTGTTTCCAATGCTTTATTTGACATTATCGAAAGTTCAGCCGTGTTTTCCCAACACCTGCTTGCATATCTGTGTCAAGATTTACCCCACCACTGCTGTTACTTTACTGACACATTCAGTTTCCTGTTTCTTGACCCTTTCAGAGCCATGGAACTTATATAAACTGTTCTCCAATCCTTAGTAATATCTAGTAAATCTAATAAAAATCTCAAAATTTAGGTCATTACTTACTTTCTCCCACTCTTATGAAAAGCATGGTGTCTAGCTTCTGGGATTAGTCCATTAGCACCGTTGGATATTTTGCAGCTCATCCTGTTACCAGACCGTCCCTCCCCTCTCTGAAGTGGCCTTCAGCTGGGACAGGTCATCTCTATCTTTTTTCCTCTAAAAAAAGACAAGAGAAAATAAAACATTTGACCAAGCTGTTCTGTATAGTAAACATTTTCATTACGCCTCATAGAATTTATTTGAGAAAATTTCCTTTTTATATTGATTTATTTTACATATGAAGTTAGATTATTTAGATAAAATTAAAAATTCAGTCTACTATACAGATTTGGAGATTTGAAAAGAAACTTACCAGAAATTTCAAGATATCTGTGGAATTCACATAATTTAATGTAATAAAGCGGGTGATTTTTTAAACACTTTTTCCCAATGCATTGCCACTGTGTTGATATAATTGTTTTTCTTTTTCTTTTCATTTTTTTCCTGAAGATATTATATTGTCGTGACATTTTTGTGGTTATGAAACAAGGACGCTCAGAGTATAATTTCCCAGGGTCCAAAGTAGCCTACACTTTTCACTCTCATCACTGACTCCCTTCCCCTGGCGGGACCACTTCAGGGCCTTTTGATATCAGGCTGGATTGAGTGTGGGGCATAGTAAGGGAACATTTGACAGTAGACGGATTGAAGCAGTGATGCTACCGTCTGTGGTGTGTCCACCCTGTGCTGTGTGAGTCCAGTCATGTCTGCTTTCCTGATCAGCCAATCTGGAAATAGGCAGACCGCACGGATCATGGAGAGAGCTCATCTCAGGAAATGTGGCCGAGCTGGAGGTGGGAGCCCTACTGATAGTCTAAGAACTGGAAGGCTTAACTTGTAGCTATGGCTCTGCCATTTAGCTGTGTGGCATTGGGCAAAGCACTGTACTCTCCTGACAGTTAATTTTCTCATCTGTAAAATGAGAATATTGATATCAGTTGTTTTTTTTTTCTCTTCTGGTCTGTAGGTTTGGAAAACTGTTTTCAGTTGACACCACTCAATTTTTTGTCTATTCTGGACACTTCATAAAAATGAAATCAAACAATCTGAGGTGTTCTGGCATGTTTCACTTAGATGATGTTTTCAAGATTAAGCCATATTGTAACATAAATCAGTATTTCATTTCTTTTATGGCTGAATAGTATTCCATTATATGCATGTACTACATTTTGTTTCCATTCATCACTTGATGGATGTTTGAATTGTTTCCACTATTGTTTTGGCTATTATAAGTAATGCTGGGATCATGTACAAGTTTTGTGTAGACATATATTTTAGATTCTCTTGGGTATATGTACTTAGTAATGGAATTGCTGGATCATATAAAACTCTAGTTTAACTTTTTAAAAAGCTGTCAAACACTTTTCATTGTGACCGTAGCATTTTATATCCCCACTGCAATGCATAAGGGTTCCAGTATCTCCATATATTTGTCAACACTTGTTATTGTCTGTCTCTTTGATGTAGCCATCCTAGTGGGTATGAAGTGGTATCTCACTGTGGTTTTGATTTGTATTTCCCCAATAATGTGCAGTATCTTTTCATGGCTCTTTGTATATGTTTTTTGGAGAAATGTCTATTAAAGTATTTTTCCCATTTAAAAGTAACCTATTACTGAGTTTTAATTATTACATATTTTGAATTCTAGACCTTTATCCGATACTGATTTGCAAACATTCTACCATATTCTGTGAGCTGTCTTTTCACTCTCTTGATAATGTCTTTTGATCCACAAAAGTTTTTAATTTTGATGAAGTCCAATTTTTTCCTTTGGTTGCTTGTGTGTTTGGTGTCATATTTAAGAATCCATTGCCTGGTGAAATGTTCCAGAGCTAGATAGTGGTGGTGATTGCATGACATTATAAATGTATTAAATGCCACTGAATGGTATCCCTTGAAATGGTTAGAATGATAACTTTTATGTCATGTCTCTTTAATGCAATAAAGGCAAAAGAAACCATTGCCTTATCCAAGGTCACAAAGATTTACATCTATGTTTTTTTTCTAAGACCTTTGGATTTTCTATCTCCTTCCAGTTAATTTTTGTGTATGGTATGACATAGGATTCCAGCCTTGTGTGCATTTCTAACCATCCAGCACTGTTTGTTGAAAATCTCATAGCGTCTTGTGTATGATGTTATTACACCATTTATCACAGTTTGCTTGGTCTTGAAGTTATATGTGCATGTGTCTCTCCCCCTAGTAGAATATGGACTTATTGTTTATCTCTCCATAATCCTCTCCTTTTCACTACACATAGGTCCCATCTGCATTCAGGATGTTGTTGCACACAAAAGATGGTCAATGAGTTTTTACTAGAAAAACTTTTGAGGTCTTATATCTGTAAGAGCTGCTTTCCTTCTCAACAACTGTCAATTACTATTTATATAATAATAATGTTTGTATTACCTGTGCATTGGGACTTTCCAGGGTCAATAATTAGAACTTATCTCTTTCCTGGTTTTATTTTATTTTATTTACTTATTTTTTCCATCCTCATTTACACCCCACCCATACCCTCTTCCACCTCCACCCTCCCCAATCACCACACTGTTGTCTGTGTCCATGAGTTCTTTCTCTTTTTGTCTTTTTTGCTTGATCCCTCCACCCCCACAGACACTCATCAACCTGAGCTGTCAGCCTGTACTCTATGAGTCTGTCTCTATTTTGCTGGTTAGTTCAGTTTATTATATTCCACATATGAGTGAAATAATATAGTATTTGTCTTTCTCTCACTGGCTTATTCCACTTAGCAAAATGTTCTCTGGGTCCATCCATGCTGTCACAAAGGGTAAAGTTTCCTTTTTTGTGGCTGAGTAATATGCCATTGTATAAATGTACCATAGCTGGTTAACCCACTCATCTACTGATGGGCACTTGGGCTGCTTCTAGATCTTGGCTATTGTAAAAATAATGCTGCAATGAATTAATTGGAAGATAGGCTCAGGAGTCAGGTGGGTGCGTAGAAAATAATCCCCCTTTACTGTAGGTTTATGTTGTTGGGAGAAAGGGCTTGGATCTGTAGCTAGATGGGTTTGCTACAACTTTGCCTAGAGTTAGGTGTACATTTTTTTTTAAGAGCTACAGGTACAGCTCCATAACCATAGACTTCCCACACAGGATAGACTGCTTCCCCTTAGCAGAGAGCAGGTCAGGGGCTGAGTTGAAAGGCTAAGTTTCTTCTAAATTCACTGATCAGATACTTTGTTCAGGGTGAAAGTGAGTGAGGAACAGAGAGAAGAAAAGAGATGGAATTCTCTGTGCTTATATTCTTTAGCAGGTGAGATTTGCCTAGTTGGGAAATGTGGAACAATGTCTGTCACATTTAGGTATGCATCCTTTCCCTGTGGAGAATAAAAAAAGGGAAGGGGCAATAAACTAGGAGTGTTCCTCTGTTTGAGGTCCCTCCACAGGGAAATGTGTGGAGTATGGGAAAAGAGTTCCATATAACAGCTGGCTGAATTGGTGGCTCATTCCAAAGCAATGCTCAGCTACTGGAGAACCAAACACTAGTAGGGCTAGAAGGACATTTTTGAGATTAATTGTTAATCTTACCTTACCTACTTTTCACTCCTGCTAAATTGCATTATAAAGTTTGTGACTGACCTCACAAAGACAAGCATTTCCCTGTATTTATTTAGCTAAGAAGAATTTTCTTTATCATTTCTTAGCACACCTCTATTTATGTCACTTTCTAGATTAGCATTTAATAATCCTTCATTTTGTGAGGGATCCTAATGTCAACTGAAGTGAATCATGTGAGATCAGATGAAAGATTAGGTCTGGAGTCTATGAGACTATTCAGTTTTTATTTGTGAGAATTAAGGAAGTTCATAATTTTGTGTTTTATGAAGGAAGCCTCCCTTACTGTAATTTCCTTAATCAAACAATAGTTATGTGGAGATGCAATGCCTTTTCTGTGATTTTATTATTTTTTTCCTCAAAGCCACTTAACCTTTTTTTTTTTTTTTTTGCCACTTAACCTTTTAACTTGAAGTTTTAAAGAGACAATCACTGGAGTCCTATGAACTCATTGTTTCTATTCTGAAAATACATGATTCAAATGGGCTCTAGGAAATTCACACACAATGACCAGGCAGAACCCTGCCATCCAGACTGCCTCCTTGTTGAGGGAAGGCCTCTGCTAGGGCCCTCGGAACTCATTCAGGCTCTTTGAGGGAAGGGCTGTGCCGAATATTTGACTTATCTTACAAGCAAAAGGAATGCACATGGAATGACTTGATAGCTTATTTAGCTAATAAAAATTTAGGGAATCCTTTGCCCTGGAGGAAAAGAAGAGGTGGAAAATGAAGAAGTTGTAGGAAGGAGACACTAAATAGAAAGAAGCTGAGGCAGTCTGAAACATACCTGCAGATTCTTTGACACTCCTCGCAACACGGAGCTAATGAAGACACTGCCTGCAGGTTCAAGGCTTTTTCTCCTCCTTGCTTGATCCCTTTCAGTCAGTCTCTGATGTCTCCTTTTTATTTTCTCTGTACAGGTGTTCTGACAAATCTGTTAAAGCATAACTCTGATTACACTACTCTCGGACTCAAAAACGCTTAATGTCCCTCATTATCTTCTGGACCAGCCAAATTCATTGGCTATTCCGTTGCCTATACTTGCTCTTAACATCTCCCCACCTATTCTGTAACTACCAATTTGTAACTCAATCCCTTTACATTTTTGCCCATTCCCCCAGATCCCCCTCCCCACTGCCACCATCCCAATGTTCTCCATATCTATGATTCTGTTTCTGTTCTGCTTGTTTGCTTAGTTTGTTTTTTAGATTGAGTTGTTGATACTTATGTATTTATTGACATTTTAATGTTTATAGTTTTGATCTTCTTTTTCTTAAATAAGTCTCTTTAACATTTCATAAAATAATGGCTTGGTGATGATGAACTCCTTTAACTTTACCTCGTCTGAGAAGCTCTTTATTTGCCCTTTGACTGTAAGACAACTTTGCTGGGTACAGCAGTCTTGGTTGTAGGTCCCTGTTTTCCATCACTTTGAATACTTCTAGCCAATCCCGTCTAGCCTGCAAAGTTTCTTTTGAGAAATCAATTGACAGTCTTATGAGAACTCTTTTGTAGGTAACTGTCTGCTTTTCTGTTGCTGCTTTTAAGATTCTCTCTTTATCTTTAACCTTTGGCATTTTAATTATGAAGTGTCTTGGTATGGTCCTCTTTGGGCCCAACTTGTTTGGGATTCTATGTGCTTCCTGGGCTTGTATGTCTATTTCTTTCACCAAATTCGGGAAGTTTTCTTTCATTATTTTTCAAATAGGTTTCCAACTTCTTGCTCTTTCTCTTCTTCTTTTGGCACCCCAATGATATGAATGTTGGAACATTTGAAGTTTTCCCAGAGTCTCCTTACACTATCCTTGATTTTTTTAATTCCTTTTTCTTCTTACTTTACTGATTGTATGTCTTTTTCTTCCTTATGTTCCAAATAATTGGTTTGATTCTTGGTTTCATCCACTCTGCTGTTGATTCCCTGTAAATTATTCTTTATTTCAGTTAGTATATCCTTCATTTCTTCCTTGGTCTTTTTTATGCTCTTAAAGTACCCACTGAGTTCCTTGAGCATCCTTATAGCCAGTGTTTTGAACTCTGCATCTGACAGATCGCTTATCTCCATTTTGTTTAGTTCTTTTTCTGGAGTTTTGTTCTGTTCTTTCATTTGGGCCATATTTCTTTGTCTCCTCATTTTGGCAGCCACCCTGTGTTTGTTTCTACATATTAGGTAGAGCTGCTTTGACTCCGTGTCTTGGGAACATGGCTTAATGCAGCAGGTGTCCTGTAGGGTCTAGATAGCCTCCCCTATCTCCCAAGCTATGTACTCAAGGAGCTCCCTCCATGTGGGTTGAGAACTCCCTCTTCTTGTAGATGAGTCATGATTACTGTCTGCAGATCAATGGGAGAAATTTACCCAGTCCAGACAGCTGGTAGGACTGGATGTGACCCCTGGCCAGCAACCACCTTCCTCCATGGCTTATCGAGGTGGCTGTGTGGTGTTCCATTGTGGTCTGTAACTGTGCACTGGGTGTGCAGGCTCTGGGGTTTTCCTGGTGGTGCAGGCCAAGGTCAACCTCCACCTGTATTCTGTCTGGGGCCCCTTGTCATAAGCTATAAGATGATCTGCAGATGGTTCTGCTAGTGCCACTCACTAGTGGCTCTGAAGCCACTCAGAGAGAGGTACAGGGGCTGGGCTCAACTGTTGCTCGTTTGATTGGACTAGGAAAGTCTAAAGCCTACACCTAGCTCAGCCATTCATATGGAAAAGCCACTGTTACCAGAGTGGGATGGTTGCTTGGGTGGGCCCTTAAATTGGATGGGGCAGACCCTTAGGTAATCATCAAGGTGGGTTTACCTTGTGAGCTAGGTTGATGGAGATTCAGATACATCGCTGCCACACTGTGGCCCTATATTGGGGGAGGGCTTGGAAAAGGTACAATGGCTGCTGTCTGCAGTTCTGTCTGGAAGGAAGCTCTCCCCCAGGTCTTGCCCTGATGCCAGACACTTTGGTTTCTCCCTGTCTGCCACTGGTGCCCTTTAAGCTGTTGCCCCAGTGCTGGAGCCCAGAAGGAATGAGTCTGAGTAAGTGTGTGTCATGTAAGGCCCTTTAATAGGAGAATTTTGAAGTTTCTTTTGCTGACCCAGATCCCACTGGTTTTTATAGCCAGAAGTTATGGGGACTTACCTTCCTGGCAGTGGAACCCTGGGCTGGTTTGCCTGGTGTGGGGGTGGGATCCCTGGTTCCCGAGTTATCCCTCCATTTTATCCACTACACATGGGCTTGGGACCAGCCAGTTCCACATCTCTGTGTCTCCACCCTGCTGTCTGTCCTACCTTTCTGGATAAATGAGGTTTCTTTTAAAAAATTTTATTTTCTTTTTAAAAATTATTTTATTGTTGTTCAATTACAGTTATCTGCATTTCCCCCTTACCACTTTCCCCCACCCCAGCCAAACCCACCCCCCTCCCTTGCTTCCACCCTCCACCCCTTGGTTTTGTCCATGTGTCCTTCATAGTTGTTCCTGAAAACCCTTCTTATTATACCCTCCCACCTCCCCTCTGGTTACTGTCAGAATGTTCTTAATTTCAATGTCTCTGGTTATATTTTGCTTGCTTTTTTCCTTTTGTTGATTAAGTTCCAGTTAAAGGTGAGATCATATGGTATTTGTTCCTACCCTTTGCGACAGCATGGATGGAAATGTGATTTCTTTAATTCCTTAGTTGTCAGTCTTCCATACAGCTCCATTTTCTGATGGGCCTGAGTGATGGTTGTTCTACATTTTAGTTGTAATGTTGTTGTGGTTGTGTGAGGAGGTGAGCCGCGGTGTAACTACACTTCTACCTTGACCTGCAGTCTATTCACCATTCTCAAATATCCTGAGACTATAGGCAGGAAGCTTTATGTCAACACTGCATTGGATTTTAGAGTGGATTATTAAAAAATAACTTGTGAGTTCTTAAATAAGGAACTAGTATTCACCAGTATCTGTTCTTTTTAGTATGTAAATCCACCAAATACTTACGCTGGCACCTGTTGAACAAACTTCTTTCAGTAGCAGTGTTTGTAGAATTCTGGCTCAGGGAATGATACAGTGTTTTTAGATTTTAACAGGGCATTTGATGAGATTGCTCCTAATATGAATGAAATGGAGGGATGTGGCTGGAAGTCATAAGGAAATCATTTTCAGCTTAACACTGAGACTCTTTACGCAGAAGTAGCTGTTACAAGAGCAAAAGGATTGCCTTTGACCCTAGAGATATTTGAGCAGAAGTTGAACGAACACTTGCCAGGCAAGGTGTAGAGGGCACTTGCATGCCAAAGATGTGTTGGAGTTCAATGTCCTTTAAATTTTTTTAAAAATTCTTACAATCTGTGATTGGTAAAGGCGTGGTGGGTGAGATATGCCCTCAGTTTCCCAGATATAACTTGTACCACATAACCCAGCCAGGTTCTCATGGACAAGTCATCTTGGGTGTTAAAAAGAGAGTGCCAGTGGATAAGGGCAAAGTAGTCTGAACCACAGGAAAAGTCTAATGAAACATGTGTCCTACTGACAGTGACCTGATATCTCATCATACTAAGAAAAGGACAGCTTGTGTGTGTCAACCACTTTTCTGGGTCACTGGGCTAGTGGGGAGGGAGCTATGTGGCACAATTTATGGGTGCCATCATGTCCTGCTATTATCATAGACTGGTCAAAATGTCATGTCTGAGGGTGAAGGATGGACTCAGAGACTACACAAGGTTCCTATCTGCTAAAATTTTCAAGGAACAGTGATTCAGTGACCAAGAAGAAATGAGGATTTCTTGTTAAGCCAGGACTCTGAGCCAAAGCTGGCCACCCACTGTCATCAAACTCCGCAACCCCCAGAGGAGAGAAGGGATGTTTTCTGCCTCCCAACCCTTGAAGCAGCAGCTGTGGCCCCTTGGCCTCAGAGCTTCTGCTTGCTTCTCTCAGAATGCTCCGGGAGGAAAGAATTGCCCTGAACTTTGAATGTAGTAAATTGCATTCTCATGACTTTCTCACTCGAGGCCTGCCCCATCAACCTCTCCTGATTAGGACTGGAAGTTCGGAGTCTGGATGGCTGGCTTCCTGCAGACGAGGCCAGGAGGCTGAGCTACAGCAGCAATTGGTGGAGGTCACTGGGTCAGTGTTCTCCTCTCTGTTTTCTTGTCCCCTGAAGCAGCATTTTGAATAAACAACTCTTTCCTCTCACAAACCAAGACATAAAAAATACTTCTGGGTCCTACTCACTGCTTTCCAGGCACTGTGATCTGTGCTCTGTGCTCTTTTCTACCATTCTCCCAGACTTCTGTCCTTTGAGGGTGTGTCATCCTGGCTAATAGGAGTGGGGCAAACAGGCCACATCAGTGCTGTTCCATTTTGGGAATGGTCTTAGTTACAGGGGGTCTCTTCTGTGCTTGGAAAAGATTCTGTGTTTTCTTAAAGGTCTTTTCCTTGCTGCAATCAAGATTTTAAAAATTCCACAGAGAAATATTTCCATTCCCGGTCATGCTTGATATCATGCATCACTTAGAATTGGATGAACATAATTAAAACAAGCAGGAGATTCAAATACACATGGAAATATCGAGACCGCTGAACACCAGTGCAGGAATACGAAGTTGGTGTCTGTCATTAACCACCTCTGGTCTGCTTTCCCAGTTTTATTGACTCCATCAATGGCTACGTACGTCCACACGACCAGCAGGCAGGCGTGTGCTACTCCAACGTGCAACTGCTAACTACAGACAGACCCCCGGATTTTTGATGATGATGATTTCTTTAGGACAAACAAACATAAGAGGCTTGGGGAAACAAATGTTCTTAAAACATAAATAACATTTTGAATACCAGCCCTGCTTATGCGTGATTAGAAATCATTCTGTTTTCTTGTTTACTCTAAGTTCATTACTTAGAAACCACTGAACCTGGAAATTCACAGTAAGGCATCTATTCTCCTAGCCTTCTCATCTATGTGACTTTTCTATTTCTTTTCTTTCCTTCCTTCCTTCCTTCCTTCCTTCCTTCCTTCCTTCCTTCCTTCCTTCCTTCCTTCCTTCCTTCCTTCCTTCCTTCCTTCCTTCCTTCCTTCCTTCCTTCCTTCCTTTCTTTCTTTCTTTCTTTCTTTCTTTCTTTCTTTCTTTCTTTCTTCTCCTTCTCCTCCTCCTCCTTCTTTTGCTATATATAGAAGAAAAATTTGATATTTTTCATCTTCTAGTCTCCCAGTTCATTTATCTGATTTAAATGGTAATGATTCCGTTCTCTTGAGTTTAAGGGACATCTTCACTGCCTCCATCCTCATTCAAGCTATCATTATTTGTTGGCTGAATGAGTAAGAGTCCTTACAACTGGTCTCATTGGTTTTACTCCTGTTTCCTTATAGTCCATTCTCCCCAACACAGCGTGAGAAATTAAAAAACAGAGCAAACAAAAGACCTGCCCCCTACCCCCAGGAAATTAGACTATGTAATTCCTTTCCTTAAAACTGCCTCACGGCTCTCCACCACACTTAAATTCAAATTCCTTACCATGGCTTACAGGGTCTGACCTGATCTAGCCCCTGCTTCTCCTTCTGACTTCATGAAATTTAATGTTTTGAGTTTTAATACATTTATTATCTTCACAAGCATCACCATAATCAGCTTTAGAACATTTTTAACACCTCAAACAATGATCATGAGACCATTTTAGGTTAGTCTCTCCTCCTCCCCCCCGGGCCCCTCAGTCATGAACAGATCTGCTTTCTGTCTCTACATCTCTGCCGTTTCCGAACATTTCTTACAAGTGGAGTAATGCAATATGGGGCCTTTTGTACCTGGCTTCTTTCATTTAGTGTCATGTTTTTGAGATTCATCCATATTGTAACATAGATGACCACTTCATTCTTTTTTTATTGCTGAATAATACCCCATTGTATAGATATACCATGTTCTATTTCTCTATTCACCTCTTAACGAGCACACAAATTTCAGTTTTTGTTTATGAATAATGCTGCTGTGAACATTCACATAAAAGCATTTGTGTGGATGCGTTTTCACTTTTCTGAGGTACATTCCTAAGAGAGGTTCTATGGGGAGGTGATATTTGTTAACTTTTTAAGGAACTGCCAAACTGATTTCCCAAGGGGCCGCACTAGTTTATGTTCCCATCAGCAGCATACTAGGGCTCCCATTTCTCCATGTCCTTGCCAATGCTTGGTATTTTCTCTCTGATTATAGGCATTTTAGTGTTTGCTCTGCATCTATTGAAATCATCATGTGAATTTTGTCATTTATTCATGTGATACATTACATTAATTGATTTTTGGATGTTAAAACAGCCCTGCATTCCTGAGATAAATCTCATTTGGTCTTGGTATATAATCCTTCCCATATGTGGCGAATTCACTTTGCTAATACTTTGTTAAGGACTTTTGTCTGTATATTCATTAGGAATGTTTGTATTTCTTGTGTGTAGCCTCAGTATTACATTAATGCTGATCTCATACAATGAGTTGATAGTTTTCTTTCCTCACCTAATTTCTGAAAGAGTCTATGAAGAATAGGCATTATTTTTTTCTTTATATATTTGAGGAAATTTCCCAGTAAAATGATCTGGTCCTATTCTTTTCTTCCTAAGATTTAAAGTTATTAATTCAAATTATTTACTTGTCATAAACCGATTTGAATTTCCTATTTCTTCTTGACTTAGTTTGTGTCTTTCTAGGAATTTATTTATTTCAAAAATTTCTCTAGTTTGTTGGCAAGAAGTTGCAGCATTCTCTTATAATTCTCTCATTTTTGTAGGGTTGGCAGTATTGTTCCCCCTTTCCTTCCAGATTTTGGTAATTTGTGCCTTCTTTCTTGTGTTCTTAGTTAATGTAACTAAGCTTTTGTCAACTTGGTTAATTCTTTTAAAGAACTAGCTTTTAGTTTTATTAATTTTTCCCATTTTTTTATGTTTTTTATTTCATTGTATTCCACTGTAATCATTATTTCCTTCCTTTAGCTTGGTTGGGGTTGTTTGCTCTTTTTTCCTAGCTTTATAAAGCAAAAGCTTATGTTATTGATTTGAGAGCTTTCTTCTTTTCTGATATTGGCATTAAAATTATAAATATCTCTTTAGTACTGGTTTAGCTGCTTCCCATAAATTTTGAGATATTGCTTTCATTTTCATTCACTTAAAATATATTTTTCAGGTTTTAAAACTTTTTATTTGCATATTAAAAATTGTGCATTCCAATAATTAAAATCATTTTAACAAAAAAAATGGCACTCTAATTAAACTGCATTTTACATCCTGCAGGACACTTTGGACCAGCTTGGTTTATACTCTAGATTTCACTGTCGTCCCGTTTAGCTTCTCCCTTCACCAACATGCAAGTTCTTTTCCTGCCCTGCCCGCCAGAGAGGCAGATGGGAGAGGCAGGTACGACCTTCATTGTCAGTAGTTCTGATGTGAAAAGGGGCACAGTCATTTAAACTGATCCAACGTCTTTGCAGCTTACAAAGTTAAACAGCTAAAATAAGTAAAATAAGAAGGCAATGCTTGTAAAATGTACAGTGCATACTGGCGGTGCTGGCCTGGTTACGCCTGCTTGCTTCTCCTGTTCAAATGTTTCTTTGGAAGGCAGTGGATTTTTCTTTTGTGTTTCTGTCTTCTTCAGTTTCAACTTGAATTTCTCCATCTCAGCCACATCGCGTTTATTTCAGACATGGCTGCTGAGGAGGCGGAGGGAGACAGGGAGGAACGCGAATGAGAGGAGTCCGATCTGCTCAGTGACCACTGCCGAATGAATCCAGTTAAAAATATTTTGAAAGTTTTCTCATGTTCTTTCTTGACCTGTGGGGTTGTTTAGATACATGGTGCTTAATCTCCAAATATTTGGGGATTTCCAAAATTAATTTCTATTGTGGGTCTCTCATTCTGTTTTGGTCAGAAAACATACTTTGTATGATTTCAGTATTTTTAAGTTCACTGAGTCTTGTTTTGCAGCCCAGCATTTGGTGTATTCTGGAGAATGCTACAGACACTCTTGATAGAATTTTTGATTTTTGCAGTTTTGGGATAGTGTTCTTTAAGTATCAGTGTGGTTGATAGTGTTGCTCATTTCTCCTGTGTCCTTGTTGATTTTTTTCTCTAGCTTTATCAAATCAAAAGTGAGGTATTAATATTTCCAAATAGTGAGATATTATTATTGTTAACTGTGTCTCTTTTAATTTATGGCAATTAATGCTTCATGTAATTGGGGATCCTATTGTTAGGTGCACATACATCAATAATTATTATATCTTTCTGGTGAATTGACCCTTTTATCATCATAAAGCTTCTTTTTGTTGTTCTATAAATATGTATCTTCTTAAAATCAGTTTATCTTTATTTTTTAAAATCTATTTTACTGATTATGCTATTATAGCTGTCCCAGTTTTCCTACTTTGCCCGCTTCTGCCCAGTACCCCCATTCCCTCCAGCATTCCCCCCACCTTAGTTCATGTCTGTAGGTCATGCATATAAGTTCTTTGGCTTCTCCATTTCCCATACTATTCTTAACACCCCCTGTCTATTTTGTACCTACCATTTATGCTTCTAAATCCTGGCCCCATTTCCCCTCCCAGGTGATAATCCTCCAAATGATCTCCATATCTATGATTGTGTTCTTGTTCTGGTTGTTTGCTTAGTTTGTTTTTTAGATTCAATTGTTGATAGTTGTGAATTTGTTGCCATTTTAATGTTCAGAGTTTTGATCTTCTTTTTCTTAAATGAGTCCCTTTAACATTTAATGTAATAATGGCTTGATGATGATGATGAACTCCTTTAGCTTTACCTTGTTTGGGAAGCACTTTATCTGCCCTCCCATTCTAAATGATAGCTTTGCTGGATAGAGTAATCTTGGATGTAGGTCCTTGCTTTTCAACCCTTTGAATACTTCCAGCCAATCCCTTCTAGCCTGTGAAATTCCTTTTCAGAAATCAGCTGACAATCTTAAGGGAAATACTTTGTAGGTAATTGCTTTTCTCTTGCTGCTTTTAAGATTCTCTCTTTATTTTTAATCTCTGGCATTTTAATTATGATGTGACTTGGTGTGGTTCTCTTTGGGTCCAACTTGTTTGGGACTCTGTGCTTTCTGGACTTGTACATCTATTTCCTTCACTCAATTAGGGAAGTTTTCTTTCATCATTTTTTCAAATAAGTTTTCAATTTCTTGCTCTTCCTCTTCTCTTTCTAGAATTTCTATGATTCAGATGTTGGCACATTTGGAGATATCCCCGAGGCATGTTATACTATCCTCATTTTTTTAAATTCCTTTTCTTCTTGCTGTTCTGGTTGAGTGCTTATTTCTTCCTTATGTTCAAAATTGTTGATTTGAATCCCGGCTTTATTCCCTCCACTTTCAGTTCCCTGTAGATTTTTATTTATTTCACTTAGTGTAACCTTCATTTCTTTCTGGGTCTTTTTTTATGTTGTTTCTGTACTCAGTGAATTCTTTGAGCATCCTGATCACCAGTGTTTTGAACTCTGCATCTGATAGGTTGGTTATCTCCATTTCATTTAGTTCTTTTTCAGGTATTTTGTTCTCTTCATCCATTTGGGCTATATTTCTTTGTCTCCTCAATTTGGCAGCCTTGCTGTATTTGTTTCTGTGTATTAGGTAGAGCTGCTTTGACTCCCTGTCATAGTAGCTTGGCCTATTGTAGAAAAGGCACCTATAAATTGTGTGAGGCAGAGCCTTAGGTAATCACCAGGGCTGGGCAACCTGTTTCACCACTTTGTGGCTCTCTGTGGGGGGAGGGCTTAGAGAGGGGACAGTGTTGTTGCCTGGCGTCTGAAAGTTTGCCTTGCACTGGCCCCATTTCCAGTCATTTCATCCACTTCCTGTATGCAACTGGCACCCGTCCAGCTGTTGTCCTGATGCTGCATACCAAAGTGGGTGGGTCTGCCTATGTTTTAAGACTCTGGGGCCCTTTTATCACAGTCTCCTGAAAATCTGGCAGTTTTTCCAGCCACCCAAACCCCCACTGGTTTTTACAGCCAAAGGTTATTCAGATTTATCTCCTGGTGCTGGAACCCTGGGCTGTTTGGTCTGGACTGGGGCTGGGATCGCCCACTCCCAAGGCATCCCTCCAAATTTTTATCTACCACACGTGAATGTGGGATCTCTTGTTCCACTGCTGACACCTCTTTAAAGCACTTTGTGTCTCTACCCCTCTCCATCCGTCTCTGCATCTCTGCCCCTCCTACCCATCTGGATGAATGTGGCTTCTTTAAATCCTTGGTTGTTGGACTTCCATACAACTTGATTTTCTGGCAGTTCTGGGCATTATTTGTTTTGAGGTCTAGTTGTAATTCTTTCTGTGATTGTACAAGGAGGTGAAGTGTGTTTACCTATGTTTCCATCTTGACTGGAAGCCTTAAAATCAATTTTGTCAGATATTAATATAGCCACTAGCCATTCCAGCTCTCTTATGATCATTTTTTACATGGTATATGTTTTTTCTATTCTTTAATTTATTTACTTTATTTTTATTATTATTATTTTAGTCCTCACCTGACAATCTTAAGGGAACTACTTTGTAGGTAATTTTCTGCTTTTCTCTTGCTGCTTTTAAGATTCTCTCTTTATTTTTAATCTCTGGCATGTTAATTATGATGTGACTTGGTGTGGTTCTCTTTGGGTCCAATAAAAAAGATATGTTTATTGATTTTAGAGAGAGAGCGAAGGTGAGAGAGAAAGGGAGGTATGTGTTCTGACCTGGAATTGAACCTGCAACATTTTGGTGTATGGGATGTTGCTCTAATCAACTGAGCCACCCTGCCAGGGCTACCCTTTTATTTTGAATGTGTTTATGTCAATGAACGGAGTTGTATCTCCTGTAGTCACCACATAGTTCAGTCATTCTCTTTTATCCAATTTGACAATCTCTGTCTTTTGGGTGGAGCATCTAGTCCATTTACATTTAATGCAATTATTGATATGGATAGATTTCTAAGTATATTTTGGTGTTTGTTTTCTATTTGCCTCATATCTTTTTGTTCCTTTATTCTTTTACTGCCTTTTAATGTAAGTAAGTATTTTTAGCACAACATTGAAATCACTTGTTAATATTTTTATCACATAATTTTTAGTTATTTTCTCAGTGGTTTGCTCCAGGATTTATAGTATGCATCTTAATGTATCACAATTTATTTTAGAATAATACTAACTTAATTCCAGTAAATATAGAAACATTACTTTAATATATTTTTATGCTCTTTTCTTTGTGCCATTATTATCATATATTATGTTTTTATTATAAGCCCAACATAAGTATCATAATTATTGCTTTATAGAATCTTATACTTTTTAAATGAAGAAAAATATAGTTATAGTCTTTTAGATTTAATCACATATTTGCCATTTCCAGCACACTTTATTTCTCGTGTGGATTTAACTTACCATTTGGTGTCACTTTTTCCCCCCTCAAGTATTATCTCCTTTAATATTAGTTGCAAAGCATAAGTGCTAACAACAATTCTCTCGGTTTTTGTTTATCTGGAATTTTCTTTATTTCACCTATATATATTTAAAATTGTCAATCCTCACCTGAGGATATGTTTGTGGACTTTAGAGAGAGAAGAAGGGGGAGAGAGAAAGAGAGAGAGATATCAATGTGAGAGAGCAACATCAAGCAGTTGCCTCCCATACACACCCTGACCAGGGATCAAACCCTCAACCTAGGTAGGTGCTCTGACTGGGAATAAAACCCTCAACCTTTTGGTGTGCAGGATGATGCTCCAATCAACTGAGCCACTTGGTCAGGTCTCATCTATATTTTTGAATAGCAGTTTTGCTCGATATAGATTTTTTGGTTGACAATTTTTTATTTCATTGCTTTCTAGCTGTCAAAAGATAATACTTCATGGATAGTTTCATGTTTCTGCAGGATCAAGCCTTTCTAAATAAAGAGCATTGGAACTTAAGTTAAAAGAAGATTGATTGCAAGCACACTTTGAAAGTTCAATGTAGAAACTTTCAGAGAGATTAGGAGACGTCTGCCCTGAAGACAAGTATTGTTAATTCCAAAGGGTAACACAAACCTCATATCCTCTCAGAAAGAATTTGCTTATATTCCAGAATGAAAGTTTCTTCCTCCCTCATCCCCTTCAGGTGCAAATGTGCCAGCAGTTCTTATATGAGCTCTGAGTTTCAAAATTTTGGGAATTACTATCCTATGGTATAAATGTTATTTCAAGTGCAGGTAGCATTGACTTTCATCACATTGTCCTGTAGGGAATTGGGAAACTGATGTTGGCTGCACTGTAAATAAAGGCCTTTACCTGAATCCAGAGGTCTCCTGTTTCTCTTTACATATGTGCTCATTGAGAAATCAGTCATTAATAGTTGTTCCCTTGTATATGTTGTTTGCTCTTGTTGCTTTTGAGATTTTCTCTTTGTTTTTGTCTTTCTAAAGTTTAATTATGATAGATATAGTTGTAGATCTCTTTGTATTTATGCAACTTGGTTTTGCTGAGCTTCTTAGACCTGTAGATTAATATTTTTCATCAAATTTGTGAAGTTTTGGGTCAGTATTTCTTAAAAAAATTTTCTGTCCCTTTCTTTCCCTCTTGAACTCTCATTATATGTGTGCTGATGCCGTTGATATTGTCCCCTAAGTCTCCAGGCTCCTGTGTATTTTTCTTCAGTCTTTTTTTCTCCTTGTTGTCTGATAGGATCATTTCTATTGCTCTATCTTCAGTTTCATTGATTCTTTCTTTTGTCATCTCCAATATGCTGCTCAGACCCTCTGGTGAATTTTTACAATTTTGGTTATTCTACTTTTCAACTTTACAATTTGCACTTGATTCTTTCTTATAATTTCTTTATCTTATTGATGTTTCCTATGCATGGGGCATGGTTATACTTTCTTTTAATTTTGTAAACATAATTTTCTTTTGTTCTTTGAGCTTCATAAGCAAGTTTCATAAGGGCAGGGATTTTTGTTATGTTTACTGTTGTATCTACAGCACCCAGAACACTTCCCAATGTATAGTATACCTCAGTAAGCATTTGCTGAATGGGTGAGTTGACAATGAAGTTTAACTTTGTCCTCTCTGTGTGTCTCTTCTCTATGCATGCCTGAAACTCATATTTGTTTAGTTTTTGTGCTCTGAAAATGTTTGCTTCAAGTGTATGACCTTAAAATGGAGTGTTTTCAGGGACTGACCAATGTCCCAAAAAATTATGGGAGCCTTTTCCTCAATCATGAGGTAACAACAGGTGCACCAAGGGTCAAGGAATTCACAGTGCACTGATGATCATTAACAAGATGCAGGATACAATATGCATTTTTATGTATAACATTTATTGCAGAAATGATAGGAAAACCACCTTCCTCTGAGATAATTTTCCTCTTTCTTTCACCTCACCTTTATCCTCCCCACTCCCCTGCACTGGCATATAAACAAATCCACATCTCAGCAATCTAGGCTGTCTTGGAGGTTTGCTTTAAAGACAGACAACATAATGCAGAGACATTAATAGAGTGATTAAGAGAACAATCAGAGAGAAAAAAATGAAGTTAAAGGGACACAGTTGAGAGGTAGGACACTTAGATAATTGTCAACATTTCTTGCAAAAGGTAGGACCTTATCTGTTTCCTGAATAGGGGAGGCAAGAGCAGAATAGAAGCGATCCAGAAAAAGTTGCTGTCATGGGAGTAAACAGAAAATTCCATGGAGGACCACTGGAGAGAAACCTGATGTGTTTCTCTTGGTGGAAGGGGAGTGGTCTGGAAGTCAGAAAAGTGTTTCCAAGGAGGTCAAACCTGATATGAATTTTGGAGGATAGGCAGGAGTTTGCTGTATTTGGTGGAGAACAAGGGGAAGGACATTCCAGGCAGAAGGAACAGAGAAATAGCAAGAGACTAACAGTTCACTATATAATTGCTTTTCAATGCTGATAGTCACAATTATTTTTATTTAGTTCAATTTGATAATTGTGTTCGCTTTGAATGCATAGCAAACTGACCATGAGGGAAAGAGGCCCCAGACAGGCTTAATGGTGAAGTACGTCAGACTGAAGTTAAAATGTCCACAGATAATACTCTAAAGGAACAGCTCACAGGGATAATTGAATGGTGCTTGCATTGACATTTTATTACAAAATCTCTATTAAGCACACATTTTTTTTAAACATTTTTTTAAAGATTTTATTTATTTATCTTCAGAGGGGAAGGGAAGGAGAGAGGAAGAGAAATATCAATGTATGGTTTCTTCCTGTGCATTCCTTGCTGGGAACTGGCCTGCAACCCAGGCATGTGCCCTGACTGGGAATCGAACCGTGATCTCTTGGTTCACAGGCCCGCGCTTAATCCACTAAGCTACACCAGCCAGGGCTAAGCACACATTTACAGAGATGATTTCTCTAACATTTCTACATGAATGTCATTTACATTGCTTTTGTTTCTTTTCTTTTTTTTTTTTTTGCCCTACCAAATTGTTATGTGTTATTCATTTAGGTGAGAGTTTACTATCTGAATTGACTATTAAAATAAGTAATAAAAATAAAAAGTGTGGGGAAGCTTGTTCAGTACAGTCTGATGAACTTTGATTAAATAAAGAATTACAAATGGTACCTTGGTACTTGTCATTAATTCGTTCCGGACCTTGTCACAAGTGCCGAAACTGCTGAGTACCGAAAGATGAAGCATTTTCTCTCACGGGATGGCATGTCATGACTCATACAAGTTGTAGCAAGTGCGACAAGTCCTGAGAAAGCACCGAGTGCTGAAACATTTTTCCCTCATCAAAATGTGACGAGTGCAGGGTTTGACCAGTTCTGAAGCGGACGAGTACCGAGGTGTGACTGTATACTCCCAGAGACCTTGAAGTCATTACAAAACCAATCTGGCCTCAAGCAGGGGCTGAGAGTTAGGAAAAATCTGTACTGCCATTTTTCCAGTAATTGCTTCTTCTCTGGCTCTGTTAGTCATCCCCAGTTAAAATAACATTTATTGCTTTCTGCTAAGTGTCCTGGAACAGACAATCAGGAAGCCATGAAGCAGAGACTATGGATAATCTTAAAATCAGTGAGATGTCCTAACCAGCCTTCCCTCTGGACTTGCTGTAATTTATTACAGGCAGAGGAGCTAGAGCACAAAGCAGCTCCATCCTCAGGCTGAATATGTGAGTGAGGCTGAAGCATAAGACAAAGGTTAAGACTCTTAAACCATCTCCCATATAGAAAGGCTTAGGAGTTGTATGAATAGAGACTATTGCAGGGCCTGCTATTGTATGTCCCAGAGCCTGAGACTCCAGTGAATTTGGGGATGGGGGCTGGATTGGGGAAGGGTAGGGATAGGATAGTACCAGCCATTCTTCTTCTCTATGCAACAGGGGACCCCAGTGTGGATATTTGGGAGCCACATTGCACCACATTCCATCTTTTTTTCAATGTGTGGTCTTCAGGTTTAACCCAGTTTTTTTCTTCTTTGCAACATATACTGTGGTCTTCAAACACATAGACGTTGCCTTTTGAGTTTACAGAGTACAGATTCTACTCAACATCTACCCCCTGTAAAGAGTATTTTGGGAAAATGAGTTACACATGGTGTCCTTCTCAGACCATCTCATCTGACTTCTGGCGGCAAGCGATCTGGGGGCTTCCCCCCCTTTTTCCCCACCCTGGGAGATTTGAGTCAGATAGTTAGTTAGCAAGAACTCTGAACTGTGCCTTTGAAACATCTCTCTCATCTTTTCTTTGGAATGTTTCTCTTTTCTTCCTCTCTCTGTTGCCATAACCACCACTTTTTAATTGAGACTCATTACCATGCTTGGATTTTGGCACTAGCCTTCCTAGCTAGTTGGCTTGACTCACTGTTTAGAAACTAACTGGCTCCTTATTTTGATGTTATGAAGTACACATATGCCTGTCTTGCTCTAATGTCCTTTCTCATCTGACCCCACACTAGCCCTGTGAGAATCTGTCATGCCAATTCTTCTCATCATAGCCGCTCTGGTCTGATTGGGCCCATGTCCTCACTGTCCCCAGACATTTCCCTGGAAGCCATTTTTGCTATTTTATTTTACTTTATTTTATTTTATTTTATTTTATTTTATTTTATTTTATTTTATTTTATGAAATGCCCATTCCTTCTCTTCTGCTTATTTATATCTAACTTAACCTTCAGGACCCCCACTTCCAGGAAGCCTCCATGGGTGTTCCTGCTCTCTCTCTCCTGTGAGTTTCTCTTGGGCTTTGTGACTATCCCAATAACTCAGTGAAGTTTTTTTTTATTGACTTCTGTCACCTAATAAATATTTTCAAGTATTGGTTTTCCAATTTAAAAAATGCTTGATAATTCTATCAATACTCCTACTGTGTTTAAAGTATCCCCAACAATCCTGGGTCCATAAATAATTCTCCATAAATATTTAGCTTGATTAATTCTGCATTTTTCAGTACTAAAGATCACTGCAGTCAGTTCCATAAATGGATGTGGCACTTCTTCCCTTCTTCACAGTTACTCTGAGATACTTTTAACTCTGTTAGGGGACTGTCTATTTTGTCACGTTTAGAGGGGCAGGATAGAATGGCTTTAGCTATTCATCTGGAAATCCATTTTCATAATACAGTCACTCTTCCCACCAGGTTTCTTTTGTTCCCTCTAAAGGCCACTGAAATGTTCTTTGTCACCCTTTCTCTCTGCCTGTAGGGGTGTTAAGACCTCTCATATAAAAGGTTTTTTTTTTTTACCTGAGTCACTGTGTTGCTCTCACTCCATTCTTCCCCATGAGATCTTCCTCAGCAGGAAGATCATCTTTTCCTCGGAGGAACAGTCTCGTTAATCCCTACAGAACACGGGTCTTAGGTTCCCCTGTCACTCAGCAGGTGGTCAGCCAGCTGTTTCCAGAACGCTCCACAGGCTTTTTGCTCCATTCCAGTCTCACCCACACTTTTAGAGGTCTGTGTTTTGGGGTGATTATTCTGCTGGCAGTCGAAGTTTTGCTGGGTTAAAACTTCGCATTTCTAATTCCATTTTCTTTGTTTCTGTGTTTCCTTCTAATTTTGTTTACTTTCTTTACTTTTCATCTTCTAGGTCATCAACGATACCCTTGCTCAGCTCTAACACAACCAAATTCTCAAAAAAAAATTACCTGATGTATTTTCTTACTCGTTTTACATTTAGTTTCTGTTGAGATTTTTTAAAAAGATTGAGCTATTGACACAATAATTTCACACTCGCTTATACCACTGGACCACCTGATATTATTGTATTGTTTGGGTTAAAGAATTTAACTTAACATTAATTTCTCAGGGATGATTAATGCTTTCAGTTCACCTGTAAAGCAGCCATTTTTTTCCCTGAAATATTCTCTGGAGATGTACCTGAGAGAGGTAAATGTATTTAAAGAGAGTTCTCTTGAAGAGACCATCTGTAATTAGGATGTATACAAAATCCCCGAACTTGGTGAGGATTGTCTTCTTTCTTCTTTGTCATTCTTTTGCAAAATGCATGATATGTTTATAGTTTCCAAAGCCTTGGTCTGTTTCACTATCCTTTAAGTCACTAATTCTATTGTTTTCCTTCCCCTGACACCCAACACTTGGTTTCTTCCATTTTAGGAGATTTACAATGGAGTTTAGATTTAGGGAGAATACTTTTGAAAAAAAGGGAATTGCACCCATACCAGACGGGATAAGATTCCTTACTTCTTAGTGATGCTATTTGTAACCTGGGATTAAACTTGATTAACAAGTGTTTAAGTTTCAGTCTAGGGTATCAGCAAGAGATTTACATTTAGAAATTTCTCTGTTGCAAAGTAGCCTCCTCTTAGGAGGGAGGGGAGAGGGTGTCACATGTACTGTTAGTGAATTCACGGCTGATGGAAGAGACTCAACAGAGTTCCTCAGGCTGAAGATGCGCTCCTTGGCTCCCCAGGCAGACATCCTGCCTGCTGCCTAAAACCAATAACCATGTGTCCCTAAGCCTCTCTGTTCGAGACTGTGTTTCAGTTGTCTGGTTGTTTGTTTTGGAAATGTCACAATAAAAAACTGAAGAAAGAATATTAGAGAAAGCCTACGAATTCTTTGGGGACATAAAGCCACATGCATGTGGCCTCTGAGAAGAGGAAATCGCTATAGATAATGCTTGCTTTTTCTACATTCTCTGAGGACGATAAAATAGAAACAGGAACAAGAAGTAGAAAAAATCTGTTAATTGTTTGCTGAGTAAAGGCTTCTATTTTAGTCATTTTGGTCAAACAAGGGAATTGGGGACACTTGATCCTGAGCTGATTCCGTGCCCTGGAACCCTGGAATCATCATTTAGATGATTATATCCAGAGGGTGATACCCACTCCCACGCCTCCGAGGCTGGACCTCTCTCTGGGGAACGTGGCAGGGCTCTGCTGCATCAACTAGGTCTCCATCCATCTCATCGGATGTCACCTGAGGCTTTTTGGTACAGAGTGAATTTGGAGATAGCTTCAGGTCTTGGGTAAGGGAGAAGGGGTCAAAATCAAAGTACCTTTTGCACAATCTCGTCTGTGCACAGACGAGGCTCTCTTCTCCCTCATCTTTTTGAGCATGGCTCTGTAGGGTTTGGCACAGGCACAACAAAGTCACCACAAGAATCCGTGAACCGGAGCCAAACCTGACATCACCAAGAAGATGAAACACACCATGTGCAAGGCCTGCAGACATAGAACCCATTGCTCAGGGGACAAAGAGGGCACTGGCAGCATCCTAGGTGGTGACCCACCCCAGGACCAGCTGCCCCTCACCCGGAGGAGGAGGAAATGTCCGCCAAGCCGCAGAATTGCTCAGAGCTCATCAAAGAAAGAACTCCACTTCCCTGGAGAGTTGCTTATTTTTTCTCTTAATTACCAAAGCATACGGGTGTCTTTTCTGAAATGTTGATTTGGAATTTAAATTTGTGAGGCTGCCTAATTTAGCTTGCAAAGGAGATTCTAAACAGCACAGCTGGAAGGATCTTTAGATTCCAATACCCTAACCTGGGAGAGGTGGGCAGAAGAGCCGGGGATGCTGAATTGCTGACTATTCAAAGGAGTTACTAAGATGGACAAAGGCTGACAAATAACCATGAAAGGCGGAAGCCGCTGTGCTAAAAAAAAAGAGGATTTTAGCAAGAAACGGTCTCTTAGCCATCCAAAGGGGGGGCGTGTCACACTGGGATGAAAGTGATTAATTTTACTTTAAATCTCACAGGAAGATTCCTCTAATGTTGTAGATGACAGAAATGAAGAATGAACTTTATTATCTGCTCTGAAGTAGGGAGTCAGAAGTTGCTGAAAAGATACATATGGCTGATAGGGAGGAAGAACCAATAACAAGTTTAAAATAAACTCAGAAAAGGCCTATTGAAAAAAAATTCCCCCCATGGTTTACAAGCCATAGAATACTACTGTTTTTGTACTATAATTGACATGTGTTGAAAAAAGAAAGAAGACAGGAAGTACAAACCAAGTCAGTATCTAGTCTTCTGCGGAGCTACGGCACCCGGGCAGCTTCCTGCTGAGTCTTTCCATCCACAGGTGTAGTCTGTGGATCTACAGATATGCTGGGTTAGCCTGGGTTCTCTGAGAAGTAGATGGCAAGATGAGATTAATGAGCAATGGTTTCTGCAGGGGAAACACCTATGTAAGAGAAACTGCAGAGGGAGTCAGGAAAGGATGGAGAGCCATTAGACCATGCGAGGCCGACCCCAGGTGAAGAGGACAGGGAAGGAAGGTGGGGTGGTAATGCCCAAGACTGTTGTGCAGGTCAAGAAAAGCTCAGGAAGGCTGCTGGCGCCAAAGCCAGATTTCATGTCAGATTACTCACCTGTCTCCTAGATGTGCTCTGCTGTGCTCAGTCATTGGCTGAGAGCAGCCTGTGGGAAGCATAACCTGGTCCAGACACGGTGATGGCTTTCAGAGCATGAGGCTGGACCTCTCCTTCAATTACACTTCCTGTAGTTGGCAGTTTGCATGACTTCTCATGCCACCACAGAATTGGAAAGAACCTTGAAGATCGTTTTTCCAACCCTCTCGTTTTGCACGTGCAGAGACTTAGGCATGTGGAGCTGGATGGTGTTCAGTATTGGGCAACCCTGGGCGGTGGAGCTGATTTTATCCTTAAAGCATTCAAATGTCCTGACTCCAGTGCTGTTCTCACTGAGTCAGTAACATCAACAAAGGTGTGGGCAAGGTCACAGTTGTTAAAAAATAAAGTTTACATTTCTGATGATAAAAATTTATGCATTCTACAAATTTGGAAAATAGAGAGAAGTAACAAAAAGGAAAATATTACTTTTAACTTGGCCAATCAAACCCCCCAATCTTAACCTTTTGGTGAATTTTCTTACAGTTTTTTCTATGAATTTTCATATATATATATTGAAGTTTATACTATATGACATTTGTATCCTGGTTTTCTTCCCATGGCATCATAATATAGGCATTTCCCATGCTGTAACTTTTTCATAAACTTAATTTAAATAACTACATAACATATTCACCCTTGACCCAATTATTAAGAACTGTTAAAAAACAAAGGAGAATTTAAGGATGTTTAAGTTGAGCATAATCTTTTAAAGAAAACTTTCTGAAACTTATTGTTCCACCTGGGATATTAGACCATGGCTTCCTCCCTACTTACCACTTACTCCCCTATTGTTTTATAGAAATTCTGTTTGGTCTCTGAATGAACAGAAGATTTGGGGCTATAGGTTAGGGAGTGAATAGGTGGGAATGAAGGGGAAGAGATAATTTATTACAACTCATCCCCGCAAAGCAGAATCTAAATGTGTAAGGAATGACTGCTCTGGACATCACAGACCTGGAGTCTCTGAGTCCAGAGGCAGACAGGAGGAGCTGACACTCCTTTCTGATTAGTCTAGGGATGTCTGTGTTTTCCCAGGAAAGCACACATGAGCAGCTTATTGTTTTTCTTCAGCCAGCTCTTAGTTTTTCTTCCTTTCTTCCCTTCTCTCTCCCTTCCTTCCTTCCTTCCTTTCTTTTTTTTCTTTCCCCCTTCTTTTAGTTTTCCTTTTTTCAAAGGAAGGTCAGGAGTGGTTATAGCTTCATTCTAATTGTTACTGTTGTTTAACTCATTCATTTAACAAATATTTATTCAACTCTAGAAATGCCATGTATTTGCTGGGTTTTGGACATACAAAGGTATAAAGATATGAGGAGGGATCCCCAAAACCAGAATTTATTTATAAAAAATTGTGTATTTATTCTTACATGTTTAACTTTAGTCACCTTCAAGATACTCCCCATTTGCTGCAATACACCTATCAAGACTTTTTTCCATTACTCAAAACAGTTTTTGACCTCATTGATTTTGATGCCTTTTAGTGCTTCTGCTGTTTTTTGTTTTACCTCTTCTACATTGGCAAAATGTGTCCCTTTGAGAACTTTTTCATCTGGGGAAACAAACAAAATTCACTCCTGGTGAGATCAGGTGAATAGGGACAGTGGAGCACAGGTCATTGCCATTTTTGGCCAAAAACTGCCAAACACTGAGCATGGTGTGGGCCCATGTGCTTGTAAATCACCCATCATGAGATGGGCAAATGTGCCGAAAGGGTCTTCAAAAACAAAATTCACTGAAGCCGAATGCAGCCTCTCACAACAATGCCACCTGGTACACTGATACAGATGGGTTCCTAGAGCACTCACCTACCTGGAGAAGCCTGTACTACAAGGGGCCCGCCATCCAGAAGATAATTCTGTTTTGGGGGGCTTCCCCCTCATACATAGTCTCTGTTTGTAAGGAGATCAGAGTCTGGTGAGGAAGATGTATGAAAAAACAAATAAAATATAGCATTTTACTATATTTTATAAAAGAATACCTGTCCCAACCTAGCTATGAGTGTGTGCACACACATACATGTTTAACCTTGTTTTAGTTCACGTTTCCTAGTAAAGAGAGTCTTATGTAAACTATAGCATGAAAATGTTTTACTTGGAATTCAATCCCAGGGAAGTAGGAGTAAAATGCAAGAGGAATAAAGCAGGGAAGGACTGAGAGCATTCTGAGGGCTACACTGACGAACTGGACACTGCTTGGTATCAAGCATAAAGGCTTGCTTGATTTTGCCTGTCTGTTTTCAGATAGGCCACATTAAGAACACTGCACACCAGAGAGGAGACAAGTTTATCCACCTTGCCTCATTGATCAAAAGTTTTCACATGGGACAACCCCTCTTCATACATTTGGATTGTGCAAATGTGGGCACTCAGGGAGTCCTGTGGCATCTCACACACCAGAACCAACAAGGCAGTCCCAGGTCAGGGGGTGATAGGCCCCAGTACAGGTGTGAGGGAAGGTGCTGTTGGGTTATGCGTATGGGAATGTAGTTGTCATGGCAGCTAGCGTTCTGGGAGAGCCCAAGGAACCTTGAGCCAGAAGCCTTGGAGAGGCTCTTAGGCCTCTTAGGCAGTACTTATGCAGGTCAAGGTGTTGTCCACACAGCTGAGAAAACAGTGGTTGTGAGTAGTGTCTTTGAGATTTCACTTCTGTGTAGAATCTAATGAACAAAATAAGCTAAGAAGCAAACAGAAAGAAAGTCATAGGTATAGAGAACAGACTGAGAGTTGTCTGAGGGGAGGAGGACTGGGAAACTGAATGAAAAATATAAAGGAATTAAGCCAAAAAAAACCCAAAACCAAGCACATAGACACACAACGGTATGATGACTATCAAAGTGAAAAAAGGGTATAGGGGTAAGAAGGTAAAGAGGGGATAAACGGTGATGGAGGGAGATTTGACATGTGGTTTCTATCCTTTATTTTGCTTATAAGATGTATCGCATTTACTGATTTGTAGAAATTGTACCATCCTTGCATCCCAGAAGTAAATCCCATTTGATCAAAGTGAATGATCTTATAATATATTGCTGGATCTGGTTTGCTAATATTTTGTTGAGGATTTTGGCATCTATGTCCATCAGGGATATTTGCCCATAATTTTCTTTCTTTGTAGTGTCTTTATCTGGTTTTGGAATTAGGATAATGCTGGCCTTGTAAAATGAGATTGGGAGCCTTCCCTCTTCCTGAAATTTTTGAAATAGTTGGGGAGAGGTGTTAGTTCTCAGAATGTTTGGTAAAATTCACCTGTGAAGCCATTCGGCCCAGTGCTTTTGTTTGCTGGAAGTTTTTTGATTACTGCTTCAATTTAACTAGGTATAATCTGTTTACTCAGATTTGTTCTGATTTAGTGGTGGAAGACTGTATGTTTCCAGGAATCTATCCATTTCATCTAACTTGTCCATAATATGGTCTTTTTTCTTTTACAAACTTTTTTTTATTGTTGTTCAAGTACAGTTTTTGGCCTTCCCCCCACCCCTCCCCACCATAATACATTCTTATGATCCTTTGTATTACTTTGGTGTCAGTTATTATTTCTCCTCTTTAACTTCTGATTTTATTTATTTGGGTCCTCTCTTTCATTTTCTTCATGAGTCTGGTTGAAGGTTTGTCAATCATGTTTACCTTTTCAAAGAACCAGCTCTTGGATCCATTGATCTTTTGTATCGTTATTTTTAACACTTTATTTCACTTATTTCTGCTCTGATCCTAATTATTTCTGTCCTTCTACTCACTTTTGGCTTTGTTGTTCCTTTTTAAGTTCCTTTACATGTGAAGTAGGGGTGTTTATTTGAGCTTTTTCTTTTCTTTTTTTTTTTTAATGATAGGCTTGTAATGCTAAGAATTTCCCTCTTAAGATTGCTTTCCCTGTGTCCCACAGTTTTTGGATTGTTGTGTCCTCCCTTTAAGTTGTTTCAAGGTATCTTTTGATTCCTTCCTTTATCTCTTTGTTGACTCATTCATTGTTTAATAACATGTTATTTAACTTTCTTGTTTTGTGTATTTTCAGTGTTCTTCTTGTGATTGATTTTCAGTGTCATAGCATTGTTATCAGAGAAGATGCTTGATATGATTTCAATCTTTTAAAATTTATTTGGTTTTTTTTTTGTGTTGTAACATATATCTATCCTAGGAAACATTTCACGTGCATTTGAAAAGTATGTATATTCTGATGCTTTGAGGTGAAATGCTCTGAAGATAACAATTAAATCCATTTGATCTAGTGTGTCATTTAAGGCTGCTGTCTCCTTGTTGGTTTTCTGTCTGGAAGATCTATCCATTGAAATCAAAGGGGCGTTAAAGTACCTGACTATGACTATATTTCTGTTGATCTCTCCGTTTAGGTCCATCAAGATTTGCTTTACATATTTAGGTGCTCCTATGTTGGGTGTGTAAATGTTTACTAGGGTAATATCCTCTTATGGGATTGTTCCCTTTATCATTATGTAGTGTCCTTCTTTGTCTCTTACTATAGCCTTGGCTTTAAAGTCTATTTTAAGTGGATATAAAGTCAGATATAAGTACTGCTACCCCAGCTTTTTCCCCTTTCTAATTACATGAAATATCTTTTTCTATCCTTTTACTTTTAGTGTGTGTGTATCTTTCAATCTGAGGTGGATCTCTTAGAAGCAGCACATATATTTTGTTTTCTTATCCATTCAGCTACCCTCTGTTTTTTGTTTGGAGCATTTAAACCATTTACATTTAGGAGATTATTATTTTTTAAGTATTTTTTATTGATTATGCTATTACAGTTTTCCCAATTTTCCCCCTTTCATCCCCCCTCTACCCTGCCCTCCAACCCTCCAGATTATTGATAGATATGTATTTAGTGCCATTTTACTGTTAGACTATTTTCTTCTGTTATTTTTCTTTCTCTTTTTCTTCTTCTTCTTCTTAAAGCAAGCCCTTTAACATTTGTTACAGTACTGGTTTGGTGTTAACAAACTCTTGTAGCTCTTTCTTGTCTGGGAAGCTCCTTATTTCTCCTTCAATGTTAAATGATAGCCTTGCTGGGTAAAGTAGCCTTGGTTGTAGGTCTTTGCTTTTCGTCACCTTGAATATTTCATGCCACTCTCTTCTGGTCTGAAATGTTTCTGTTGAGAAATCAGGTGACAGTCTAATTGTTGCACCTTGAAGGTAACTACCTGCTTTTCTCTTGCAGATTTTGGATTCTCTCCTTGTCTTTAGGCCTTGCCATCTTAATTCTGATGTGTCTTGGTGTAGGCCTCTTTGGGTCCAACTTGTTTTGGAGCCTCTGAGCTTTCTGGGCTTGTGTGTCTTTTTCCTTCAGCAGATTGGGAAAGTTTTCAGTCATTATTTCTTCAAATAGGTTCTTGATCCCTTGTTCATTCTCTTCTCCTTCTGGTATTCCCAGGATGCAGATGTTGTCACACTTCATGTTGTCCCAAAGGTTTCTTAAGCTCTCCTCATTTTTTAAAATTCTTTTTTTTTTTTTGCTGCTATGCTTGGTTGTTTTTTCATACCTTGTCTTCCAAATCACTGATACAACCTGTTCTTCATCTAACTTACTGTTTATTCTTTCCAGTGTATTGTTTATTTCAAATATCGCATTCTTTATTTCTGACTGGTTCCATTTTATGCTTTCTATGTCTTTTTTCATGCTGTTGAGTATCCTTATAATCATTACTCTAAACTCTTTATCTGATAAATCACTTGCCTCCATTTCATATATTTCTTATTCTGGAGAATTTTCTTGATCTTTCACTTGGGGCCTGTTTCTTTGTTTACCCATTTTGGCCACCTCTATGTGTTTGTTTCTATGTAATAGATCTGCAAGACTCTGGTGCAGGCCTAAGTCAAACTCCACCTGTGACTTGGCCTGGGTAACCTGTTTGGAGCTATCAGCAATCCACAGTGTATGGCTCCCTCTGCTGGGCCTGAGTGTGTCCAGAGAGAACCAGGCTGTGCATCAAGGCCAGCTTCTTTCAGAAGCCAGCCCAGAGTAGGGTCATCTGAAGACTCAGAGCTCTGAGTCTGCTTCCTGCTGATATCTCCCTGTGCATATGCCACTTGTGAAACTAATTGGATCCTGTTCTGATGTTGTCTGAAGCTGGTCACTGAGTATGTTAGTTATGGGACCTCTTTGGAGGAACTCTGGTGCAGATCAATGTCAGATACTGCCTGTGACTGGCCCAAGACAACCTCTTTGGAACTACAGTTTGTGGCTGCCTCTGCTTGATCTGAGTGTGCATGGGAAGAACCAAGTTGTGAACCAGGGCTAGATTTTACCAGCACTGGGCCTGATGGCAAAAGTCCCAAGGCACACCAAGAACTGCCTCTGCCTACCAGTGACTGTGATCTCAGCTCTCTCCTCAGACCACAAACCCCAAACTCTCCTTGCATGATTCTAGTCTGCTTCTCCCTCCCTCTGCCAAAGCCTACGGTGACTGGCTGTGAATGAGATTTTGTGCATTGGCCTTTTAAGAGGGCAACTGTGTCTCTAGCAGATTCTTGTCTCTCCCTGGCAGATGGAATCCCCACCAATTTTTCCAGCCAGATGATAGATGGGTGCCTCTTCCTGGCTCTGGTGCTCTGGCCTGGGGTGCCTGGTGTGCAGTTGAAACCCCCCACTCCTCAGGGGTAACCCCCACAGCTGAGATACCCCTGATAGATCTCAGCCATCACCCATGAGAGCAGGTCCAGCCCTTTTTGCATCTCTGCACTTCCTACCAGTCTTGATGTAGCTTCTTCAGTAAATTTGTGTACATAAGACTTCTCTTCAGCTAGTCTTCACTTGGTTATTCATGTCAATTGCTCTATATTTTAGTTCTAATTCCAGTCTGGTCCTGGAAGGAGGTGCATGTAGTTCCCACTTACTCTGCCGCCATCTTGGATCATTGTGATTTACTCTCAAATGTCTTGCAATATCTATTACCTATTTAGCACTCTACCCATCTATCTAGTTAAAACAAACATAGCAAAATGTTAACAATTTTAGATTCCAGATGGAGGGTCTATGTATGATTATCATCCTATTCCTCAGTATGTTTGAGACTTTTCATCAAAAGCACTGGGGAAAGTGATATTGCAGATGTTTATGATCTTGGGATAAATGTGACCCTAAAGGGTCATCTGTTTCAGGCTTGTCTCCCACCAGAATTGCACTTGGACCATGAGTGTTAGAGGATAATCTTTCTTACAAAAACGCATTCCTCCTTCTTCTTTGGCATCCTATTCTGTATCTGTCTTTGCAGTTAAGAAGTTCCTTCTAATGTATGTTCCAAACAGTAACTGAAATCATTGAGGCTCTTGGCTATTTTGGTATCTTCCTATTTCCAAAGTTAGTTGAAGGTTTGGAGCAGGTGCTAGATTTTTACTTTTCTTCAAGACTCAAATTCCCATAGGCATCCTTGAATGGCTAGTGAGACAAGCTTCTCTCCAGTGTGGTCTGATATTTATCCAGGAACTTTGAAAGGAAACAGAATGCAGCACTATGATGCTGAGCCAGCTCTGCACATGTCCCAGCCCCTCACTTCATTTGCTGCTCCAAGCTTTTCTTCTTTGACTGCCCTGTCTGAAATAGCAACCCATTACTCTTCCCTGTTTCTTTGATTTATAGGTTTGAAAAATTACATTGATCGTTGCCTGACATTATATTACACATTTTAAAAAATTTATTGCTTCCTTGTGAAGGTACACTCAGTGAGGGTGGGGTCTTGATCTATTCCAGTGGTTCTTCAGCTTGAATGTGCATCAGAATCTCCTTCTTAAAGAACAGATTGCTGGGGCACCACCTCCAGAGTTTGAGGTGGAGCCCAAGAATTTGCGTATCTAACAAGTTCCAGGTAATACTGATATTCCTGGTCCCAGCACCACATTTTGAGAACCATAGGTCTATTTTTTGCCAATGCATCCTAGCATGTAGAATATAGTAAAATGCTCCACACACACTTGTCAAATGGATGAATAAATGAATGAATGAATGAATGATGAATGAGTGGAAGCTGGCTTGCCAGTATGATCACTGGGCTCTGGAAGTGGGAGAACTTTGAAAACCAAATAATAAACAGCTGAGGAAGCCAGTGTGGTTCCCATGCTGGGGACGTCTGGCTGGGGGCTAGAGTCCAGGCGTGCTTTACTATGAAGCACATGGGCATTCAAAATCCTTATGTTAAATCATTCTTACCAACTCTTGACAAGGAATTTTAGGGATGTTTAGGAACATTCTAAACTTTTGACAATGACAAGAAGGAAAAATTTTATTTAATTCCTTTTAGTGCCTTTATCAGAAAGCGAATATAGAAGTAGCTGATTCAGTGGTTTTCGTCTGAATGATCCAGTGGTCTGAATTTGTGAGACCTTTCTTCCTTTTGGGGATGTATTCCTAGGATGCTTTTCCTTTGTTGTAACATTTTCCCGGGAATGTTTTTCCCTTCTAGTCAGTTCTATTCTGGAGGACGCATCATAATAAGAGATACTCCATTTAGAGCTGATGCTTAGAGGTGTCTGGGTGGGCACCAGGAAGCCGTCCTCCAACTGTATTTGATCTCTGGAGTCTTAAACAAAACAGCTTTAGCCCTGTGCCCTAAATCCTGTGTCTCCAACTCATTTGATTGTTTGTTTTCTAATTATATAAATAAAACACGCTCCTAGCCATGTAGACAACTGCATGAGCGAACTGAGTGCTGGAGAATAAGAACAGAACAATCCTAGGTATTATTATTAGCAATGTGTTATATTTGTGTAAACCTATAGTTTCCAAATGACACAAATGATCTCATCTTTCTTGGAATTACTCTGTAGTGGACAGTTTGGTGTTTAAGGAACTCTGGGTGAGTGGAGCAATTTGTGTTTCCAGATGTACATTTGTTGGTCGAGATTGTGCACGTATGCCCTGTAGTGAAGATAAGTAGTAGTCTGAAAAAGCATACGCTCATGTGCACGCACACACAGACACACACCAATTAAATACATGACTTCGCCCCTGGAATCCAGGCTGGAAGAAGCAGCGCTACCCTGGGTGTGCTTGGACGGTCTGAGGAGTTAGGGGTCTGGAAAGTTTTCAAGGTTCTGTTTTGGTGTCAGATTGAGTGGAGATAGAGCATTCATTAATTTAACAGAGCATCTGGGATCTTTAAAGCCAGAAAGAGCTATACAATTTATCAATCTTAATTTGCTCATGCTACAGTTAGACAGAGAAGATCTCTGGGAAACTGTGACAGGACCCAGATGTTCCGCATTCGGTTGCTATCACACACACCAGCCAAGCTGCACAGCTCCGCCCCCGACTTCCTCAGCCCCCCTTCAGCCTGGTCCCTTGCACTTTGGCCTGCCTGCCGTCCTCATGCCTACCCAGTATTTAGTAGCAGAAACACACTAAGTCAGTTAGGTATCCTGTGGGCAGCCTTCCCTGCAACCCTATTGTCAGCCATTGGCACTGGGACCAGGGTGAAACTTTCGATCTAATAAGCATTTGTATTGTTAACCAGCAGATCAAGAGGGAAATGGCCAACCCACACAGGATTCAGGACACAATCAGGTCTCACAGATGCTCTCCCGCACCAGCCATGTGTAAAGGCCAGTGGAAACGTTAGAACTGCCACTTCATTATTATAAGTTCCTTGAATGTAGGAACTAAATTAATGTTGTGTATTTTCCTACAGTCTCACCTATAATGCCTAATATAGCAATACTCAGTTAGTGTGCATGGCCGAATGGGACCATTGGACTCACACCACTTTACCCACTTTTTACCTTTATATTCTTGAAAATGAGGTTATTAGTCCTATAGGAATAATACCAAACACATTTCTCTATTCTTCAGGTTATGGATTTTTTACCAGGTACCCTATCCGAGATCAGGTTTGGGGCATACAGAAGTAGTTTTGGCTCCACACACTTTAAAATCTGGTGATTTTGACAGAAAAGTAGGCGGCTGTATCTGATGAACACTACAGGGGCGGGCAAGGAGGCAGGACTGGCTTTTATGAAGGTGCATAGCCCATTTTCATTCTAGTTTAGGGTTCAGAGAGGAGGAAGCAATACTTATTTTGATTCCTAAAGCATGAGAAGGAGTGAGCCAGGTACAGAGCATGGGTGAACTTAGCACACATTTACAAAGGAGCTGAGCATGGTATTTTGTTGTCCTTGCCAGTGCTTAGATGGCAGGGAATGACAGAAACCACCAGTTTCCTAGTGGTGACCCTATGCATGCAAAGAGGAGGTGACTTTCCTTTTGCGACATCTAGGCCTGAGATTCTCAGCATTTGCAGTATTCCTTTGAATTTAGCCATTATATTTTAGGAAGCCTCAGTAAAAAATGTGAATTCTCCTAGGGAGAGATAATAAAAAAATCATCACCCACTAGCAACTTTAAGTGAAGTAACTGACCTCTTCATGTGTTCTAATCACCTCTCTGGACTGTGAGGAAATGAGTGATAAGACTCGAATTTTGAAGGGATGAAGTGATGTTTAGAAGAAGGATGGAAAATTGGAGATGGTAAGGTCTTGAGGTTCCCTGGGGTGGGGGGAGGGGGCAGGGGTTGGGGAATACTATTTTAACTTGGTATTAGTAGGTCTGACTTTTATTCCTCTCAGAGGTCCCATGACCAAATAAGTTGGGAAAACACATGCTTACAGAAAGGAAAAGTTAATTTGTAATACTTTTCAGGGCCTCCATGATGCCAGGATGCATGGTGGTTCTCTGAGACATTATAACATTAAATATTTCCTAAAGATATTTGACCATGGCACCCACTTATAAGAAAATTTTCCGGGAATAGTGTCCCAAGCATTGCACTGTAAGAAATTCTGGTTTGATGTATGAAGTGGCTGAAAGGAAAGGCAAGTCCGAAAGGGACCCCATCATGCCATTGCAGCTGCCAAAGTGTTCCGTGGTGACGGGTGTTGGGTTGACGCATTTCTTACCAAGGATCAGCCTTATTTCTCACATACATAACTGTGTCTGACCTACTGTAGAGTTTAGAATATTTTAGTTTTATAAACAATTCTCCCCCTTTTTATCTACTTAGAAGTGTTCTGAGATTGAAGTTGTATACTATACTCCCTAAAACAGGGCAGACCCATACAGGGTCTGAGCTCTTATGTACTTGCTTTCCAGAAGAATGCTCTGACTGTGTCTGTAAATGTCTCATTCAATCCATCTTGGCCACTTGACCTTTTTTATCTTGCTTAGCTTATCAGTTCATCTTGGAAACACACACTTTCACCAAGCTGACCATGACTATTTATATGCATTTGGAAGACATTCCACTGCATATTACCCTCAAAACATTCTGTTTAGTATAGCAAGGAAGTGGTAATAGGACCCAATGTTTCATCACTGTGTTTTCCTTAAGATAGTTTCCTGTGGTGTTATCAGCCAGTGAAGGATTAAGAAAATCTCCTGCGGGCATTCTGAAACTTTCTTCCAACTCTTTGGGTTTCTTCTGGAGCAAGAAACATTAAAGCTATGTCTTTGCTAAAAACTGAGAAGGCAAAATCTAAGAGAGTAAAGAGGGGGGAAACTATTTGTTTTATTTATTTCAACTATTTAAATTTCAACTGGGCACAAAAGGCTCTGCTGCACACCACAAAAAATGTGGAAAGGGCTATGACGTGGCCGCGTGGCCCTTGCTATCAGGAGACCGACAAGAGAAGAAAGCAAGATAGCTACATAATTGATTAACTACTAGGCAGGCAACTAGGAGATAACAAAACCTGCCAGGATTCACTCTGAGTGGGGTGGAGGGAGAGTTTTCCGTGACAACTTCAAGGGAAAGGTGGTATTGGAGACAGGCTTCGAAGGATGCACGAGGTTTCATGTTGGAGACAGTTAAGGATGATGTTTCATGGGAAAGGAAGAAGGAGAGCAAAGGTGAGGATATAAGGTAAATTCAAGAAGTAGGCAATTGTTTGGATATTAGCTCTGGCTCATCCTGTAATGTCAGCTGGAAATCAGGAGTCATTCTTTACTCCTCCTCTGCCTCCCATTGCCTTATCCAGCGGATCCCCAAGTCCTGTGCATTTTACCTTCTGAGCATCTTTCAAACCCCCCTCTGCTCCATTCCCACTTCCTCTTCCCTGGCCTGTCTTCTTGTGCTAGATCCCTAACTGCTTTCCTGTTTCCCTCCCGGGCTGCCTCCAATCTACCCTCCACACTGCTGCCAGAGAAAACTTCTGGGGTGTGAACATAACTCTTCCAAAACGCCTTCCACAGTGGCATGGGCCCTTAGGAGAGTGTCTCAGTTGCTGACCAGGGCCTGAGCCCCACAGTCAGGCAGACTTGGGCTCAGACTCCAGCTCTTTCTTAATAAGTTGTGTGACCAGGTGTGTTAACCTGAACCGTGTAACCAAACCTCAATTTCCTCACCCAGAAAATGGGCCTCATTGGTAGCCATCCTCTGTTTTCTTGTTACTCTTTCCCTCCCCATCCCCACAGGCGGCCTGGCCCCACCTTGAAGGCCCCGTTTGTGTTCCCAACTGCACAAGGTTCTCTCTTGGCCATGACTCTGTCCTCCCATCCTCTTCTGGTCCTTCTTCCTGTCTTTCAAGACAGGTCCCTTGCACCTCCTCCTCTTGGAAATCGGCTGGAATCCTCCTCCCTGTCCTCTCTGGCCCGCAGAGCCCTTTGTGCACCTCTTTTCTGTGTTCCCATCCCCGCCCTCCAATACGTACTTCACTGTTGAGTGCATCCCCCTTCCCATACCTGGCTGACTGTTTCTGCAGGACAGACTCCCAGAAGGGGAACTGCTGGTCAAATGATGCGCATTTTGAATTTAGATGTCAAGGGCCAGACTGCGTTCTTGAATGAGGTACTAATTTCCACTTCCACAAGCAGTGGATCAAAGGGCCTTATTTCCTCCTTCCTACCCAACCCTGGGTAGGATCATTCTTTTTATTCTTTGCCAATCTGATAGGTGAAATGTGATACAGCATTGTTGTTTAGTAGGACTTTCTTTGATCTTTAACAGCATTTCATGGTATCTGTATTTCTACCTTTGTGAATTGCGTTTTTGTTTTCTTGCTCTTTTTTTCCTAGTGGAGAATTCCTCTTTCTCTTACTGACTCATGGAATGTCTTTCTATATTCACCTTTAAAAAGATATGTTGCACAGATTTCCCCTAACTTGTTATTGACCTATAAACTTACATTGTATGTCTTTTTTTAACCACAGGGAAGTTTAAAACCCATCAATCTTCTTTGAAATTTCCAAGTTTTTTTTAATATTTAGAAAGACATCCCTCATGGTAAGATTATAAAAATAATCTACCTAACTTTCTTAGAATATTTTAATGGAATATTTAAATCTCAATCTATTCAGAATTTATTTGGATATAAAATGTAAGGTAAGGATCAATCTTCATTTTCCCCCAGGATGGTAGTTCATTGTTTCAAGAGAATTGAGTAGCAGTATTTTCTCCATGAACTGCCAATTTCAAATATTTGCGTCATGTGATATATGTGCGTGTGTGCGTGTGTTTGTGCCTGGCTCTTGGGCTCTTTATTCTTTTACACTGGTCTGCCTTTCCATCCCTGTATGAGTCCTACACTAATGTAGTGGATGTGACCTGACAGTGTGTTTTGATATCTGGCCACCCTCAACAGTGTTACTTGCTGTACTTTTCCTGTGGCCCAGACCTTATCGCCATGGAATGAGGACAGGAATCATAGCCACCTGCCGGCCCAAGAGATGGCTGGGGCACTAGTGACCTCAGCAGATCTGAGTGCCTGGATGGGTGTGTTCTTTTAGAAACCCTCAAGTTAGGGGGTAGTGGGGACATCAGGTTTGAGACTGTTTGCAGAGCCTGGGGTCTCCATGCTGGTCCAAACCTTCAGGACTGCATATGCAAGTTTGGATCATTTCTGTAACAGCAGAGGTTTCGGAAATTAGGTGTCTTCTGGAGATCAGTGATAGTGGAAGGCAAGGATAGCGGTGAGGGAGGCCAGAAGAAGAATCATATGATTTTTAACTCTGTTGTCGTTCTGATTTGTATTCAATACTGATGTGATCCCTGCAAAGGGGAATTTCCACATTTTTAAAATTGAGATACCCAAGCTGATCTATTACTCTTAAAATAAGAATGTGGAAACTGACGCATTGCAAACGTGAACATTGGTGAATAGAACACTATGTGAAATGTTCATCCACAGAAGGAATGAAGTATTGTTTATTCATACCAAGAAATTCTTTTAATATTTTTAGGGCCAAGAAGAGAGGGATTTTGCCCCAGTACCTTATATGGGCCTCATTTCTATCCTTTGCTGAAGTGAGAGCACGTGAATTCACCAAGCCTTCATTCATACATTCTTGTTCCTAGCCACTGAAACTGTCCAGCTCTTAACTCGATCCAGTCCCACAAAATACCATCTGCCAGAAGTGGATCAGGAAAGCAGCAGGCAAGGTTTGGATTAAGCCTGTGGAGAAGCCCTGCTGTAGAGCTGGTATGTGAGGAAGGGAAATGGTTACACAGGTCAAATTCCGCCGGAGCAACACTTGGATTAAATCATCTGTGGTCTGTGCTTTCCTAGTGATCAATGGTGTTCCTTTAAGTAGGTTATACCCTTGGGGCATAACAATCTTTTGTTATTGTGCATTTTTGTGGTGACTCGATTTAGCCTATAAATAGAAATTGCATGAATATGTTCTTCTGGGAATTAGGAGCAAATCAGTCCTAAACTCAGCTTTCAGAGGTGACTTATCAGATTATGGGCTGAGTATAGTTTCTCCTTCATTAGAAAACTGCACATTTCTGAGTGGTGTTGTCATCAGGAAATGTGCAATACATAGAATTTCTCTAAAATGCTGCTAGAGTATCAGGATGTCTTTAGGCACCTTATTTCTGTTCTGAATTTACAAAATGAAACCCAGATTTTTCTTCTAGAGATGTAAACGGAATGATTCTCATGTAAAAGCATGGCCATGGTGAGTAAAAATGAGCACTTCAATAGCTTCCAATTGTGTTTTAGTATTATCTATGTCTGAATTCTTGAATACAATCAGCCCTCAGGTACAGAAAAAAAAAATGCTTTCAAGTTAACACCTCTAGTATAGAAAAATATCTTGCGTGACAATTGATAGTCCAAAAAACCAAATTGAAATGAGATTGACTATGCAATGAATGCATCAGTGTGTGTCTGGTGTTGGTTTGGTTTTGCTTTGTTTTGTTTTGTTTTGCTCTTTTGACTGGCAGCTTGTCTTTGTTACATATCCCAGGAAGTAATGAGGACCTTTAATTGTGACCACAGACGTTTGTTGATTGTCTAGATATGCCAGTCAGATAGATGAGCTCTGGTGCCCGAGAGGCAAAGGCCGAGCCCCTGACCTAAGGGCTGATGACGGGGTAGATGGAGAAATAAATGCAGAATGGCCGTCTATGATTCTGTGAGAAAACACAGGAGGGCCAACTGACCTGTGGTGGGGATGGGGGCGAGGAGTCACAGAAGGCTTTCGGGAGGTGGAGATGTCTGAACCAACTCCACAGAGAAGTGGAAGTAGACCCAGTGAAGGAGAGGTGCTATGGGAAGGGGGGATAGTTTTGCAAAGTCGTGGAAACATGGTAAGTAAGCCAGATTGGGGAGAAAGCAGGGTGCTTGTGGGAAAGCAGATAAGTGAGGGTAAAATGGGCAATACTGGTGACGTGAAGAACCTCATATGCCACCAGCTCGAAGGTGAGGCTGAGCCTCTGAGAAGTGGGCCAAGAAATTGGGGTGAAGGTCAAGTGACAGATGATCAGGTTGGTACTTAGGAATGAGCAGTTCTGCAAAAGGGTGGAAAAAGGATGACAAGAAATTGATGGTAGTGAAGGTGATTAGCAAGTTGTTGTAGAAATGAATGTGGAAAATAAAGCAGGTGTAGACTAGAGCAATGAAACAGAGATGGATAAGTTGCTTCTGATTTAACAAATGCTTTTGGTGGTGGGGATGGAGAGAGGGGAGTCTTGTATGACTCCTTGGATGTTTTGGCGACTAAAAGCAGAACTACTGACTGAGATAGAGAATGGAGAAGGAGGGGCAGGGTAGAGTGAGAGCTGAAGAGGGGAGGGTCGTGATGTGTTCAGACTGGATGTGTGCGGTTTAAGTATAAACAGTTTTTTGTATTCTTGTCTGTAGCTCAGGAAGGGACTCTGACGGAGAGATATTCCTCCCTCCCTCTAGCCTCTGGTAACTGCTATTCCACTTTCTATCTCAATGAATTTGACCACTCTAGAAATTTCATATTAGTGGAATCATATAACATTTGTCTTTTTGTAATGTGGTACTATGTATCAGAATGTCTTTCCTTTGTAAAGCAGGATAGTATTAGATTAGGTGACCATACCACATTTTGTGATCCATTCATTTGTTGATGAACAATTGGGATATTTCCACCTTTTGGTTCTTGCGAATAATGCTGCTGTGAACATTAGTGTGCAAGTGTCTGTTCAAGTCCCTACTTGCAGTTCCTTTGGGCATACAGGATTCTTGGGTCATATGGAATTCTAACTTGAACTTACATGTCGAAAACACCATATTGTTTTCAATAGTGGCTGCACCATTTTACATTCCTACTGACAATGAACAAAAGTTCTAATTTCTCCACATCCTCACTAACACTTTTTAAAATTTTTATTTATTTATTTTTGATAGTAGCTTGGCAACTGTTCTCTTAACTTTTGTCTCTTCAGAGTGGCAGACCGCTCTGTGCTCACCAAATCCCATTTCCCTTTTTCTTTTGGGTACATAGCTAGACTACATTTCCCAGCATCCCTTGTAGTCCAGCAGGGACACACGGCTGACTTTTGGCCAACAGAGCTTATCTGCTGCTCCCAGTCCTGGGTCATAAAAACTTAGATGTTTTTATCCTATCCGCTGGCTAAATGGAAAAGGCTCCAGGCACCCAGGGGAAGGCAGAGCCACAGACAGAAGGAGCATGAGGTTGGGTACACACTGATCAAAAATTCCTGTCATAGACCGCTATGGGAGCGAGAAATAAAATTCTGTTGTGTTCAGGTACTGAAAATTGGGGGTGTTTGCTATAGCAGTCACTGTACCCTAATGCAGGATTGCATGATCTCTTAATCTTGTTTATTTTAGCATCCTTCTAGTTGGACAACTAGTAGAGATTATTAGCATTGCTGAATTCCAAGTCCAAGTCCTCGGAATAGAGAATCTGACAGGCCCAAGTAGAGGAAAACATCCTGTGTACCAGTCTGCGATGGCCAGATGGCAGGGCCACTATCTACAACCTGGTGGCTGCTGTGGGCCTACCCTGTGGGGAGGGATGGGTTTAACGGGTACCTCTAAAGGCACCTACCACAATACTTTTTCTTGAAATGTGGTTTAAGGATTCCCTGATTTAGTTTCACACAGTGAATTAGAATCTCAGATGGATTCTGTGAAGAAGCTCTGAGAAGTAGCCGAAGAAGATGGGGTGAAAGGCAGGCACCATGCGATCAGATTGGTACTCTGGCTCCCCAAATCTGCATTTCCGACAGGCTCTCCAGGTGATGTTGATACTCCTCATCCTTGGGGAACCGCAATCTCCTGGAACTCTCAATGGTATTTTAATGCCTGATCTTGATGAGTGTTTATGCAAAAATCATCTGAGACAGATAGTTAAAAATCCTATCTTAATGGTCACCAGAAATGGGCCTGCATAAGTTCACTTTGATTTAGAACTGTATAGTATTTCTTCATATTTAATTAAAATTTCTTGAGGTGCTTTCCATTCCTTCTTGTTATGCACTAAGGGTGTAAACTGGATGTTGCAAGCTCAGATGTTTTTGGGGGCTAGGCAGGAAATCATATATAAAAGCTGCAAAAGGATTTAAGTCAATTATAATGAGGAGACCCATGAGAAAAGGGAGGGTGTGCACCCAGGTAAAGGATTCCATATTCAGTATTGACTACTGGGGTCAAACAAAACATGTCTTAAGGTTATAATGAATAAGAGAGGTTGTGCGTTCAGGATGTTTGTTAAATAGCGCCTTTTTCCTTCCAAATCAAATGATTTCCTGTCCTTCATCTTATATAAGGAGTCCTTTTCACTACTTGTTTTCAGATCCTCATCACTTCTTTTTAAAGTGGTAGGGAAGGAAATTCTGCCCAAGTTCATCTTATAACACGAAAATCATCAGTGCTGAAAAAAGGTCTCTGTTTTCAAATGTCATCATTTCTATTAATATATGTTATCACTATGTTTGTATAAGATCATGGTCATTTAAATTTTGTTATTAAGGTAAAAGATAAGCCTAAGGGAAAACTTGGAAAAGGAATACAAAAAAATAAGCAAAATGATCTCATCATCTCTCCATCCAAAAGCAATCACTGTGAACATTTTTCGTATTCTCCCAGTCTTTTTTCCATGTCAAGTTAGAAAAATCATTTATTTTTCAACTTCGCTTTGTTCCAAAAAGGATTCAAGACAACTAAAAAGTCACTTTTAAGTGGTTGCTTATGTTCATCCATATTTATGCAGACATATATATGTTATATATATAAATTACAATCATATTGAGTGTGTGCATGTGTGTGCATTTTTCTAAGCCATGTGTCTTGGAGATCTTTTCATGTTGTTACTTGTAACACCAACAGCTTCCAATTTATTGAGTACTTTGTATGTGTCAGATGCTGTTCTGATAATATCACATGTACTGCCTTATTTAATTCTCAGAATGAAATGGGTGCTGTTGTTAAGTCCCACTTTCAGATGAAGATCCTGGGGCGTGGAGAAGTTCAGAGCTCGCTGTTCATGTGAGCAGTAAGTGATGTGACTGGGATGTGATATCCACTGGTCTGACTCCAGAGTCTGCAAGCTTTACCACCAAATAGTACTGCCTCTCGCACTTCTTAACTAAAATTGGGTAATATTTTATAGGCTGTGTTTAAACTATCATACTAATTGACATTTAGGTACCTTCTAAAATTTTAGTATTATCAATAATATTACAGCAATATCTGGGTACACAAATGTACATATTTCTCTAGAATAGAATAAAATAGAATTAACATTTTTGAAAAAAACCGCTTCCATTTCTTCAGAACTTCTGCATTTTGTGTCTTTTCTGAATGAGGCCTTCTCTATCCTAAGGTTATTAACAACTTCTGTTTGTTTTAATGTCAATGTAGCATTTATTTTTTCTTTAATCCATTTGGAATTTATTTTTGTGCATAGGGTGGAATAGAAATCTACCCACATCAGAAAGAAAACAGTTGATGCAAATGATTTACCAGCAGGCTGGCCGTCTCTCTGGGGAATTTTTCCACCTCGGGAGCTCAGCCATTTGGTGTCTGCCATTGGCTGGTAGACCCCCTGAGAGGTAAGGAGGGATCGCCAATACCGTTGGGCCAGGGATGGCCTCTCTCTTGTGTCCCACAGTGCACGGCACATCCTCGTCTGTGCCCCAGGGGGCTGACTGCTGAGTAAGGCCTGTGGTGCCAGGGTTGCCTGCCCTCTGACGTCCATCTGAGGCGGGCTGATGAGAGGTGTTGGTGGGAGATCAGAAGACGGGATGAAAGAGAGGTCGGAGTATTTATTCCTTTTATTTTTCCCTTGTCCAGCCACACAAATGCTCTCTGTAAATAATTCTTTTAATGCTCTTCAGTTCAATTCTTTGAGTGCTCCAAAAGTGTCCTGCTGGGATAATGATTAATACAGCAATGGAAATGTAATTAATAGAAATGCGAAACCACAAAGTTTTAGATAGGAAGAAGGCATTTAAGGCGGACACATATAGAATATGTCACTAATCCAGCCATAAATCTGTGGATTATAAGCAAATATATTGACTAAAGTCCATAGTTGATGGTCACTCTTATTGTATTGCTCATTTTGGGTAAAATAATTAATTATTTCAGCAATATGAAGTGCTCAGTTGAGATTTAAAGTTTGTGGTCGTGTGCTGTAGCACAGAACTGTCTTCCCGGGTGAATATTTGTGTTATTTCTGCTGGGGGAGGACAGTGAACTGGAAAAGAGGGAGTAGATAGCACTGCTGTCAACACATAATTAAAAGAATTTTTTCAAGGTCATGTTTTTAAGGGACCTGTGATCCTTGAAAGATAATAAGAATAAAATGCGGTTTGTGCTCCAGGAGCATTGAAGGAATTTTTAGTGAATGTATACAAAACCCTTTGACCCGTGCACTGAGGCTTCCCCCACGCTTTAGACTCCTTTAAAAATAACCTCAGTGTAGCTGTGGGAAGGATTGCCACATTTTACCCACCGCCTGGAGATAAGGACACTGTGGCATAGACTTGGTCAAGGTTACACGGCAGAAAGATTGGATTAAAAACCTAAAGCTTCTTATGGTATATTTGTTAAAGAGAGGTAATATTTAAACAGCTAAGTCCATTCTACATAATCATGATTATCTCCTCCTTATCTCTCATTCAGGTGCCTCATTAAAACTGTTTCCTTTCTCCCCTTTACTTTGTTCTAAGTAGTTTTATACTCATACTTCCTACAAATTTAACCAGCATGATATTGGACATGAAGTGATTAAAATGTAAATACCCTCGAACTGCTGCCCTGGCAGGGATGAGGAGCATGCATTGAGGAGGTGCTGTCATTTAAGATGTCACATGAAGAAGCATGGCCACCCTGTTTCCGTGCCGTGGACATCCGTTTCAGCTAAGACTCTTGCAAGAAGTGGCACTTCCTGTCCACTGTGTTTTAACCAGGACCATCTCCTCTCCTCAGTGTCCTAACCACCGAGAGGGAGAGTTAGAGAAACAGAGAGCAGTAGAATCTCTGAAGGCACAGCCAGTATTTTTCACACCAACTTGGAGAAAAAGAAGGCTTCCATAGAAATAAATTGAGTATAATTAAGTATTTAAATATTGCTTATGAGTCAGCTGATTTATGGTTTGTTCATCCGTGAGACTATAAACCCCATGAGGAAAGGGGACACCTTGTTTCACTGCATATTCAGTGCCTAAACAGTGCTTTGCCCGTGATAGTTACTCAACGTTTGTTTATTAAATGACTAAATTCAAGAGAAAGGGCTTAGCTGAAAGGATTCTGAAGAATGAAGAAACCTTGAGGGAATAGTATAGAGTTAGATCACCTTCAGATTGCAGAAGATAATTCAGTTTGGATTTTGTGGCAGATAAAATAATAGCCTCCCCCCGACACCCCCCTCCCCAACCCCAGCTTGTTCCTGTTCGAATCCATGGAAGCTGTGAATACACGTCAAGGGGGAATTAAGGATGCAGAGGGAACTAACAATGTTAATCAAATGATCCGAAAGTAAAGAGATTATCCTGTTATTTGGATGGGCCCAATGTAATCACAAAGGTCCTTTAAAGTGACAGAGGGAGGCAGAAGAAGAGGTCAAAGTCAGAGACAGATTTGAAGATGTCGTGCTTCTGGCTTTAAAAATGAAGGAAGGGGCCAAAATCCAAGGAATACAGGTAACTTCTTGAAGCTACAAAGGGCAAGGTAATAGACTTTGCTGTGGAGGTTCCAGAGGGATCATGTCCTCCTTACACTGGTTCTAGCCTAGTGAAACCATTTCAAGCTTCTGCTTGCAGAACTGGGTTCATATCAGATGCGCATGTGGGATTCAGTCCTGGCCACCTGGAATCCTGCATTTGCCTGGTCTTAGTTATTGGTTAAGAGTTGGGTATACCTGTGTCAATTAAAAGACTTTTTCTGGGACCTTCGGGAGAGAAGCTTATGGGTTTGAACTCCAGAGATGTGAGGAGCTATCTTACCACCATGGACAGCTGAGAACCGAAGGCGACAAGAGGAGCTCAGAGCCAAAAGAGGGACACAGACTGGATCCCTGGGTTAAGCTTCTCTTGAATTTTTCTGTTACATGAACTGATAAATTCATCTTTCACATAAGCCAGTTTAAATTGAGTTTTCTAGTTCTGTCACCTAGTTTTTAGTGAGGAGGCACACGAAAGTGTTAGAATCAACTTTATGTCTCTTATAGTACATATGTGTGTGAAATATGTATATCACTGCATATATTTCCATCCTAGAAAGTACGTGTGTGTTCAGCCATTCTTAACCAGTCACGTTTTCATCTTTACAAAGATCTGAGTTAGAGCACCCTCCTCCCAACACCACCAGATGTAGCTCTGTGAAGATAGAGGACGTACCTGAGTCTATCTGACCATTAATGTTAAGATTATACCAGGAAGACAGTGCCCAGTTATGGAATCTTGCTGTAACCAGTCTTCCTTCTGTCTTATGCATTCTATGTTATGATATTGTCCAGCATATTGAAATTCTTCTCTTTATCATTTGAAAGTATTGGCTATTAGAATTCTAAATATTAGTAGGAAATAATTTTTTAAAATATAATAAAATTTTTAAAAGTGATTTGTCCTCACTAATTTTGTTTGGTTTTCTTGTGGTTTATCCATATTTGGCTATTCTATTTCTTTTTTTTTTTTAATTTTTTTTTTTAGTTTTTAAAAAAAATTTTTTTATTTTAGTTTTTCAGTACAGTTTCTATCCTTTATTCCCATTCCAGCCCACCCACCCATTCCTCCCCTCCTCCCTCTCCTTCTCAACCCCCCTAGTTTTGTACATGTGTCCTCTATATTTGTTCCTGTAAACCCTTCCTATTCTATTTCTTAAAATGTCAGCAACTTGATTTTTTTACACATTAGCAATTTTATTTATTGAGACATATTT
>CM052538.1:60278353-60377005 GCA_028533065.1 Trachops cirrhosus
TTCAGTACAGTTTCTATCCTTTATTCCCATTCCAGCCCACCCACCCATTCCTCCCCTCCTCCCTCTCCTTCTCAACCCCCCTAGTTTTGTACATGTGTCCTCTATATTTGTTCCTGTAAACCCTTCCTATTCTATTTCTTAAAATGTCAGCAACTTGATTTTTTTACACATTAGCAATTTTATTTATTGAGACATATTTGTCACTGGGTTATTCACCATCAAAAAACAAAATTCGCTTTCTGTGTGGGGTCCTTTCTTATGAGTCTATATCTTAGCTATAAAGCTGTCCCCCCACTTCACATGGAAAGACTCACCAAGTCAAGTGACTGCCAGGACCAGGAGGCTCACGGGTGAAGTGAGCGAGGTGGTGATTGCAGTTACTAGAGAGCCCATGTCAGTTTGCAGGTCACCTGCTTGCTGCTACAGAATGTAGACCCAGTTGCTAATCTTCCAGTTTTCCAAAAGAGGCCACAAATCTGGGTTTTTATGTGCAGCTCCAGGGCTTTGCATATAGGAATCAAAGTAAAATTAAAAAGGGCTTTATGGACCAAATGAATCCCACACAAATAACAAAATGCAGGTCCACAGGCTTCGCTGTGGCCCGCAGGCCCCAAGCCTGCCCTTTGAGGGTCCACTGATCCATCCTCTGCACCAACAGATGGCCTCGGCCTCATTTGGACCCTTGGTCCAGTTGTGAGCACTGTGCTTGTGCTTCATTTTCAGGTGTCTGGACATTATTACCCTGAAATGGCCAATGAATGTGAAAGCTATGGCCTTGTTGAAACCACTAGCAAGGACGGACATAAAATTATGATGGGAGGACAGTAGAGAAAACAAAACACAGGAAATGGTGTGAAAAGGACGGAAGTCGCACACGTACGGGAGAAGCCTTATTTGGGAGTAAAGATGATTCTGAAGTAGAGAGAATCCTGCATGCGAAGAGTCCATGATATGCAACCTCCCACATTCGCAACTAAAGAAGAAAAGTAATTAATAAAATAGGAAAAAAATTGAGTGTTGACTGTAGGATTCAGTATACAAAATAGATTTCTACTTACCTAACACTTTCCAGAAAAAGGCTAGCAATTTGTTGAAGTCGAAGGGTGCACATGGTGAAAGTCCTGTGGATATAACTTCTGTGGCAAGTCCTGGATACGTCCTTCGGATCAGGTTCTAGTTTGTAAGGAGGCGGCAGAAGTGTGACTATCGCAGCTGTTCAGGAGTTTGCTGTGATATTAGTGGATGTCATCAGTGAAGAGATTTATGTGCCTTGACTAACTTTCAATGTTGATAACTGCTTTTTTTATTATGATAAAATATATATAACATACAACTTACCATTTTAACTATTTCTAAGTGTGCAGTTCAGTACATTCACACTGTGGCACGATCATCACACCATCCACCTCCAGAACTTTTTCATCATCTCCAACTGAAATTCTGTACCCACCAAACCCTAACTCCCCATCTTCTCCTCCCCCAACCCCTGGCAGCCACCATTCTACTTTCTGTCTCTATGAATTTGGTTACCCTAGGTTCCTCGTGTAAGTGAAATCATTCAATATATTTTCTTTCAAGCTGTTTTTCTATTTTAGGAAAGCTCTATTCATTAAGTTAACCAATATGTTTTGAACCCCTTGTATGTGCTCAAAACTGATCTATGTGCTGAGGATATAGTGGTGAAAAAAACAGACCTGGTCCTTGCTATTTGGAGCCAGACAATAAAGAAATAAACATAAAAGAAACAAAATAATTTTATAGCAGACTTTGAATACACTACAGTTGAGATGCCTATTAGATGTGCAAGTGGAGATGCTGAGTGGGCGGTTGGATTACAGGAGATTCTGCCTGGCATGGTCGAAGGTAAGAGTTGAAGCCACTGTCGTACACATGGTGTCTGAGTCCACCACTGGCCGAGGCAGTCTGGAAAGGATATGAGTACATCAAACCGGAGAGCCTAGGACCTCGCCACAACGCTCCAGGATTTTGAAGTTGAGTGGTGGAGGAGATTGCATAAAGACCAAGGAGGAGTGAACAGTGACAAAGAACATAGGTGGATGTGGGGATTCAAAAACCAGAAGAAACTATTTCCAAAAGGATGAAGTGGTCCGCTGAGCTGAATACTGCTGAGAACTGCAGATGAAGGACAAGAGATGACCATTGGCTTTGACCCCAAGGAGATCTCTGGGGGACCAAGCAGGTCCAGGGAAGTGGGGAACTGGAGATGACAGTTGTGGACAGCTCTTTTAAAAGGCCATGAAGGTCATGGTATAAGAGATGAGTTCTGAGAGAGTGTTTCTCAGTAAGCGGGAGAAGTTTACACTCAGCTTTCATGATTCTGAGAGACTTTTCCCTCTCTGTTTTGGAGGAAATGCCTCAGGAATTGCTGGATTTAAATCACAAATCCGATTATGAGCCACTTGTTGGAACCTAACTTTTTTGTAAATAAAAGAACTTCAATAAATGATTCTCTCTCATCAAACCTGAAGGTGAATTTAAAACATTCTGTCATTTATTTTGTTCTCTAACCAAGGGTCCCTAATCTCTGGGCTGTGGACCAGTACTGGTCTGAGTCTGTTAGGAACTGGGCCACACTGCGGGACGTGAGCCTGAATGTCATGCACGTGAATCATCCGGAAACCATCCCCCTCCTGTCCATGGAAAAATTGTCTTCCACGAAACTGGTCCCCGCTGCCAGAAAGGTTGGGGACACTGATAAACAACTTATGGCAGCAGTTTGCTTATTAGGTCATATTTTAGCTTAGATAAAATAATGTTTTATACTTAGCTGGAAACTTTTTCATTTCAAAATGATTTTATATGCCAGAATTATTCTCTTTTAAAATATTTTAAATTGATGAGAGAGAGAGGAAGAGAAACATGGATTTCTGGTTCCACTTATTTACACATTCATTGGTTGTTTCTTGTATGTGCCCTGACGGGAGATCAACCTTGGCATATCAGGATGATGTTCTAATCAACTGAGCTCCTGGCCAGGGCTCAGAATTCTTCTTATTTATCTATTTTTAAAATCATTATTGAGGACATTTTTTTCATTGCTTCTACAGAGAGAGGAAAGGAGAGAAACACTGATGTGAGAGAGAAGCACCTGTTGCCCTTAGCATGTGCCCAGACCAGGGATTGCATTCATCAGGACCAGGGATCACACCAGCAACCTAGGTGTGTGTCCTGACAGGGAATTGAACCCACAACCTTTTGGTTACGGGTCAATGCTCCAACCAAGTACACTGACCAGGGAGAAAATTATTCTTTATTATTAATCAAATGGTGCAGGTAGAAAGGTAACAGAAGAGAAGGTATTACAAATTCTCAGATGATTCCAACAAAAGCACAAAGCCGGGGGGACCTTCTTGCTGGCAACACTCATGGCCATTAGTCACCATCCTTCAGTGACCTCAGCTTGGGTCGTTGGGTTGCTGGTCTGCAAGGAAGCAAAGCAAGAGCAGCTCAGGCATCAAAGAGGAACAGATAAATAAAGACCTTAAGTTTTTGAACCATTTCACAGAGGCACTCCACAAAATCTTGTTGATAATAGTGTTCAATAATTAACTGCTGTACAAGATTTAGAATTTCTCCAAAATCTCCAATTTTAGTTAATAGTATCTTCCTAGAATAAATTTTAGAAGCTTAATCAACTGAAATTTCCTCCCTAAAAACACACTGTATTGTTTCTCTTCAAATAAAACCCACACCACTCAAAAACCCACATTTTCAAGCTCAAGCAAAATGGCTGCACAAGGGAAGCTTCCCCATTACATCTTCCCAGCTGCTTCTTCAGCCTCAGAGCTTAACACTCTCCAGGTGTGGCCCCTCACTCTTCCTCCCTCCTTCTAAGTTTTGTGTTGACTAAAACACAACTAAAGGAGGCTTTTCTTCCTCATATGAACTCAAAAGCAGGAGACAAGGAATTGCAACGTCAGTGATAAATACTTGGTAGAGTGCAGTTTTTCTCCTGCCCCTTGGGTAGATACATATGGGTAATGGTAATCTGAGGAAAAGAGAATACTTAAAGTTGAGTTGAAAGGACTAGATTAAAGAACACATAACTCATGTCAAAGGAAAATCTTGGTTGTAAACTAAAAAGTACAATTTCCTTGTATCAACTCTCTGACGGACAATAGTATTGAAGATAGAGAGGGTGTGTGTGTGTGTGGGGCCGGGGATAGTGGAAGGGAGAGGGAGAGAGGCAATGGTTAGGCAACTAAGATAATAATTTATGAATGATATTCATGGTAATAGGACGACTTCAAGAAACAGAAGCCTTGGTGGGACATAACTGACTGGCTATGAGGAGAGGACCCCACAGTGACAAAAAGACTCGGGCCCTGGGAAAATACAGAATAAGGGAGGAAATGATGAGTTCCAGTCCTTTCCTCTGACACTCAGTGCCCTGCTGAGTGCAGTGGCTGTGCCTACTATGAGGTGGCACGGCTGTGATGGGTAGTGTCCAGGGCATGACTCCGAAGAAGTCACGGATGGGAATGTTGAATTAGACTTTATGTCCTGAAACTTCACATTTACAAGTTACCAAGCATAAAGTGGATTCTAATTTTTACATTGAAAGCTATTTGTGGGCAAAATCCAAATAGCTGGAACATATTCAACCTGAAGCTGACGAGTCCAATAGCATATCCGTGTGTGAAAAAGACAAGGTTATTCTAATCAATCGACACATGCTTAGACTTAGCTGGGAGAGGTAAAAACATAAAGTGTCGTGTGTCTGTGACTGGCACGTGTTTACTTGACTGGAGAAGAGTCTAAAGTTCAAAGAAGGCATTTCTAACCATTCCCGAGCAATGTCAGCCTCGTAGGAGTGCTGTCAGTGTAGCAGCAGTTCTGAAAGAAGGCTCCTTTGAAGATGACAGCGCTTCAGAGGATGTGAAGGTTGGCTGATAGACCAGTCACCTCGTTTATAGCCCCAATCATATGTGCTTATTACACTTTCCCATACAACTTTTTAAAATGTTCAATGCACATATAATGTGTATCTATTACCACAGATATAATACTTCATTATACTTAAATTATGACATGTAGTTTAAGAGTTATTTTTTCTTTTTTTTTTTTTTTTTTTTTGCATGGGAACCCTCCTCTAGGGTATATTATGGAAAATTTTCCTGTGATAAGCTCAAGACCTGGCATATGACTGGGTAGGGGGTGGGAGAGAGTAGAAGGTTGGGGAGGGAGGTCTTCCCTGCTCCCCGGACACCTGGGTCTGTCCCACCACTGGGAACTTCCAGCCTTGGCTGCCCTGTGGGATGCAGCTGCCTCCACACAGCTATGGTGGCGGTGAGGTATCAGGGCATGTCACCCTTCCCTTTCTTTGCCATGTACCTTTATCATCCAAAACAACTGCTCAGCTTAGTGGCTGAGAGTGGACTCTGGATTCAGGTGCCTGCAAGCTTGTCTTGCTCTCAGACAAGCTACGTGTATTATTATATATATTATTTGTCTCAGGTCTATGGTTGGTAGGTGGTCTAATCCACACAGGGCATGGGTGTGGTGGTTCTGCCCACGTGTCTCTCATCCTCCTTCTGGGATGAGGAGGTTGACCCTGGCCTGTCCTTCCATGAGAGGGGTAGAGTTAGTGAGGAGTGAGCTTTATGAGGCATGTGCTTGTTCAAACCTCTGCTAACATCCCATTGTCCACAGTGTGTTACATGGCCAAACTCAGAATTTGGCTAGGTGGCCTTGTGATGGAGGAACAAACCACCACATGGCAAAGGGCATAGATACAAGGAAGAGTGAAGAACTGAGGCCATTAATGCACTCTACTGTTGACAGGCAGGTCAAATTCTGGCAAGTGGGACCACTGAAGAACATTGCAACATGGGAGGAAAAGAAGTTAGAAACTTCACGCTAAACATTACTATCCCGTTGTCCCTGGGAAGAGTACCCATGAAGCTAAGTTCCTTACAAGGATTCCTCTTCCTTCCTTGTTCTCTTCTCCTCAATTCTGTCACTACACAAAACTTTTCTTTTCTCATCCCTGCTTCAAATCTCAGTCGGTCAGCCTTGAGGGAACCGCCCCTTCTCACTCCCTGGACTGCCCCTCAGTGCCCCTCCCTCTTAGCACTTCTCTGCCTCTGAGCATTTAGGGTACAGGGATGTTCCTTAGGATGCTCAGGTACACCTGGCTCTCCCCCTGCAGCTCCCTTCGGGGTTCCTCTGCCAATGTGCCCTGCAGATTCTTCTCTCCCTCTTCTTCCCCTTCCCTGACCACCCCCCCACCGAGATCCCTCCATCTCTTAAGGATAAATATTAATTTCTGGAAGAGTGTTATCCAAACACTTATAGAGAAAGTAAAGCATCTTCTGTATTTCCCTCTCTTCCTACATATTCTGAATGAAACACTGCATGCCCGCCCCCGATGGCATCACATCACTGCAGGCAAAGCAGGGTCATCCGTTTCCTTGACCCAGAGTTCCAGCCAATGAAGACCATGGATTTCCCCCATCTCTGTTCAACAGGGGAGTGATTTAGGGGGGATTCATTCCTCTAATTGTACAGAATGCATCTTGATTAGAAAATAATGTTTAGCATTTTGATGTCACAGAGCCTGAGTTACATACGAACAGGCATTGATATTAATACAGTTAGCAGGCCTCCTAGGTTGAGGACTAAATTGGAATTCTGTTTGCCAGGGATTAACCCCTCATTATCTTTGGTTTTCAAAAGATGAAAACAAAATATCAGATTAGTTTCTTCAGCAATGAGATCAGTAGAAAACAATGGTTTGAGGTCTTGATGGGATATTATATGAGACTGCTATTTCCTAAAATGAAATTGATAAAGTCTTCTGCCATTTAGGCTTCTAGCATATTGCTGTGAGGAAAACTATCTAAAATACCTTGTCCTCAAACTCTGAAATCCCTGTGGTTTTGGGAGTCAGCTCTGATCTTGGCAAATGACCAAAAGAATGAATTTCTCTATTCATATATTTTGAAAATTAAAATAGCATCTATCTAACTTTTATTAGGCGTTGAAGAATATTGACAATGTTTCATCATGTATGTGAATCTAAACAGAGTTTGGAAAGTAGAAGAGGACACAGTTCTAACTCCCAACTTTGTAAACTAAATGAAGGCTTCAGCTTTGCGTTTTTGTACCTAGAAGTCCTTATTATTGTTCTGGGAGGATTTAAAAAAGATCTTCAAGGTCATGAAAATCCATTCTAACTCCACTTTCTTAAATGGTCGCCTCTCTTATTTTCAGCGTGGAACAGAGTAGATACTCTCAACTTGTTGAAAACGGCAGTTTGGATGATCCTGGCCTCTGGAGTAAGACAAACCTGGGTCTACATCTAAGTTCTGCCACTGACTGTGGTGTAAACCAGCAATTTGCAACCAGTGTGCTGCAAGGATTTTTTGAAACATGCCACATAACCGACTATTTAGTCAGGAGCACTAATCTCTTTTTCCTTAGAGTGTCAAATAAGAAAATGTCAACAGCCAACACAACAACATCCATCTGGTATGACTGAATCAAAATTATACCTATTTTTTGTCAGACCACCAAAAATATACTTTTTTGGTGTGCCACAGAATTTTAGTGATTAGTTTACGTGTGTCATCAAATGAAAAATGTTGAAAATCACTGGCGTAAACTGTCAAACTACTTTCTTTCTCTAGACCTCAATTTATCCGTAAAATAGGGATAATCCTAGAATCCGCTTCATAGGGTGGCCATGAGGATTAAATAAAAAATGCACATAAAGCACTTAGCAAGGGGCTTGACAAGGAGAGAGGGCTTAATGCATTCCAATTTTTATTGTTGTTAATATGACATTACTGCATCCTCAACTCCTTCTTACTCTGCTTCCTCTTACTCATAATGGTCCTTCAGATTCTTACTGTCAGCTAATATTTTCCCCAGGACATTCTCTTCTACAGGTTAAACGACCTCAGGTTTCTCAAGCATTCTTTACATGCTTGAAGCTTTTACTATTCTTTTTGCTTGTCTTTCAGTAATGAAGTGCAGCCAGTGCAGCTGAGGCCTGGAGCTCGTTGGCTTGCACAAACCCCTGAAGCCCAGTGTAGGGTGAGAGGCCACTGGCCAAAGGGCAACACTCAATGCCCTCCACCTGGAGCGAGAGCCACCCCCACATGTAAATGGATGGAAACTTCCCAGCAAGGACTGGGAAACCCGATTGTGGAAGGAGCAGGTAGGTGAAGCAAAAACGAGAGAGAAGGTTTGCTTAGCATGCTGTGACTCTGGCCTGTTGGCCAACCTGTGAGACCAGACTGGTGCCTGAGGACAGGCACCTCTCCCACCTGTGGCGCTGAGAGGCCTGCCCTCTTATTTTTTTGTAAACTGCCTTCTACCACCTATTGTGCAGTCCAGTGCGACACAACATGTACCCTGTAAATTCTAGTTATCTTCGTCTTATTTTCTTGGCTCCATCATTCACATGGTAGCAGTTTCTTCCCAGCCCTGGGTCCTTGCAGGTTTAAGCAATGCCTCCGTGTTGAACGGCAGGGCCTGCAGCCCAAAGGTGGGGCCGCCCCGTCAGCTTCTCATGAGCGCAGTGACCAGCACTCTGCAGTTTCCCACCAGTGAGGGATCTGCTCTGTTGGATCACAGAACTCACATTTGTTCACATTGTCCCTGAGAATAAGATGATTATTTCAAGGGAAAGGAAAACTAGAGAATGAGAACATGAATGGTGGTGGTGGGAAATTTTGGAGTAAAGCAGGTGAGTAAATTATATGAATAATGCAATTGTCTTAAACTTCCAATATGTGCATAAAGGCAATAAATGAGGGAAAATGTAAATATTTATAAATCTACTATATACTGGGCAACACTAGTGTATTATCTGAGTATAAATGGAAAGACTGATGTAAAGATACTCTCTTTAAGCTTTTCATATGTGGTTTGTTAAATTCTGTTCACTCGTCAAACTGTCCTATATGATAGATAATTTTAAAAAAAGATTTTATTTATTTATTTTTAGAGGGGAAGGAAGGGAGAAAGAGAGGGAGAGAAACATTGATGTGAAAGAGAAAAATCTATGAGTTGCCTCTTGTATGCACCCCAGCCAGGACTGAACCCGCTACCCAGGCCTGTGCCCTGACCAGTAATAGAAAGAGTAACATTTCGCTTTGTGGGATGCCGCCCAACCAACTGTGCCACACTGGTTAGGGCTTTTGTGATGCTATGAGTTGCTGAATTGTGTTCTTCCAAAAAAGTATGTTGAAGTCCTAACACCAGTATCTTACAATGTGGCTGTAGTTGGGATAGGTTCTTTACATAGGTAATCAAATTAGAACGAAGTCATTAGGGTGGACACTAACTCAATACACCTGGTGTCCTTGTAAAAAGGGGAAACATGGACATAGACACAGAGGGGAGACAATGTGAGACACGCAGGGAGGGCACCATGTGAAGAGGGTGATGCAATTATGAGCTAAGGAAAACCTGGGACCACCAGGGGCTATGAGAGAGGCGTAGGAACAAGTTTTGCCCTAGAGCCTTCAGAGGGAGCATGCCCTAGTGACATCTTAATTTTGAACTGCTTGCTTTGAAAACTGTGTGACAATGAATTTCTGTTGTTTTAAGCCACCCAATTTGTGGTACTTGTAGCCCTAGGAAGCTAATATAGAGGAGAAATAAGGAGTTCTTTAAAATTGAAAATGCTATAAAAATAAAGCGTTAGGTATGCTGGTACCCAACAGTCAATTAAGTGAATGAAAGTTGAAATGTAAAATTTGAAAACCAGGGAGGTCCACTTTACTGCTTAAAAATAAGTCCCACCTAAAGATGGGATTGCAGGGCAATTTGCTGATCACTTGGTTGTTTCCACAACACAGTGCACAACCCAAATAAACAACAGTGCAGAGATTTTAAGAACATTCCTACTGTGTCATATCATGGTGCTGATAGAAGTTAAATTTGAGACTTTTTATTGTCAAGAGGCACTAGTATCAGGCTACATTTCCATGTGGACTTTGGCCAACAATCATAAATAATAGAGAACTTGCTCATAAACAATTCCAAAAGGCAGTGTGTCAGGCAGATGGTATTTTGGGGGTGGGGTAGGGAGAGCTGAACATGGGAAGTAGCATTGTGTACGCTGGCTATTCTGAACTCACCATTGACTGAAGCATCACTGGGGGGTTATGGTTTTACTCAGCTCTGAAATGAGTCCAAAGTTTTAATGCTTTAAACTTCTCATGCTAAAGAAATTAACCTTTGAATGTCATCAGAGTTCTGAAGGAGAACATCTTCTATATTTTGAGAAAAGAACTTTAGACCCCAAGCCAGGTAGATACTGTCTTAACATTCGTGGATCTCAGTGAAAGGTTTTCCTGTTTTGGCCCTTCCCGAGGGTGCAAGCATGCTGGGTGCTATAGAATAACCTGTGAGTACAGTGCAGATTTCACAGAGGACGTATGTGCAGCTAATAAGGGATCCTACTTTGTCACAGAATTCTGCAAGGAGCGATCCCTATCTCACTTGCCCACTCCAGGCATCTAGATCTCAACTCCATGTTTAGAAAGTATGGACACAGTTAAGGGTACCCATAGAAACTGGCTGGAAGTGACAGAGATATCAACAGAATTTGTTGAGAAGACAGCTCTCACTGCACACATTCAACTACCAAGCACTTTACTACCACAAAAGACAGGATGAGTGTGCTTTTTTCCCTCACTTTGAGCATGTGTAGGCTTTAACCACTGGGGTGGCTCAGTATGGAGCCTTCCATGTGCTTCGGGGAAGTCTTGCCCACTCAGACTAGTTTGTACTGGGATGGTGCTTTGATCTTCAGCACCAGTGTTACAGAATCTTAGATCTGGTTTTGCATTTCTTCATCTGGGATACAAAGGCACCCTGGCCCACCATAAGCCTCTAGATATGCCTAGGCTTTGAAGAGGGGGTGATATACAATGTGAAGTGAAGGAATCATCATACTGCTGCTTTCTTTCAGCAGCAAGGAGAGCCTGCAGATGCTGGGTTCACCTCGCTGGGATCCAGGAACGCTGGCCAGAAGAGTGGCAAGTATTTCACGTCCTATGGGGTATGCCCAATAAATTGGTCTATGTTGAACAACTGATAAATATTAGAACTTAAAATTAAATGTGTACATTCAATGTACAGAATTCTAGTAATATTTGTAAACAAGTACCAAAATATTCTAAAATACTGACAGAATTATAAAGGAAATTGTATTATTTAGGTAAATGCAAACTGATCTAGCATTCGCAAGAAATATATTTTATCCAGAACTACAAAAATCTTTATATACTTTTACCAAGTACTCTCACCCTTGTGAAGTTTGTTTATTGAAATAAATAAAAAGAAGCCTGTGTATGAAAGTATTCGACTTAATGTTATTCGTCATATACAAATCTGGGAATATCTATTCTCAAAGTAGGGATGATCGAACAAAGGATGGTCCACATTGAATAGAATAATAAGTAACCATTACAACATTGTATGGACATTACAAACAGGAGAACATGGAAATCTGTGTGTCCTGAAGCTTGTAATGAAAACAAATGACAAAAGATCAGGTTTCCCATGATAATTACTGTGCACATATGTTCATTCATTCATTCATTCTAGAGATGGTTTTGAGCACCAACTATATTCCAGAGGTTGGTGCTAAGTGTAGGAGAAATAAAGGTGAAAAGATGTGGTTCCTGTTTTCACTCAGGGTCAGTTCAGCTGGAACATAATCATGCAAACAAACGGAAAAGTGTAGTAATTCACAAAATGCCACTGAAGGACAGGGGTTGGCCAGAGACGCGAAAGAAGGTTTCAGAAAAGATGTATTTACAGCTGAAATTTGAAAGGCAATGTAGAGAAGAGAAATCAGCTGTACAAGGGTGGGAATGTTAGAAATGACTTAACAAAATTTTAAACATTTTTATTGAACTTTAATTCGCATATCACAAAACTCATCTATTTAAAGCACACAGTTTCAGTGTTTAGTATATTCACAGAGTTGTGAAAACATTACTACAATCTAACTTGAGAACATTTTCATCATTCCAAAGGAGTGACATATTTTTGCTCTTTCAAATTTCTTTCAACATTATTTTTATACTAGAGAATCAAGGCGTAAAGACAGACACTGTGATGTCTACCACTGTGGGAAAGCGTTGCCATGCATGTGAAACAAACCACAAGTATATCATTTTGTCTTTAACTTTTAATTTTATTAGTGACAAGGTAAATAGGTACATGAAAATCTTCACAAGATAGCTACAAATGTGTTTAGATAAAACAAGAAAAAGAAGAGTTGAGTTGAATAGGGTTTCAGTGGCGAATAGTCCTTGTTGTGTATTTACTGTGTAAAAATCTCCAATTTTATAAAACTTAATTTGCCCACTTTCCATGTCTTAAAAGCCAGCTGCAAGAACTTTAAAAGGTGTATCTAACATAGAGAGAGACTCTAAGAAAAGCACGGCATATTATGAGTTACGGAAGCAATCGGCGATACCATGATGAGAAGCAGACACCCCCGGTGCATGGTTAGAGGATCCTGCGTGTGCCGGGGATGCTCATGGGACAGCTGCATGGTTCACCTGACCTCAGTGTCCCCCTCCCTCCACTTGCTTCCACATTCTAAGTGGCTGAAAGGGCCCGTGTGTGTGTGATGACCCTCTGTGAGATGTCTGTAGGTAGCAGTGCTCGTCCCTTGAGAAGGGACTACTCTTGGTTGTGACTGTGTGGAAGGCAGAGTTCATCTCTGAGGTCCTCATACCTTGCTCTGTTCTGGGTCCCGGTCTTCTTTTAGGGACCCCTAGTTTCCCCAGGTGCCTGTATATGTGGTCTCACGGGGTCCTACATTAATCTAGCTAGCTGTAAGAGTTCTGAGTACCTTCACCGGAACTGTTAGCTTAAAAGGCAATGGGTGTGTTTTCTCAGACACCGCTTAGGAGAGAAACTCCCAAGGCACTAATTTCTATTGGCTAAAAGCTAGGCACTACGACAGGAGTTAGGGCATTATTTATGGGTAGAGAGTCCTGCCTGAAATCCCTCCAATCGTATCTATCGATGGCCAGCTCCCTGTATAACCAGTTCTAGCTAGATAACAACACTTAAGGTCAGACAGAGGCTGGTGTGGGAACCTCAAAGAGCTTGAGGCACGTGTGGTTCTCACCCACAGTCAGCCTCACACACTGTGAGCCAGACTTCATTCCTGCCAGACTTGAAACCGCTACCATGACAGGATTTAATTCACAAGCAGGAAGAATATGAACTGCATTAGCTTATTCTTCCATGTGCCTTTCATTTGGTCTCCAAGGAAATGCTGCAGCTATAGCCAAATGGCTTGTCTCCAGGTTAAGGCGTGACAGAAAATTTAGTGTCTGTGAGTTTGGCTCTTCTTTCAAATAAAGTGTGATTGGTGAAACCGGGATACGAATTTTCCAATGGCTTTATAAACTTCAGGATTTGGGGCTGCTTGTTCTATCATACTTAATATTCAGAATATTAATTTAAAAATAACTAATGCCAGTGTAAACATGCTTTAGATACATAGGTCTATAAAATATTGCACATAAATATAAAATTTGTTCAGCATTTCTTCATAGTAATTTTCATTATTATAAAAAAGGTACAAAGTTGTGCAGACTATATGAGTTTGGCTGGTCAACTTTACTTCAAAGATGATAATATTACACACGATTATAGATTATTTACAAGAGTTTTAAACATCAAGTTTTTGTAATGGTTAAATTCAAGACGATGGTGAAATAGCTTAAATATAGATAATTTTCCAAAGTCAAGTACTATAAAGATTACCAGTAAAAATGAGTAGTAAAGTTGAAATAGGCAGTTCTAAATAAAATCCTTGAGAATCTGTTTTCTAGCTTCATCTCACATCTGCATAACTTTGTATTCCCCTCCGATTTTGTTTAATATGTCTTCTCTGTGTACGTAGTAAGTTTGAGGTGTAGTAGAGAAAATAGGTATTGAATCTGAAGTTAAATATTGGTGTTGCTTCTTATAGATTTAAAAAATATGTTTACCCATATTGTTAAACTGCTTTTTTATTAAGACTCTAGAAATTTTACCATAACTTTTGAAAACCACACAGAGTTGAGAGTACCTTGAAATTTGTGTATTGTTAATTAAGTAATTGGAATGATTATGTTTCTTTTTTAAAATAAAAGAACTATAAACACAACTTTTGCAAAGCTAAATGAAGCAGAGGTGAGTCCCTGGAAAGTATGAATACAAGTAAATTTCAGGTGGAAGGCAGCAAAGTAGGAAGTGAAACTGTCTTCTAATACCAATTGCTTTTCCTTTACACTGTTAAATCCTAAAGAAACTCTATTAAACAACTGATCTGCACAAAATGGTTATGTTAGAAGGAAATTTAGTGAGCGATTTTAAAAACCAGCTAACCAAATCTTAATTTCCAAATCCTCTAGATGGCCAGAGTATCAGCCTGGAGAAATGGAAAATAAATAAATAACTTGTTATTCTTGCTTACAAGATTATCTTTGTCATTTCATGAGTACTTTCACAGTACCAACAACAACATATACTTGTCTCCCTGAGCCGTAATGTCATTAGAAATATTTCTTTTCCATAGGGAGGTGTCAAATATTCCGTTGCATACAGTAGTGTTGGAAGGTTCAGTCCTAGTTCACCTTCTAAATTCTATTGTAATTCAGACATTTTGCCTTTGCAACTTAAGTTGGACTTACCTGGAAAGCAGCCTCGGTTCCCATACCCATTACAAAGTGTCTACTAAATACAGAATGACTCAAGCAAAAGCAGTCTCCCATGATGGCCGGCTGTTTCTACAGTGTCGAGGGTGTTTCCTGCCCTGAAAGGCTCACTGTGCTCCTCCGCACTGTGCTGCTTGGGAGAACAGCGACGTCTTCAAAGGGTGGTGTCGATGAGGTGGTGTTTCCCGGGGTCCTTCCTTTCCTAGGACACTGGCAGGTACAGGAAAACCTTTGTTTAACCTTTACGTTACTTCTTTTCTTTGGACGGGACCAGTGATGGAGTTTTTTGGTCTTTGGGTTTTCCTTTTCACGCACTGGGGGTTTTCTCATTTGTCAGTTGTTCCCTGTCATTCATTTCATCCTGGGGGGGCCTTGATCTGTCGAAGAATCCACACTATGAAAAAGGAAAACAGGCTATAAAATCAAGCTGTTCTGGGAATTCGTGAAACCCTTCATGCTAAGAATTTTTAGTTTATATATTTTCTTTAAATTTTTTATTGATTGATTTGAGAGAGAGAAAGATTGATTTGTTGTCCCGCTTATTTATACATTCATCCATTGATTCTCATATGTATCCTGACCAGGAATCAAACCCGCGACCTTGGCATATCAGGACGATGCCCTAACCAATGGAGATACTTGACCAGGGCCTCACTGTATATATTTTCTAAAGAACTTAGAGCTCTTGAAGATAATCCTCCTGATTTTCCAAATTAGGAGGTTAAACAAGAGTATTTACCTGCAGAAGAACTCACTGCATAGGGCACAGTGCTAGTGTCCTTCCTCCTGCCATGTCCTGAGAGGAGAGGATGTCCCTGTATTACAGACCTTGCATCTTTTCCTGGGATTATGGCAACACAGCCCAGGGACCTCCTCTCGCTTTCCTGTCTGTTTTCTGGAGCCGGCAGCAGCACTAAGTGCTGACCAGGGAAAGGAGATTCTCTCCTGAAATGTACTGTAGGCTCCCTCAGGATGGGTTATAGGAGGAAGTCAGGGGATCCCTGGGTGTCCCTCTGTACTTGGCAGAACATATGGTATATAAAGGAAAATCAGACTGGTCATTTTTTTAAATCCCAGAACATCTTAGAGACTTTGCAAAGATTAACCAGGAACTCAGAGGAGATTCTGCAGTGTTCCTCCTCCTGAATTTCAAATTACTACTTGGCCTAGGAGAATGTATCTTTTCCTAGAAACCTGGAACCTCAATTTTTTTATTGTTTCTTTACTGGAAGCCCAATTCATTGATTCTGGCTTGTAACTATCAAGTTGTGTTTCTTTTGTAGGCTTGGCACATGTTCTGTCAACTGGCGCATGGAGCTATAACATTTACGGGGGTACGGTTACCATAAATAGCAGAATAACACGAAAGCCTGCTGTTAAGGTGGGGAGGACTATGTGGGCTCAGGATGGCTCACAACAGCTGATAATGACCGGGAATGCCACTATTTAAAACACAAGGCAAGGTTTTCTCAGTTTATAGGTCTACTAAGCGTGCTGCATATTGTTTTAAGATAAAAATACTCTATGATTTTTGGAGAACCACAATAATAGTTGTTAATTAAGATGTGACTGGATTAATTACTCTGATAGTTATGTAATTCTGACATGGTTTTTATTTTGGAAAGGAAAGCTCTGTGAAACTTGGCAGTCATGTTTGTTTTGGGGCCAGAAACTAATTTCTACTGTAGACTTTTAGAACAAACTAGAGTAATACACATGAAAGAGTATAGGCTTCCTAATGGAGATGAACTAATGGGCAAGATTTAGAAAAACAAGTCCAAGAATATTATTATAACATGCATAATCTATTTGCCCTACTTGATAGTCTGAGTCCCAATTAATTACTGTATTGATTGCATCTGTGTAGTGCTTATAAAGAAAAATCTCTAAGGGCTGTTGATAGGACCATTTCAATAAAAACCTTAAGATCTTGGTTAATTAAACAAGAAAATGAAGTCTTAATAACATTATCACTCCAAGCATATTGGAAAGATCACAGATCCTAGTTAATAAAGTCTAATTCTCTCTATATTCATTTACAAGAAATCTCAAGATTAAAGCAACATTAAACATGCGCAGTCTTCTTAAATGCCAGCTACATGAGTACTGTTTGTCCAAGCAAATAAGATACAATGTTTCTTTTATGTTTTTTAGACTGTTAAAAAAAACCCAAATCACACCTCTAGCATTGTCTTTTTAAAACCTTAGATATACCCTTTTAAATTCCTTCCGTGACACCTCTACTCAAAAAAGAAAAGAAAGTATAGAAACTTACCTTCCATAAAGCTAAGGTCAAAATGGCCAGAACCAATAATCCAAGAAGTATTGCTAGTATTATTACCCACAGTGGGATTGAGAAGGAAACATTCGGGGTTGCCCAAATAACTGATGTCTTAATCTGAAATGGAAAATAAAGCAAATGAGCTCTAATTTGAAAACTCCTTGGTGAAATAAAGCAGTAGTTACCAATATAGTAATATAGGAGGTAGTTGTGAAAGGATTCATATAAAAAATTGAAATCATCCTGAGACTGAAGGGGCTATCACACTTGAACATGGATCCTAAAAACTCACACATTCTCACGTTTCCCAGGTTGGGGGAAATTCTAACTGCATATACTTTGTGGATGTTTGGCTTCAATAGCACAGAAACCCTAGAACAGAACTGAGGTGGACCAGGAATGACGAGTGGAAAGACATGACCTTAAATTGGGCTGGACCTTTCATGGCAATGATGGCTAAAAGCAGACCCTACAAAAGGCCAAGTCTGTCCACTCACGTTTCTCCACCAAACTGAGCTGACCTCACTGACAGGTGAGCTTGTGAACAACCATGGATTGTTGGGGGTGCAGGAAGGTTGGAAATCCCTCATCCAACCCCCTATTTTAGACAAGTCAAGTCAGTCCCAGAGGGCTAAGGGAATCACATAATAGTTGATGCCAGAGCCTCTTTACCCCTGGGTTCTGCTCCTGTCGATGTAGGACAGCCCAGAGTGTGAGACTGGGCATCTGGCATTTTGTGGACATAACTACAGTAGGTGAAGTGAACGCTAATTGTCCTGAAGCTTCAGAGCTGCCTTTAATACTAAATCTAATTTTCAGATGCCACGGGAACGCATTTCATTCCCATGGAACTCATTTCATTCCTTACTGTCGCAAGGGGAGGTAAACGAGACCTTCCCAGCAGGACAGTGCACTCCGTGTCTGGGAACCACCCCACCCCACCTCATGGGCGGAAGAAGCTCTCCTACTGTGTATGTGCCGGGGGCCTGTGCCTCTGGACAGCCTGAGAGCAGAGAAGCTGCAGACCCCCTGACAAAACCAAGGAGAGACTCCACCATGTGGCTAATACCTTTTATCGGAGAAAAGAGAACTAAATATATTCTTAGGTCTAAAATGTTCTTCACCGAGGCAGGCCCATCTGGTTCCATGGCCTCTGCCAAACTGGCTGGAGTGATCCCTGCTTTAACTGAGCTGGTCGGAAGGATCACGAGTGCACTCGTGACACATGGTCGTGAACTCTAGGCCATGCTTCTCTAACCCACCAGCGAGCAGAGGCTGAATTCATGGTAGAGGCTGGAGGCTCTCAAATGTTCCCGGGCTGGGATCATACAGCTGTCTTCATAGCCTGCACTCTGTGTTGGGCCCTGACCCCACTCCTTCTTTGCTCCTGCCTTCTTAACCAGATCTGAGCATCCTGTGCATGCTCTTCTCAGCTTGTCAGGGTTTTATTGCTCCTTTCATCTTGGCCCACTTCCTCTACACAACAGACACGCTGAAGACTTAATTCATTGGATTCTCCAGACACAGATATCATTTATATTTAGACCAAACAACAGAAGCAACAGTAGTGAAACTGCTCATCATTCCACAGGGACAACGGTGCCCAGGCCTGGATATGCACTCTCTAAGAGAAAAAGGTCGGCCGTAACCTACTCACTGTTACACTGTCTTTCTTGATGGTTCACTTTCCATGCCAGCAATGTCCAGATGTCATCCAGCATGTCAGTAGGAAGCATGACATTCCATGACCACACTGGCCTCACCCTCACTCTACTCGCCACCATTGAAGGACAGGACACATGGGGCAGATATGGAAGAAATGTATCCAAGGGCTCAAAGCAGTCACAATGCCACCCGGATTCTGCTGCCTGAGTAATTTATATAAAAACTATCCTTTCATGTGTCCTTCTGTGTAACATGAGCAAGTCAGAGACTAGATCACTTTTCTATCCGTTCTTTTTATATCCCCCTCCCTTAGTGAATTCCATCTGATAACATATATGAAATTAGCATACGGTCCTTAACATTGTGAGGAGCTTGGAAAGAGGGCATGAAGAGGTATTTTGAAATGACCCTTTTGCTGTTGGGAGCAGACTGACACAGTTTTGGTAATGAGAATTTCAGAATTTTGGGACGAAAGGAGAGGGCAGTGATCATGAACTCACAGGCCAGTTATACTGTCCCAGGAGAGAGAAAATTAGGAGCCATGTCCCAGGAGAGAGAAAATTAGGAGCCATGTAAAATTCTCAGGTTCCTTGTGTTTTTTTCCTCCATAAGCTCTAAATCCATAGAAGAAATACAGTTTCGGTCTATATTTTGTGAATGTGTTAATAGGTAATTTACAGTAAGACAGGCAACAATGCTTCTTGATTTTCCTTGTCCTGATTTACCTTGTTAATATTTTAAGTTACCTCCCACTGTTGCAGGTTCAACATGGGAAACAGTCCTACTTTTGTAAGCAAAAAAAAAAAAAAAAAGCTGAAAGCTGCAGAAGTTGAAATAAAGATCATAGACTGTTCAAATTTTTAGTGTAGTAAAAAAGAACGGAATGAGGGGACAGCCACCAAGTCTCCGCTGCGTCTCTTGCCTCTCTGTTGTTACGGGTTGGGATTCGTTGTCTTTACCTTTGCTGTGTCTGCAGAAAGGAGCAGGGCAGGTCCCTTTCCAGGAACTAATGGTATGTGAAGGTTTAGGGTTTTTTGCAGAAGTGACGGAAAAGTAGGAATAAAACATTAAATGGAACAGGATATGCTTAGTAGGGTCTCTTGAAGCAGAAAACACCTTTATTTGGTGTAATTACAAAATCTACTGGTTTTTTTGTTTGTATTCTCTTCCAAAGATGCTTACAGCAGCATCTTTAAAAAGCCCGAGAGTGGACGATCACTACTGTCCTTTTCAGTTCCAGCATTCCGCAGTTCTCATCACCACACTGTTGTCAGTCTGCTTCCCGGAACCTCCTGTTCCTTTGAAAAGTACCACTCCAGACTCTTTCTCTGAATACTTTAAGTGTTAGGTTACCCATGTTGTATATCTTTCCAATATGTCACCATGTGTAATTAACTAAGAGGAAAGAACGTAAAGAAATTTTAAAAATAGGCAAACTTGGAGCGACTGTCCTCCTGCACTTGCTTTCTGCTCTCCTCACCGACCGCCTCTGTGACATCCACGTGGCCCTGAGGCTGCCCCACCTTCTCAATTGAAATGGGTGTGGCTTCAAAGACTTTCCTGCGCCCCAGCTGCTTTCCTAAACTTCTTGCTGCATAGTCACGAAGCGGCTGCACTAACGGGAGCAAAAGCACAGAAAACCAATAGTAGTGCCCCAGAGCATTGCTTCGGGTTCCCCGTGCAAGGAGCTGCTGCACAGAGGCGGGCGAGAGGCCCGTGTGGCCCGTCACTGGGACAGTCACAAGTCTGGGAAAGAGAGGTCTTTGTGAGAACACAGTGATTCGGGACCCACGTGACATGAGTCACATCTGTAAATGGCAAGGGGGCATTTCCTCCGCAGGTGGAAACAGGTAAAGCAAAGTTTTCCCTGAAACTCGATATTCTGTATAAATAAACTAGAAACTTGAACTGCAGGGCAAGCTAGAAAGGAAAACACTTAATTGATCATGTGTATAGGACTGAAATTCATTTAAATCTGTATTAGTGCTGTGGAAATTATAGAATGGTCTGGGGAAAGCTTGGCAAAGAAATAAAATGTTGGGAAATACCAAAAATTTGTTACTTCTAATATTTATATTTTTCTTGCAGCTCCTTTTGACAGGCACATAAGAAGCTTACATTAGTCACTGAATAATAAAAAATGAGAAAAAGAAGTCTTAATTTTTAGAGTTTCTAATGACTAATCACTGGCTTATAGCAAGACTTTTTCATTCATTTCAAATAAGACTATGAAGCGCCCCGGCCTCTGCAGCGCTGCAGGTGCTCTCACCGGCTCGGAGCTGGAGTCTTCCGTCGCCCCGCTCCACGTCAGTGCCGTCCAACAGGAATGCAATGCAAGTTTAATCTAAAGTTTTAAAACTTAAAATGAACAAATCTCCACTGGCCACATTTTTAAAAAAAGGAAAAAGAAAGATGGGCCACTAATTTTAATATACATTTTATTTAACTCTAAATATCAAAACTATTTTCAACATGTAATTAATATAAAAATATTCCTATGATATTTCACATTCTTTTTTGTTTTTACTAACTCCTTGAAATCCAGTGTATATTTAATAGTTGCAGCACATAACAATTGCTAAATTTTCAATAAAGTGAATATAGTCTTACCAAAACAACAGAGCTGTGTTTAACGGGAAAAAATATTCTACACAGCTGCAGTTTGAAATGTACATTTAAATGAGATATGATGTATTTTTTTCAGACCATAAGATGCACCCAGGTTTTAGGGGAAAATAGGGGAAAAATTTTTTGAAGTAAAAAATGTGGTAAAATATATAATAACATAAATAACATAATATTTCACCAATGTAAATGTAAACAGAACTCAACAGCAGCATTAACAACCATTATTCCTCCCAAATTTGGCAGGCGGGGAGGAGGTGGGGGGTGCGCCTTATAGTCCGAAAACGCGGTAACTGTGGGTTCAGGCCCTCAGTCACACTGTCACGTTTCAGGTGCTCACTAGCCTGGTCCCACACTGGACCGAACAGCTCTCGAACGCCCTGTGTCACGGCCCACAATGCTGTGATTGGCTGAATTAGCCACGTCTAAGATGCTTTCACCAAGAAGGTGATCCTGAGGTGAAAATGGGATGTACTTAGGACGAAAGGTCTACCTTCAGAACACGGGCCTGTGATTATGTACTTTAACTGTTTTAAGAAAAAACAGTAATGTTGAGTAACTGAAATACTTCAAATTTAGGGAGAAAAAAATGAATTGCATGCTAACTAATCAACGAACTGTTTTAATTCGTTTTTATGTATCAAGAACCTGTAGTTGTTTAAGGAAATACTATAAAGTTTTAGCAATTCACTTATTATAATTATCTGCAATTTCAGGAAGAGGATCAATAAATTATAAGCGGTTTAGATTTTCTTAAAGTGATAGTAAGTCTAATTAGATTAGGGAACATCTAATCTTATGTTCATTATGTCATAAATCTTGTTGTTCTTTATTACGGTTTAAAGACCATAAATAAATCTTTAATAGACCCACATTTTCTCGTTGACGTTTATGATATGTTTTTGTATATTCTGACAAAAAACCAAGGTAAAAGGAAAAAGTTCCATTGTATTGGCACTGTAATTAATGTTGACATCTGTATTTATGTATCACAAAATCTAGTGTAAACATTCTTTAGTGGGGTCACAAGGATGTTTTAAGTAAATGTACCAAGACACCCTACCTACAGGGCCATTTTCACATAAAATGGACCACTGACCACACATTTTAACAACGTTCAAATAGCCCCTGTGAGATAAGTAGTCCTCTGTGAACTCTGAAGGATTGTTCAGTGTAAGAATTCCATTTTAAGCTGCTGAAGTTTTGCTGAAAATCAAGTGTATTCACAGTTTATGAATGAGTTTTTAAATAAGGGTTTTCATGACATACTCGTATTTTATAATAGCCAACTTCAGAGTAATACTAGACAATAACATTCTCTTCTAGATGTGAATTATGGAATTTGGCTTTAGTCACATGGAACACAAATGTCAAAATTAATTGGTAAGCAAAAGGAAAAAAGTGTTCAAATAACGGAGGGATTTTTTCCTGCTGTGCTGTGATGAATCGGTGTTCAGTCCTATTCCTCTGCTTCATGCGACCTTCCCTTCGCCTCTGAACATGGCAAGCGTCACGGCACATGAGGAGTTCATTTTTACCAACAGACGCTCTGCAAGAAGCAGATGGGACTGCTATTTCTTCAATATGGAAAGCTTATAGAGGCCTCAAGAAATGCCTGAATTATGGCCATGTTGAAAGGGAGTATAAACAAACTAATCATCCCACACAAGGGCCTAGGAAAACAAGCAAATATTCTCTAGTCTCATTACGGAAGGAGGAACTGAGAGACTTTCTCCCCAGGGGCAGAGAAGGGACTGGAGCTCTGATGGTTTTCAAGCTACTGATTCCAAGGAGTTCTGCCGCCTTAAAGCAATCCTCTCCCTCTGGGCTCTTTTCAACATAAGAATGGCAAGACTTTTGAGATTTCACTATAAAAAATGTCTGAATGTTTTTCCAATTACACCTAAGTCCTCACTTAACATCACGGGCAGATTCTGTGATTTCAGGTAAATTTACATATAATGAAACCAATTTGACCATAAGCTAACTGACAGAAACAAGAGTTAAGTTCCTAGTGCATCTTATCAATGTTGTAACTGAAGAACACTGAACAAAACATAGTAATTCCAGGACCTGCTGGTACCTTTCCACAAATGTTGTGGTAAATCACCTACATCAGATGACACGGCTGTTTTTTTTACAAATGCAGTAACAAGGGTGGTGGGGGTGGGGGGAGCATGTATTTGATCATTTTGTGGATCTTCTGAGATGAGTTGAGAACAGCAGGCTGTCACCTGTGGCCAGCGTGGAAAGATTCAATACTGTTGATGGAATCGACTGTAACATGTGTTTCTGTTAATGAACATGTGCTCAGAGACAACAAAAGGGCCCAGATTTATCTCCCTTAGAGCCACGAGCCTTTGAACCTCTCTGAATGAACATTCTATATTAAAAACCCGAAGCCTCGATTTTCTAAGTTGAACATAAATCCGGACTATAACAGACGTCTTGTGAAAGACAGGCGAACTAAACGAAGAAAGATGTGGCAGGGCTTGCTTTAAACTGCCCCCGAAGTTTACTGAACTAGTTTGACTTCGCAGTCTATGGATGTGTCCGATGTCGGGAGGGTATGACTACTTTATTCCGGGTACAATGCTAGGGCTTTATATACATAATTTTATTAATTGTCTCAACAATTCTGTCGGGCGAACATGGGTGACAGCCTCAGCAAAGTGGAGTGACTTCCTGAAGGTTTTCCAATGAGAGTGGGGTGGAGCCAGGAAAAAGCCCAGGAAAAGGATTTTGAAGCTGTGTTTTCCTCTGAGCTGCCTGCCTGTGCTAGAGGTTCTCAGTGCCGGTTTCCCTGCAGAGGTGTCACTTGTATATCTTTTAAAGCTCAGTGTTGAAGCCTCACTTCAAACACACTTGATCCTGATGGTTGAGGTAAAGACTTTAAAGTTGCATGAGTGACAACTCTTGAATACTTAGGGTTGGGAATCACTAATCAATGGACTGATTTAATTTAAATGACTTAAAGTAGTTAGGCTAGAAAGATTAAATATTAGAATTACATTTGAAGACCTCTGATGAAAAGAAGTTGTGGTAGTATCTATTTGCACACCATCCAAAGTGACGGTGCTCCAACAGTACTGTGAGCATGGTACCCGATGCTTCTGACAAAAGGCAGGTCTGCAGGGCAGCCTGTGTCTGAGTGTCTAACAACTTCCTAGGTGGTGTTGGGGGTTTGGGGTTTGTAAACTGCACTTTGCATAAAAAGGGTCTGGGGATCAGAGTTCAAGTGGGGGTTGTTGATGTCTGGGGGCGGCCAGGAGATGGAGGTTTAAACCTTACTATTGTTTCCTGGAGCCCTGGCTGTGGCCACTTTCACCGTGGAGGCAGAATTTGAAGACCACTGTCTGCTCCGCCCCTATCACCCATTTCCCCCTCTGCTCTTCACGGTCTTGTCGGGCTGCTGAGGATGCTGGCAGTTATGCTGTTAGAGAGTTAGGGGTCAGTGATGCTAAATAGCCTCAATTTTTAAAAATAAAATGTCACTCAAATGAAGCTCATAGTATACTTTTTACTCCCCAGTAAAAATTACGGTTCTTTGAATTAAAGGAAAGATTACCATCCAATGTCATGCAGCTGGTCTCCGGCATCTGTCCCTAAGGAAGAGATTCCATCCTCCCTACTCATTCGTGTTAAAATTAAGCAATCAGTACAATTTCATTATCGTGATCATTGCTATCTGGACTTCTCTGAACCAAAATAGCTTGACTGAAGATGATATTAGTCCTGCCTTGTGACTGTTTTTTATGGGTGGGTGGGGCATAGAAATTACATTAAAAGTTTAAAAATTTGATCAAATGACACTAAGTAATTTCCAGACTGGAAGAAGAAAATAGTGATCTGAAAGGGAAACTGTTCTCAAGTCAATGTAATCAGCACTTAAACCTAGCACAAGCCAGAACAGCAATTTAAAATATAATTATTTCAATGCCTGTATATTTTTAAGATACTTACTGCTATGCTTCCCTCTGGGAGTTTTGCTGGCTGATCTTTATAAGGCATCTTCTTAACCTCAAAGGACACCAGGGATGCAAGAGAATAGGGATCATTTTTTCTCTGAAATTAAAAATATTGATTTAAGTATATTTCATATAAAGCCTTTCAGAGTTATCCTGGCAGCTACCCAGTTGTTTTCAGTGTTTTCCATTTCCAAAGCAAAACTGCCTCCGTCTTCCTTTTCTTCTACTTTTCCCCATCCATCCATCAATCCATTACCCATCTATCTACCCACCCATCATCCATCCAGACATCCATCCATCTATCCATCCAACCATTCATCCTCTTCTTATTTTTAAAGAGAATTTGTCTTATTAACAAAAGACTTGGTACAATGAAGTTAAAATAAAAAACAGAAAATGAGTCCTAAAAAGTAGTAAGCACAAGGATTTATGTAGTTGCTACTAGTGAAGAATAAAGGGGAAACACAGTGAGCTAAATATTCTTGTCACAGAGGGAAACAGTTTAGAGAAAAAACTGGTACTGAGTTATAAAGAAATGTATCACACTTCACCTTATACAGAAGGCCCAGAGCACCATCTCAATCTCAGTACACTGAGATTTTAGGTTGGTTGGGGGGCTGTCCCGTGCAGTGTAAAATGGTTAGGCATCCCTGGCCTCTACCCACCAGATGCCAGTAGCACCCCTCCATTCCCAAGCTGTGACAACCAAAAATGTCTCTCATTATTGCCAATGTCCCTTTAGAGCACAAAGTTCCCCTAATTAAAGACCACAGCCTAGAGCCATACAGTGTTTTTGACAGAACTTTCCAGCAAAAGTTGTTTGTGTTTAATTGGTTCTCATTTTAACCGTTGATTAAAATCAAAGGAAAATATTTTAGAGCAAGTCAAGAGAAGACATTCTGAGAACTGAAGCTTCTGTGCTTCTCCTCCATTGACTTGAGGCAGAGAATAGATCTGTCCAGTGGGAGCCTGCGCTGGCTCACATGGCTCTTGAGAGACTGTTGAAATTTCAGGAATGGTGAGTACCAGCTGTTATTAAAACTTAAATTATATATACATAAACTTCAGTAATCATATTTTTAAAAGGTAATAAAAACTCAGTACTTACTACTTATTTTATTGCATTTTACTGTTACTTATTCTCTAGATATTATTTACGCCTGTTGTGTCTGTCAGGGGAAACGCTACCTGAGGGTGAGCTACAGGTGCATCTCTGCCCGAGCCCATATTCAGCAACGCTGGCAGCTTGGAGTCCGCTCTGGGGCAACGTTCGCACCGTGGGAATCAGCAGATGCTACACATTGGGGCTTTCCCCCTCCACTCTTTAGTAAAGAGTGCACTTTACTAAACATTTACCAGCAACTCACTACCCATGAGCCAATGTTGGCTTTCTTGAGGCTAATCTAACAGGTTAGACTGTAATACTTTTGTTTAAATTATTTGTATTTTTAAAAAGTTTATTTTCTTCTCCTATGACTGATTTTTTTTCTTCCTTCAATAAACCCCATTTCCTCTATGTGGTAAGGACAGGCCAGAGCATGCAAAACTTTTGTATACTCAAAGGCACTATCTTAGTCTTTTTCTTTCTTGCTACCCTGACATTCCAGGATAAGCAACCCCATTCACTTGGAAAAATTCTTTGTGGCTGTTATTTGGTTGGTTATTCTTCTGATGTTCTTTTTTCTCCTGGCATTTTCATTTTAGCTGAAAGCTGGATTTTGTTTGTTTGTATGAGAAGTATTTTTTTTAAATGTGGAAATTTTTGCTCACAGATTTGTGTGTGTACTTGGTGGTTTAAATCTACTTTCCTTATCATCCTGGCTGGAAGCCACAGAGCAAAGACAACATGTCCTGGCAGTGAGGTTCTGTGCGTGAGGCTTACAACTACCTACGCAAATGTGTGTCCGTCTCTCAAAGCCCCAGTGCACAGGTTTTCTTTAGCCTCCAAGTTCAATTAAAAAAATTGACAGAAAATAATTTTGTTGCTCTTGAAGTCTTGTGTTTGAAAAAAAATCATGGGAGAAGTCCATCTCTGTATGGACTCTAGGTGGAAAGTTTCTGTGCTATGTGACTCTGCATTTACAAATATGAAAGCTTCTTAGTGCATAACAGGTGGGATTTGAACTCTGGAATGTAGAATACGGAGAAACACATTTCTCTGAGGACTTTCTCTCACTGACAGCCTTTACCACCCCTGCTCTTGGCCACAGTTTGATTCCTCCTCACATTTTCCATTCATGGCCACTCTTCATTGTCATTTCCAGTGGTTCACTCCCCACCTCGCTTTGCTGAGCTTCAGTAACACCTAGGACTGGGCTCAAGATTCTGATCCCACACTCTGGGTTGAAACTGTAGCTGTCATATGCTGTTTGGAGTTTTCACATTGTTGTTTAACTTTTTATTTTTCTCTGTTACTCTTCTCTCTAACAAGAGCATACAAAAATGAATGGCATAAACCACGGAATGTAACATTGTATTTTTCCACAGCACCTAGGAGGGCTTCGTCAGTTCTGGCTGACTGACCACACGGATGGACAGTGAATGAACACGTCAGGTGGGGTGGTTACCCACGACCTTCCCACCCCACATGAATACCCATCTGATAAACAATACAACTCATGGAGTGTTCTGTTCTTTATTTTAAATTATTCTCCAGAACCAAGGTGTCTTCTATGCTGTTCAGTAAGATTTTTTTTCATTTTTAAAAGATGCTCTGGAGCTGCAAGGATGAGAAATGTGAAGTATTAGGCTATAGGTGGCTTGGTTGGCCTCAGAGAAAGACACGCTAGTGCTGTGGCTGTTAGGGCGTAGGCACAGCACAGGTGAGCATTTAGTTCATGAACGACAATGAGGAGCAGAGTCATAGTATCGATTCCACGTTGAAAGCTGAATGCTTCCAGCTGTGCTCTTTACAAAGCAACTGTAGTTTTCTTATGTTAAACAAAATCTCTTCTACGTAGCAATCTCCTCATGTAATAGCAATCGCTGCCATATTGTAGGCAATTTAGGATTAAAAAAGCAGCTGGAGTTCAGACTCCTGGACAACATCATGGACCTTCCACCAGCTAGGCAGCTAGCTAGTGATCCTCAGAAAATGCCCGATTCCTCTCTCATTGCAGTGTCATTGAAACTGTGGTTTGCAGCCCATTCGCTGCCTCCATCAGGTACTTTTGCACAAAAGAGTCATGGTACTCAAAAAAAACTGCAGGGTTGGTAACAAGTGGAGTGGAGAGTGACACTTCTGATTAAATACTTGGTGAGGCTGGTAACATTATGAGCACGCTCACTCCCACTTTCCCGCTACTCAATTCCTTCTGAAGAACTATTTTAAAATACATATCCATTTCATGCAGCCCATGTTGCGACACCCAGCACTGACCAGGAACATTTATCTTGGGAGATGACAAAGCCTGAGCGATTACTTAAAGATAAAACTTTAAGCTGCAAAGGAATTGCTGTTTCAAGGAGCAACCACAGAACAGGGGAATATTTAAGTTTAACCCAAATAAAATATTTTCCTGACCAGTTCGCTTGTTTACCACGTGGATAGAAACAAACATAATAAGGCAAATCATGTCAACTAAGAATTGTAAACTTTGTATGCTGGATTAGGAAGGCAGAAAATGTTTACTTCCTTCTGGGTTGCATGAGGAAACTATCAAAGGCCTTCAATACATCCAATATAGTGTGTGTGTGCGTGAGAGAGAGAGAGAGAGAAAGAGAGAGAGAGAGAGAGTTGGCTTATAATACTGCATTCCTCTTTGCCAGGCAGCTTCTGAGAGGGAAATAAGAAGAAACTGTAGAAGTACAGAAATTTGGGCTACGGCTGTGGGTATACAGGGAGAGACTTGTGCCACTCTCTCCCAAATCTTTGGAAGAGGCACTTTGCTCTGGTAGGACCCTAGAACGTCCCAGCAGGCTGCTCTGGTCTGACTCTACTCGTGCTAAACATTTATTGTTCAGAAAGCCCCTGGATTGTTATTGACATCTTATAGACTCACTGGGTCTTTTTAACAGAAAACAAAGATGCCATTTTCCCTCTCTAGGCCTCTTACTGGAATAGAACGTTGTGCATAGAACCGATGCATGTCATCTACTATAAAACCACTTTCCTTTGACCGAGTGTCACAATGATTTTAGTCCTGCTTCACTGAAAAGCTGTTCTCGCTCACTTCAGTGGGATGCAGGGCCCAAAGTGATAGGAGGAATGTGTGGGTGATAGGATAGACTGTGCGGGTGTGGGCACTCACTCAGACTCCTCTCCCAGCTCTCGGATGACAAGTAACAGCAGAGCCGCCAGGAGTAAACTGATGGATTGCAAGTGGTACTTGAAGCAATGTGTGCAGCATAGTTGGACTTCCATAAATATTTGTTGAGAGAATGAATAAATAATGGTTTAACGTAAAAAAATGCAAATCGTGCACTGCACTTCTTCCTGGGGCACTTGTTAAGCCAGGGGTAACTTTGAGCCCAGAGACACTGGCAATTCTAAATACATCTTTTCGTTGTCAGAGCTGGGTGAGGGGTTGCTACTGGCATCTAGTGAGTAGGGGCCAAGGATGCTGCTCAACAGCCTATAATACATAGGACAGCCTGTATAACAAAGAATTATCTCATCCAAAATATTAATAGTGCTAACGGTGAGAAAACCTTGCCTTAATTTTTTTTAAAAAGGGTTTCACAACAAACTTTTAAAAATAACTTAAATTTTCCTCCTGTTTATTTTAGAAACAAAATTAAATAATATTTTTGAGACTATAGAGGTATATTGAATCAGAAAACATGAAAATCGAGAACTACAAAATTCTCTATTTGTTAGCTAGACTCAAAAGGATTTTACTATTTGATTTGGTATGGCACAATAAACCAAATAAAAAATTTTTAGTAGTTAACATATAAGCAACAGCCCTGACCAGTGTGACTCAGTTGGTTGGGCATCACCCTGCAAACCAAAAAGTCACCCTTTTGATTCCTGGTCAGGGCACATGCCTGGGTTATGACACGTACCCCATTGGGGGCATGAGAGGCAACCAGTTGATGTTTCTCTCTCACATCAATGTTTCCCTCCTCTTTCTCCCTCTCTTCCCCCTCTCTAAAAGTAAATAAAATCATATATATTAGCAACAATGCACAGATTTGGTAGTTTAATTAAGCTTCCCCCCCCAAATCCTTCCTAAACAACAAGATCATAACACAATAGTATCATTTAAACAAATAGCTCTTTCCAAGTGGAAACATTCATCAGCTTAGTATAAAAGATTTAAAAGCTTTAAAGCGCACACGATCAACAGAGCGATCTGCGGCCTTGCTGGATGCAGCAGGACAGCCCGGCCGGGGCTGCGTGCAGTCTACGCATCGCATGGACCTGGGACAGGGCGGAGACGCTGGCTGGGCTGGAGCCCATGCTGAGGGCTCCCCTGACAAGAGCACCTTTCTGGGACAATCTCCCTTTTCCCTTCTAAATTGGTTTCTATTTTTACTTTTCTGAGCATGTGGCTTGAACTGTGCTCTTATACTAGCCATCATTTCCATTAACTACTTACTGTTTACTGAGGAACTACTATGTGCCAGGCACTGGGTATATGATACTGAGCTAAATAGATTTGTTTGAATCTAAGTTACTGTCTGAATATCTTAGGGAGTCAGGTTATTTACACTGTCATCTCCAAGATTAAGGGAGATTATATATACTCAGCCATAAAAAAAGGAAATCTAGTCTTTTGTGACTACATGGATGGACCTTGAAGGCATGACATTAAGTGAAATAAGTCAGACTGAGAAAGACAAACACTGTGTGATTTCGCTTAAATGTAGAATCTTTAAAAGAAGCCAAACTCGTAAAAATAGAGAGTAGAATGGGGGTTGCCAGGAGCTTGGGGTGGGGGAAATGGAGAGATTCAAGGATGCAGACTTCCAGCTATAAGATGAGTAAATGCCAGGGATCTTATTTACAGCATGGTGATTACAGTTAACAATACTGTATTATATACTTGAAAGTTGTTAACAGAGTAAACCTTAAAAGTTATCATCACACTCACACAAAAAGTATAATATGTGAGGGGAAGAAGGTGTTAGCTGCCCTTATTGTAGTGATCATTTTGTAATATATAAGTAAGTCATCACATCATACCTTTTAAACTTATATATGTTATATATCAATAATATTTCAGTAAAGCTGGAAAAAATGTCTATCTGATAGGAAAGATGACCAACTGATCTTTCTTTTAAAAGAAATAAAATTTCTTTAAAATTTCAAAAATTAAAAAATTAAAAAACAAATTTTAAAAATAAAATATTTTAAAAGTTAAATCTAAAAGTTGTAAAAACAGAAAATATCAAGAAAATTTAAAAACCATTAAAAAAATAAGCTTCACACTGAGCGTTCGGAGGAGCTTCCCCGGGAGCGCAGCGTACGTGCCTCGGTGGGTTTGTTACCTGGAGAAATGTCCGGGCCCAGAGCCGCGACCTGACTTTCAGGACCCCGCTCTCTCCTCCGTCTAGCCGTCCCACCGCGCAGGAGATCTGTAAGCACTCGATATTTGTACAATTCTGAAAAAAACAACAGCGACTTCGGCAAATCAGCATTTTTAAATTGTGGTACAGAATCAACATTGAAGTCAATTTATTTATATCTTATTTTCTCAGAAATCATTGCCTAATCCATATTATTAATGTAAATGAAGAACAAATACATTAAAACAACTAAGCCAGAGCACAGTCTGGTAGCAAAGACGCCTCAACTTCAGCAGTAATGTAGAGATAAAATGGAACATAAGTATGACATAAAAGTTAAGCTCTTTTCTGAGGACTGCATACTATCTTCTTGCATCAGGAGTTGAATTGTGCTGCTGGTTCATTTTCTCAGAACTCAGGAGGACGTTTCTGACAGACATTCATAACGCCTGACCCTGGACTAAGCAAAGTCCTAGCACGGCTTTCAAGGGAGGTCCCTGCGTCCACATGACCTCAAAGACCCAAAGCTATTAACCCGCTGACAAGCATTTGTCTTACTGTCTGAGTTACTTACTGGTTATAAAAACTAGTTTTTACCCTAGTTTCTAGGGTTGTCCAACTTATAATGGATAACCTTTACTATACAAGATGCATATTCCTGCAAAGTTCACTATCAAATTGTATTCTAGAATATTCACTGATATTCTACCTATCAAATTGTATTTTCTGATTGGATACTGTTATGGAAATAAATGGACGTCTCACGTCCATTTTCTATGTTCCCGTGGATAGGATGGTCCTTCTTGAATTACGGTCACTGACTGAAACTATCATGTGGGCTACGCTTTACTTTTTATGTCTCAGCCCTGGGCACTGGGCTGTAGATGCTCAGTAAACATCACTGTCATATTAATGAAATCGATAAAATACAGAGTAGCCTGAGGAACATATTACTATGAAAACCTTTTTCAAGATCCTCAGAATTCTTTAAAAACCACGCAATAAATAATGTGTTATCTGATAAACTCCAACAAGGTTCCAAGGATGGAATCCTGAGGTCTGGGAGCGTTTACGGATGGGCAGAAGGGAAGTCCATGAAGAATTCAAAGGGGCAAGTCGAAAGGTAGGAAGAGAAACAGGAGAGAATGTTTTCGGGGAAGCTAGGGGAGGTGATGGCTTCAGGAACTGGTCAAGAGTACCAAGTGCTGAACAGGATTGAGAAAGACAAAGTTTCTGTAAACTGAGTAGTAGGCGGAAGAGAGGGAGCAGATGGGGGTGATAGCTGCAAAACGCAGCAGGGACCCAAGATGAGAAAGGCACGGACATTCTTAAGTACAGGAGAAATTGTCTCAGGGTTACAGATCCAGATTTTTCCTATGCAAATTGGAAATTATGATCCCAAACAGGAATTTGGCATTTTGTACTTTCAAATTCCTAATCAGAAATGTGATTCAGTAAGTTGTTTTTAACTAAACAAAAACTGTAGGAGGTCTTATTTAGCTTTTGATTTCAGAATAAACTTTGCATAATCACTTTCTACCCAGAATTATTTTGACTTGAGGACATGGGGAGGCGTCTGATTTGCAATTTTTGAACCAATAAGGGAGAAAGGCAATAAAACATGATTTAACAGAATCAGACATGGAGATCAAGGATTGCCATGCCCTCATCTGCAAGTAATAAGTTCCTGAGCTATTCAGAGGTTAGAAATCTTCTTGCATTAAAAGTCTTTAATGAGAAAGAATACAAGGGAAAAATCTGATCCCGTAACACAAGAACAGATAATTTTCAAAAGAGTATTAGTTATTGATCTCCACTGCTGTTACACACTCACGAGACATGTGCTGAAGTGGAAACTGAAAAATATAGTCGAAGTTTGATTTTCCAAATTGTTGGTCCCCAGAGGTTTGGACACTGGCTTTCCAGCAGGCTTTCCTGTTGGTACCACATACTAGAATTCTACAGATGTCAATCATTTTCTTTTTAAATTTAAAAAAAAAATGTAATGGGGTATAACCGATATAACATGTCTCAGCTGTACAACATAATGACTTGATATCTGTTAATATTGCAAAATAATCACCACAATAAGTCTAGTTTACACCTGTTAATAATTACACAATTACACATAATTACACAATTTTTTCTCGTGATAAGAACTTCCAGGATTTACTTGCTCGACAACTTTCTGATACACCGTACAGTATTATGGACCCCAGTCAGTGTGCTACACACACATCCCCAGGGCTTAAATCGTTGTTTCCCATTCTATTCCCTCTGGAAGCTTTTTAAAAGTGATACTATGCAGAATTTTATCAATTTATTCTAAACTCAATAGCATATCTAATCCCTACTTTTACATTTTTCAAAACATTACAGTGTCATAAAAATTTACAGGGACTCAAATCATATAATCTGCCAACTGTCAGAGTAACTTTTTGCCATGTAATTTCAGGTTCTTCTATGACAATAAGCATTCCTCTTGACTTAAGCTTAACTGATTGAGTTAGACTTATTCATTGGACTTTTCTGTCCATTTCCATGTTTGAAACTTTTTATAGTGTCAGAGCATATTCAATACATAAGTTTTTTTTAAAACAAACCCATTGTAACCCCTTTAAGCGTACAGTTTAGTAGCATTAACATTCTCAGTGGAACAAGTGAGAGAACGGAATAAAATGCTGATTCAGGAATGATGCTCCTAGTTTTACGAAGTGCTGACAAAGCTCTGTCTAGATCTACTGCAGACCCCAGTAGTAAGGCTCTTTAGTTTTTTGGTTTTTGGTTTTGGCCAGAAACCTGGACACACCATTCATGGCTCTTCAGGGGAGCACAGGGTGCTGAGATTGAGGTGAAACGCTCACTCCAGGGACCCTTTGAAAGGCAGCCCCTCTTCTCTAGGCTCAGTTGAAACCTCACCCACGCAGTGACCAGGGACCAGCTAGCAACTGAATCTTCACGTTCTTGAAATACTTTAATAGCCACGTTTTACGTTTTTACCATTACTTCTCCACTGGGCCCTCCATGGCAGGTTTAGAAGGGTGAAAAAGTTACACTGAAAACACTCATATACAAAAGCCACTTTCATTTCTCACAACATGTACTGCTGAAAAATGTTAGGAGGAGAATGAAAAACAATTCTTGAAGTTAGGGGAAGGGTGGAAGTAGAAGAGGGTAAAGCGGGGATAAATGGTGATGGAAGGAGACTTGACTTGCAGTGGTAAACACACAGTACAATATACAGATGATGTACTGTAGAACTGTATACCTGAAACCTGTGTAATTTTATTAAACACTGTCACCCAATAGGTGTAATAAAAAATAACCTGAAGTTAAAACCATCTGCAGTGCGGAGTTCTGCCCCATCTGGTCTTTCCGCTCGGTTCCGTGCAGGCTGAGATAACTCACCAGGACTTTTGCCGGGCTCTGTCTGGGGAGCTCCGGCACAGGCGCGTCTCTCTTTCTGACCAGGTGAGGGATGGTCGAGTTTCGTAAGAAGGCACTCAGCTCAGGGGCGTCCTCTCTGGGGGCAGCAGGCTGCACACAGTAAGCAAGAGACATCACGGACAACCACATTAACACTCGTTACCTAGCCCTGAACTCTAGGCAATGTTTTTTCACAACGAGAAATGATTTGCATCAGAATTCAGACATGTTCTGATTTACCAGCAGCATTTCCAACAGCAAAATGAACCCCATGCAGAAGGAACAACCATTCCTTCATTCCATTCTCCAGTCACAGGAACTCATGAGGCCTGGGAATGTACCTGGAAAGCTTGTCTCGTGAAGAAAATATTATAAGCAGAAGTGACTTCCCCATAAGGACAGAAAACGTGGAGTGACTTTTCAGGCATGAGTCATTATTCTCTCCTTTCTTCCCCTTGTGTATCAGGGGTGGTTAAACTGAGCAGGTTTCTATGTGGAGCGATGGGTCCTGAGGCAGCAGAAAAGCGAGGTGCTAACTACGAGGCGCCGATGTGGTGGAGGACCCGACGTTGGCATGTCTGAGCCCCACACTCCTGTAAGTGTAAGAAGTGCTCCCGGAGAGAACCATGTTCTGATAATGACGACTTTCCCTAATCATGCCATATAAACATTAGGTATAACAGAGTCTGTTTTGAGCCCCAAGTTGGTTTTGCAAGTGTTTTAGAATCTATGATTTTATCTCAGGCTCCAGGCTGGGTCACCTGACAGCTGAATACATATTTTGAGAGTTCCAATAAATCACACATAATATCCCATTAACATTCCTTATTGTTGACTAATTGAATACAGAACCCTAATTTTCTGTTCCCCTCCCTCCCAAGATGAATACATCTTTCTTTTAAATACAGTTTTTCTTTGGAAGCAGAGGAGCAAAATGGTATGCTCATCTATGGAATGAGAAGAGATATTCTCACATTGCTGATGTAGGGATGCACCACAAAAGATGAAATGATAGTGCTCAACATGTCCTAAGAACCTGGAAAAATCTACTGGGCACATGGAAAGACAGTCCAGAATTCTTGGTATGTCACGCACAACCTTCCCGGTGCAGGCTCTGCCTGCTCTGCAGCCTCAGTTCTCACCAAGCGCCCCTTGTGTCCTGCCCCTGGCGCGCAGAACTGCCCTCCACTCCTGACCTGCCCTGGGCTGGTACCCTCAGCCCCCGTCTGAGGTTCCACAGGATGGCTCTGTTCCCCATCAGCACCTATCAAGATGTACAGTAACGGCCTGCTGACTGGTCTGAGTTGCTCAGGGAGAAAATGGAAAATGAGAAGCGTAGAGTCACAGGTAACATTGCAGGAAATATCAGAGAACAGGGAGAGGAAGAAGATCCAGCGAGGAAAAGTAAAGACGGGGAGCACGAGATGTAGGAGACAATCCAGGAAAGTGTGAATCTATGGAAGGCTAGCAAACAGAAAGTTGCAAAAAGAAGAGTGTGACTATAAAAATGTCAAACCCAGCTAAGGGATAAAAAAAGTTAAGACTAAATGTATTCATTGAATTTGTCACTTGGGAAATTACTGACACATCCTCCAATAACTGCACTTCTTGGTGTGTCTCAGAAGAAAAGGAAAACACTAATTCAGAAGCTATCTCCGCCCCCGTGTCCCCTGCAGCATTCATTATTCACAGCGGCCGAGACACGCAAACACCACAAGGGCCCACTGTCGGATGACTGGACAAAGAAACACACTCATACACACAAGGGAATATCCTTCAGCCAATAAAAGAAGGGAATCTTGCCATTTCCAACAGCATGGATGGACCTTGGGAGCATTATGCCAAGTAAACTAAGACAGAGAAACATAAATGAGACTTGCGGCCTCATTTATATGTGGAATCTAAAAAACGAAAAAAAAAAAAACCTAAACCCCAAACTGAACTACAAGAAAACATCAAAACAAAACAAATAAAACATTGGATGTTCTTAACAGTTATTTATAATGGAGACAAAAGATAGTAACATAAAATATTATGGGCATATATGAGTTACTGGTTAAATAAATTATGACATTTATACAGAAGACTACTGGACAGTTTTTTAAAAATGATGTAGCGCTACATATAATTTAGAAAGATATAAGACCTTAGTAAGGGAAAAAGGTAGGTTACAAAATAGCATATATAATAAGATGGTATATTTTAATAAAATATGAATGTATACTTACCTTGTATATCTAGAAATTGAAAAATAACCTGAAAGAATAGTTATCTTAGCATTACCAGTGGTAGAGATTTGATGATATTAAGGAAGTTTTGCTAATTTCTTTTTAGCTATGATAGTGGTACTATGGATTTTTTAAGGAGTATCCTTAATTTTGGCAATATGTAGTGAAATGGAAAAATAAATTAATGCATAAATAAGTAGGAAATGCAATAATAAGTGGGTGGTGACATTACCAGAAATTTAAATTTTTCTCCTTTGTGTTTTTACATGTTGTCTGACATTCTTCTGATGGGCATTTAGTATATTTTAAATATGAAAACAGAAAAATTTATAGCTGTAATAAAAGAGAAATAAGAAACTAGGAACAGTAAGTATAGCTTGGCTAAAAATGGGAGGGAGAAGGGGCCCGCTCTTGGAAGCGGAAGCAAACCAAGTGATTTGCTTACTGTTTATTTTGAAGATGGAGGAAATTTAAGTCAGGTGATGGGGCCCAAGCCAGGAGCTCGTAGAGAGGAAGACGTTGAGGAAGCAGAGAGGATACTTTATGTAGCAGAGTTAAATTTAGAAGTGAAGGAAAAAGAATTCTTCCCCTCACAGTGTTGTAAAAAGCTGAGAATGAGGGATAAATGTTTAGGTGTCTGCAGCGGGGTAGGGGAGGGGGAGGGAAATGGATCATTTGAAGATTCTCTTGCTCTAAGGTCACCTGCTGATAGTAATGCTGGAGAGGCTGGATGGGAGGGGAGCAGCGAAGGTTTGGAGAAGCCAACAAAGAGAATGGGAAGGGAGAGTAGCAGCGTGGCAGGAGGATTCTCCGGAAGCTAACTGCCAGCGGGCACTTCCTCCCATCAATCTGCAATAGTGCCTTCAGGCTAAGGGGTAGAGAAGCTGAAATGTGGGCCTGTGCACAGTGGAGATTTCTGGAAAGGTGGAAGAGAGGGAAGGTAAAGGAAGGAAGTTTGTAAGTGTGTTTCAACCCACTCATCACAGATTCCAGATCGTCTTGGGAGTGGGTGGGTTAACTGACGTGGAAAAAGTTTTCATTTAAAGGAAGTGAGAAAATTATAAAAATATGAGATGGAATTGGAGGCTTGAATGTTAAATTAAATATTTGAGACTTAGAAGTGAGGGAAGGCTCAACCCCAGGGACACTGGAATACTCCCAGAAAACAATAGTGCTTGGCTGGGTGAGGCCTGCGGGGCATGTGTGGCGCAGGGCTACACAGTGAGGGAGGGTCTGAGAGAAAAGCCTTGATACTGTAAGATTAACATGTGAGTTCGGGTGGAATTGTGAAAATATAGATTGCATCACATATTTTCTACCATACCCCGTGAGTGTGTGTGTCTATGAGAAACATTGCACTGGAAGAAACTAGGGAGTGTTTATTCCCAAATTACAGCCTAGTAGTAGTAGTAGTAGTAGTAGTAGTAGTAGTAATAGTAGTAGTAGTAGTAGTAAAATAACAGTCCAGAGGGAAGAAAACTCTTCAACGTCCTATGTGGTTTCACTGGATGCAGCAGCTTGGGTGCACAGAACACATCCTATTCAGGTGGGCCCCGTGTACCAACATTCGCAAGTATTCATAAGTGGTCTTTCAGTAAAACACAAGACTTCCTTTGAGCTACAGAATGACTACATCACACAGCAGAGGTTGGTAAAACACATTTCTTTCTTTCAGTAACATTATTTTACAAATGGAAGAATGCCACTTCTAAACACCATAGTCAGAGAGTCTTCAAATGGCTTGCAAACCAGTCTTCTCAAATGAGATTCCAGAAATTATTTCAAAATACGAAAGAAAAAAAGAACACCCAAGACAAAAAACAAGGAAGAGGTTATCCAAGAAATGTAAACAACAGTTAAAGCCTATTTTCCAGATGAACTTTTGGAGGCTGTTTACAATCTTGTCAAGAGCTGTGAGAAGCTGGTGGTAACCACTAAAGCATTGTCTTCAAAACAAGTGTGAAAATTGCCCCTTTCTGTAATTAGGAAACAACTGTTAGTAAATGCAGTTCTTTCTCCAGCTGCTACTTAGATTTTGACGCCAACAGGAGTTTTCTATGTTCATTACCCTTCACTAAACTCTTCCCTCCGGCACAGGTTTACATTTATAGAGTGAAGGAATAATGTGTTGCTACAGTGTTGCAACACAGTTGGAAAACTTGGAAGAAGAGCATTGGAGGAACTGAGATTGAGGGTTCCGGGAGCCCAAACAAGTGCAACGCATACTGTCTTTTTCCTGTTTGTAACTTGTTTGGGGATTTCAGGTATGCCTAGAAAGGGACGGTGGACATCGCTCATAATTAAAAAGAAGTGGGGATAAGCCCAGGGGGTCAGACCTCTATGTACTTTTCTTTGAGACATAAACGTTAAGAATTTGTTGGGAAGAAAGAAACCCACATTTTTTTTTTTACATCCTGAAAAGTTCATGCAAAGCATAACTAAAAGAATCAATTCATTCCATTGGCGATTTTGAAGCTTTTCTTAGTTGTTGGACATGTGTTTTACATTTTTCAAAATACAGGAGACCCTGAACAGTAGATAAGGCACAGAGAAATTGAGCCTGGAGAGAACATTGTCTTTGGTGGCTAAAAACTGGACCTATCGGTACCGGTAAAAAAGTAAAGGGTGAATTATATGGGTGTGTGTGAGAGAGAGGCTTGAGCGAGCTGGGTGCTGTTGTTCTAGGAAGTACCCAGTGGCCCTGCATTCTGAATTCAAAAGAAGCAGTAAGTAAATGGAGGCAGTTTTGAAGGAAGAAAATGCTCTTAAGGATCAGACAAAACTATGCAAATCTGCCAAGCCAAGCCACTGTCTGTGGGCTCACTGATTTAACAAATGAAAAACTCTTTGCAGGGCTGTAATCTCTGACAAACAATTTCTGTGTTTTGGTTTCCCACGTTTGCAGTGTTTGGTTGTAACCTGGACTTCCTGTGGGGTGGTCTTGTTCAAGAGACACTCTCAGTCAGGACCGCCTGCTTCTGGTGGCGCCTGAGACAGGTCTGTGGCTTTCTGTCTCGTGACAGTCGTCCTAGTCTAGTCTCCATCAGGCCGCTTCTAGGTCAGGATCCTTCTTTCTTGAACATAAGCCCAGAATGTTGGGTTGTGGTCTTAATGCAGGTTGAATTGGAGCATCTCATTTGTCTTCCTCCCCTGGGTGCAGTTTTACATTCCATAGCCCCTTCTCCGAGCATCTCACACTTGGCCGTGCACTATGAAATCCTGCCAATTTAAAAAGTCCTTTCTTCTTTATGCAACTTTGGTTCCTTAACAGTGTTTACTTTTTCAACTTCGTCTTATCTAGAAATCATAGCCTGTTTGAAGGAGTCTCCAAACCTCAGGATAGACTCCACCAAAATAAGAAAATTGGTAGTTTGAAATCATTATTTTACTGCCTTAAGAATCATTGAGAAGTACTTTACTCAACTCTAAAATTTTATTCCAAGATGGATCTGGAATGAATTAGATTTAATGGGTTGGTCAGAATGCCGCAGACAGTCGAAAGTTTCAAAATGCTTTAGATGGTAGAATGTGGAGAAATTGTCACATTAAAGTCCTCTGCCTCTGACCTGGACCGTAAACTTGATGAAGTGAAGCCATTGTGGGAGGAACAAACAACCAGACAGGAACCTTCTCACTGGGGACACACGTGAAAGTGCGAGTGAATGTGCCCATGGCACCGCCACACCCTCACGCTCGCTGGGACTGGGCAGCCCACTCAGCCTTTCCTGAACCCCACCATCTCCCCACGCTTCCACCGACCCTCATCCTCAGATGTGTGAACAGTGTTGACACAGCAGGCAGAGTGACTCTCCACTTAACAGCCAAAGCCTGACAGGAGACAAATGATATTTGAGTTTAACTCACCAACTTTTAGTGGCATCTGAGTGTGTCCTTGCTGACCACACCCCGTAACCCTAATTCAGTTGCTGATGCTCTGTATTTGGGCAATGAGGCAGGTGTAAGGGGGTGAGATCTTTGCCCACTGTCTCCTAAAACAGCCACAGGTGACAGAGTGATCGTGGTGGTGACTTTCAAAGGCAGGCAGCGTTAGCCCTCCAAGCCTTGTGGACGATGGAGCAATTTGCTGGAAGAACCGAACTGTACCAGTTGCTGTTGTGAAAACTGAACCCCATTCAGGCCTTTCTGGGCTTGGAGGCTTACGTGAGCAGAGTCACATTTGGAATACATATTCAATCTATAGAAGGATTGTATTTCAGGGTTCAAGCTAGATGTTTGGCACTCCGCATGCATTTCTCTTTAGAAACGATGTTGTAAATGTCCGTCCAGTTCTCAGGCCAGCCCACAAATTGACTTTATGTACAATATGGCTTTGGAGCATAAAACTATGTACAATAAAGCCAGGACAGTTGCTGTATGAGAAATTAAAAAAGAAAGGAAACCAATCATTGTGTAAAGTACACTATATTAAATGTTGATCCACTTAATTACAGGAAAACGTTGTGGAGATTCTGCAGAGGCCATCTGGGAAGTTTCAAAGGTTTTAGAGTTGGTGGCACTGGTTCCTTAGATTGGGTGGCCTAGAGAATGTTTCTAAGGAAATGTGATGGTTTCTTTTTCATAAACAAATTTCCTTAGGAATTTGTGAGAGTCGGAAAGAGGCATGAAGAAGGCGGCTATTTTTCAGGGGTCAGTGGGCAAACATGAGAATATGCACAGGAGGGAGAAGTTACCAAAAATGTATGTGAACCTGAGAGAAAGGGGTTCTGGTGAAAGGAAATTAACTGAATGGTTGAAGAGGAAGACGTGGTTGGGACTGTAAACATCTTCCAAAGGACGGGTAGAGACTGGGGTGGCAGGGCCCCCTCTGACACACCCACGGGGCGGGGTACTCTGGTGGCTAGTCCAGTGGGGACCGGAGTGTGCTCAGAAAGGATTCGTAGAAAATACACTGCTCACAGAGGCTCTCACCTTATCGCTCAACTTATAAAGAAACTGTAGAACCAAATGGCAACAGATTTTATCTTCTCCCACTCAGTGGGTAAGATTTAATACTGGGACTTAGTTCTTGCCTACAAAAATATATTTCTGCCTCCTTGTTCCTTTTACTAAACCTACCCTCTCTGTACTTCTTAAAGAAACAAATTAAAAAAATAACTTTAGGTAGTTAAAAATAAAACCATCTATACTCCAATTAAAAAATCAATTAGCTTTGATGTAGGAATCTGATATTGATATTAAATTTTAAAATTTCCCAGACCTATTTTTGAAGATAAGATACAATAATTTGTTCCTTACTAATTTCCAATTCATATTAAAGGCAGAGACTAGACTTTAGCTTTGACTTATCTAGGAAGAAATAAATTGCCAAGTATATTAATAGCAACTTCACCAAGAAATTATTTAATACCTAAGGAGGAAAATAATCATCAAGTACTCTCAATTGTTTATAGTTACTGATATAAAGTATACTGTTTATCATTTTTTAAAAATTCTCTCTTTTCCTTCCTTCTTCCCTCCCTCCCTCCATTCCTTCCCCTCACCTGAGGACATGCTCATTGATTTTAGGGATAAAGAAAAGGAGCGGGGGGGCGGGGGGGGAGAGAGAGTCATCAGTGTGAGAGACAGACCTCGATCTTCTGCCTCCCTATGCACCCCACCAGGGGTCACACCCGCCGGCTGGGTGTGTGCCCTGAACGGAACCCTTCAGTTATTGGATGCCTGCCAACCAACTAAGCCCCACTGGCCAGGGCTCAAATGCATTTATTTTCTATTGGTAAAAGCTCTTTTGGTCTCTGGTTCATGTTTAGTGAATAGGTAAAAGTACTCTGAGAACCTGAAAGTAATAACATTTCAAGTGCTCAATGTGTTCAAAATTTCAAGAATTCATGAATTGTAATAATTAGTTATTTTAAGGAGCTATTACTTCAGATTGTAATAAAATCATATTCACTTTCTACAGATTGAGAAATTTATATAAGAAGCATAATTAAGTGGCTTTTTAAAAATTACTAACCTTGGACAGATTTTAAATCAAAGTCTATGTGGCAAACTCTATGTTGGGTAGCAGAGAGTACAGGTGCGTAGTCTATGCTCCCACTCAGTGTTCGCGAGTCTGTCAAAATTTAAGTCAAGTTGTCTGTCTATTTGTACTGTTCCAGTCACTGTAAATGATTGTTAATTGCATTAAAAAAATAACAACCGACATGGTACACATTAAACAAGTTACATAATATATACAAACGTATATAAATAGTGTCAGATACAAACTAAACATTGCACTCAGAGAGTTAGAAACCTCCTGTGCAATCACGTGCTCTAAGACTCTATGACTGAACACAGGATGTGTGAACTGCAGAGCAAGATCTGTGCGTGTCTTAATTACTTGGCTGCTCTACATTAACATTTGAAGATATTATTTTATGATATAAGTGATTGTCTATGAAGATGTTGAGATGTCAATGAAAAGCAAAGAGGGAGGAAATGGACAAGAATTCCCCAGGGAGGAAGTATTTTAAATAATTCTGGGGAATACAAGTAGGCTTCTTTATTATTTCCCCAGAAAGCAGGAGGCTTGATGCCCCATAAATCTTTTAATACTGAACCCCCTTTTAGTCTTCCTCTCTTTGAATAGAAGGCATGTTGGGCTGAAAAAAGGAGCCTTTCATAACAGGCAATGTCCCGGTGCCCTTGGTTGAGGGTAGAGGGAGACCTGTGTCCCGGGAGGCCGAGCGAGCGTCTCATGAAGCCTGCCCCCGGCACCATTTCTTATGGACACACTGTGTCCCTGCAGCCACTGGAGCATATTCATTCCTAAATGAAGCTCTCTTGTAAGGACAATATCTGATTAACAAGTGCCCCCCAATTCAAATGTGACATTTTCAAGGATTTATGCAAATTAATTTCTTTCCTTTCCAGAAGGAATCTAAAGCCAGATTTGGATCTTACTCTAGATGGAATCAGCCCCGGGGATGCTTGAGCTCCTGGTTAGCTGAAGTGTGCCCAGAAAACTAGGCAGGTGTTTACAGAGAAATAGAGTCTCAGGCCCCTCCCGGTCCCCTGCATTCTAGACTCCCAGTGACTCAGATACGCTTCAGAGTTTGAGGGGTACTGCTGTCGGCTTCTTTATAAGTTTCACTAATGAATAAGGACCTGAAAATTCCAGTCTGGGGGTTCTCAGGACACAGGGATGGCCTTTGGCAAATTATTGCATTTCACCACTCACGATTGGCAACAGCTGGAAAAGTCATTTTGGCAAAGATCCTCAAGTCTTTTGGCAATATACCAAAAATACTTTAAAAATAGCATTTTGTACAAATTCTCCAAAACATGACATGTCTATTTATGATTTGAGTTTGGTTGTGCTGCTAGTCAAATGATATATAAAAAGTATTTATTGAAATAGGCTAAATAAATAACAGGCCACCGTGAACAATAACACTAAGAGAGATTTAAGTTTTCTAGAAGAGATATTTTAAGGTAGGTCTGGCATTTTAACTCTAAAACTAAAAGAAGAGGTCTGATCAATTACCATGGAAATAACTTATAATTACTCTGTTTTCTTTTATAAGCCACTGTTTTTGTTTGTTCTTTACCATAAAAATTAAAGAAAGCTGCAGGTTAGACGAGGCTCTTACCTTTATATCCTGTGGGTTGATATCTGGTTTTGTTTGACATCGTAGAGGTCCCAGAGTTTGAATGTGAAAAATATAAAGAAGAAATTCATCCCGGGCAGAGAACGGCCAGCCCACCTCCAGAAGGGTGTCGCTGATGGTACTTGGTCCAATATTGTGCAGCTATAAGCAAGGAACACATCATGTTACGGCCCAACACAGGCAGGGAGGCGCAATCAAACTGCGCAGACCCTGTGCCCATTCAGAGAGCATGATTTTTTGTTTTAAATCATCTGGTCCAGGACTGTGAAAAGTAGAAAATAGAGTCTCTAAAAGCAAGAAGAGCTCTGAAAGCAAGCTGTGCTGATGCTTCCAGAAGACTCTCCAATCTGTGAGGCTCTAAGGGCAGATTTCTTCTGCAAAGATCACATTAACCACGTCCGATAGTTGTGATGCTTACTTTACATTTATATTAATTTAACTGCAGTTCTAGAAATGCAATTTGAGTGATATGCTTTCAAAACCTAAGTTATTTTTTCTTTATGATGAAATCACCTTTTTCCTGACTACTGACTTGTCGATTGCAACCATATGCGATGCACTCTCTCTCACCCTCTGGAGGCACGGCTATCCATCAAATGCCAAAGACCCAGGCTCACCACAGTTCACTTCAAGCGTGCATTTCAAAGCCGAGCTCCTTCTATTTTAATCAGTGAATCTCAAGGAAAGAAAGGCCATGTCTCATAAAGAGATGAACATTTTAAACACTAGAATCCTGTACTCACAGGAAACAAAATGGCTTATGAAAAACACTAAGTATATTTAAATTTATTATAATTAAAAAAATTCAAAGGTAGCAGGGACCTTTTTTTTTACCACAGTTCTGAAAATTATCATGGTCAATAAAATAATTTATAATTGGTTTTCCCTATTAGGTGGTCAATTTAATTCACATTATCAAATCAACATGGCATCCATTGATAGCAATATTATTTCGAGACATGTAAGAAGCATCTGATGATTGCTTTTGGCACTACTGATTATTACCCTAAAATTTTATGACCCATTTATGCTAAGATTAGAAGCAGAGCTGCGCTGAGAATGATTGAATTTCAATGTGTTTTCAAACTTTAAAGTTTCACCATTCTTAAGCAGAAACTAGTGCACAGAAGGTTTAATAAATTATTTGTCAGGTTTTTTTCCCCAGTGGAGTTCTTAATCCAAGTGGCCTTGGGGACTGTGTTCTCCTTTTGCTATCAAGAAAGCTTAAAGCATAGCTTTGATCCAGCTCTGGACAGGGCTTCTGATTCTGCAGCACAGGTGGGGCGGATGGCGCAGGGGGGGTGGGGGGGGCGGGGGGGTTCATGTTGACCCTGCACAGCAGTTGATGCATCTTTCCCGTGTATGTAAACAGCTCATCAGTTTTGAAATGGCTTTATTGTTAGCTGTAGATAATGTAGTCTGAGATGAAAGTCATAGTCAGACTTATTAGGGCAGTGTCACTGGTTACCTAGGGAAGGGACAGAGGGCATTAATCAGGAAGAAACCTCGAACGGAAAATGGCTTGCAATATGGTTTTTACCAAAATTCCATTTCTAAGCCCTTGAAAATAAGCAGGAATAATTACTCTCCACCAAAAGCATTAACTTTATTTTAAAGAATAAAAAAGGAACGATGACTAAACTAATCATTTACTGCATCTTGGTTTCTAACTGTAAAAAATTTAAATGTTTCAGATGTTGTATCAGCAAAGCTTTTCTGTACTCAGTACTCAGTATTTAATACCTGACATGGGAAAAGATCACCAGGGTCTACACATGAGCCACTGGCTTGCTTCTGGAACATATTTTACTAATCAACAAACTATTTCAAATCCCAGGCTAAGTTATTCAAGTCTAATTTGGCTTATTTGAACACACAGTAAAATTACTCTTATCTTCCATTCACCCACCATATATTCTACATAAGCATTTTTTTGTATAGTAGTAAATAATCCATCAAATTTTCCTCTGATTCCTTCTGGTTGGTGAAACTTGAGTTTAAGAGGTGGGTGGGTTTTAAGGATATCTGAAAATATGAAAGTAAGTGAAATAAAGTCTAGGGCACTAGCCATTTTTATGCTTAGGTTGTCCAAACATTGAAAACAGAGGAAATTAATAACATTAAAAAAAGAAGAACAGGAATAAGATAAAATGTTTCTTGCTATGTAACAGCTCTCATGCTAAAAGCAAGTGACCATATAGTGGTCACTTAACAGGAAATCCCACCGCCACCCACTGTAATGTGACAGCACAACACGGCACATCTAAGCAGTATATGATGCTCAGATACTTGGAGTCTTTTATTTTATTTTATTTTAAAGATTTTACTGATTTTTTAGAGAGAGGGGAAGGGAGGGAGAAAGGGGGAGCGGAACATCAATGTGCAGAGGAACACGCCCACACCCTAGCCATGTGCCCTGACTGGGAATCCAGCTGGAGACTGGTTTGCAGGGTGGTGCTCAACACACCGAGCCATACCAGCCAGGTCCTTGGTGTCTTTTGGTCAAAAAAATTTTTAAGCCTCTCCCAAGGATATGTTTATTGATTTGAGAGAGGAAGATGAGGGGGAGGGAGAATGGGGGAGAGAGGGGGGGTGGAGAAAGAGAAAGAAAGAAAGAAACATCAATTGTCTGGAATATGCCCAGACTGGGATCAAACCCACAACCTTTTGGTGTATGGGGTGATGCTCCAACTAATCGATCCACCCAGCCAGGGTTGTACTGGTATCTTTTAAAAAGCCATGAAGCATTTATTAGTGAAGAGCGTAAGAATAAACCCCTAACACAACTTCAACAGAGGCAATAGCTACCTCATAAATATGTTCCACCAACGGTCCAACTCCCTCCTCTTTGCGGGGCTCCTCTTCTGGTTCCCAGTTGTGAATGGGCAGAACGATCTGCGGAGGGTGGGAGACTCTGCAACATGCAATGTTACGTTAACTGCTGATGACGGGACAAGAATGTTTCACTAGTGTACAGTACAACAGCAGCAGGAAGAAGTAGCTCTCGATTTACCTGAATAGATATTGTCTATGAGGAAAACAGTATTGAAAAGTGATGTTCAGCAAAATAACCACCGCAGTAGTGAAGGGTCTGAAACATCCGCCATAGGCTCTTAATGGTATCTAGCTCAGAGGCTGGCTATATTACCTCTTGACCGCTAGGGGCAGAGCGGAGCACATTCTTGCATTGAGATGCATAATTTAGTATATACATATATAAATATATATATTTATATATATTAGATCCTGTGTAAGTGTAAGTGTGTGTGTGTGCATGTGTATGGGATATAGAATTCCTCTTCTGAGCCATATCAAAAAAATAAGGCTTTTTTTTGTGTGAATAAAAATCTAGAATTCTGTGCAGTGTGTTAAATGCCCAGTTGTGAAGAAATATAGTCGCCAGTTAAATGCTTCATAGTAGAAAACTGCCACTTGTATAATCCTCTTTCAGAGATTTCTTTGGATTCCCATTAATTCAGCCATACGTCTGAACAAAACAAAATAAAGCCTGCTTGTGTTCTAGAGTTGTTTTGTAGATAACTGAAGGGTGTGAGAGAGTTAAATAGTGTAATCATGTAAATAGGGTATTAACTTGACAGCTAGGTATCTTTACCTGCAACTCACACCTAGGGAGTGAGTACTGGATGAATGAAATACAGTATATGGCATTACTCCATATTAAAAGCTGATTATAAACCAAATAATTATTTTTATACAATGTTAAAAAGGATAATTCTCAAAAAGCCCACAATGCTTTCTAGTAATTTTTAACTAAATGTATCTTTAAAAGAATTTCCAGACTTTCAGCTAGAAGTAATGTCAACATCATCTCCTTCGGCAATTAGATGTCTTAAATGCCTTTTTAAGAGTATCCAGTAATTCACACAGCCTACAGCAACTTCAAATGTTATCCTTTTCCGTCTTCTGTTAATCTCTTTCTAAAGGAGAAAGTGAACTTTATTGGGTTAAATTCTGACCCAAGGGCAAACAATTTAATGTCTGTGTGTCTCTATTTGCTCATCTGGAAAATTATGATAAAGTTTTTGGGTTGTACACCACAAATAATTGGAAAGCATCTCAAATGCTTTTGTTCAAATTTAATTTGGCTGCACTGTCTTCTAGGGGTGAGTAGGAGTCGATTTTTAAAACCGAAAACCACAGAAATGTACTAACTTGTAAAGTCTTTTGCATCCATCCTTAATGTGTAACTATTAAATACAAACTACCAGACACAGCCTTGCTGGGTGGACCCCTCAACATTCTCTCCCCTTAGAGTGGTTTGTTGTTACGCCACATACCTCTTACCTATTTAATTTGATTAAATCCTGTTTAGATCAAACATAGGGAACTTGGTAAAGAGAATAGTCCAGAACATGACAGGTTTCTGCCATCAGAGGGAAGCCCAGAGGGCTTGGGCATTCATTCCCACAGGGTCTTGATGACCTCACCATGCAAAGCCTTACTTCGCCCTTAGCTTCTTATCTTGACATCAACAGAGTTGACTCCATCATGCCTACATCCACTGCAATGATCTAGGAAAACTATTTTTTTCTTTTTGTCCTTTTTTAAAAAATTTTATTTTAACTGTTGTTCAAGTACAATTTTTTATCTTTTACTCCTATCCCAGCCTCTTTTTGTTCTTATGATCATCAATCCTATAGGACTGGTAATAAATTTTCTAAGACCATAGAATCATAAATGTAGATCTAGGCGGAGATTGTGGAGACACTGTGTTTAAAATCCCTCATTTTATTAAATGAAATAAAAACTGATGTCCAGAGAAGTAGGAAATTGGTTACAGATGAAGACCATAACTCAGGCTTACTCATGTGCCATCCACTGTTTCCAATAGACAGCGCTCCACAGAGGCCACTGAGATGCAGTGGTTTTAGTAAACACAACTTAAAGAAACTTCCTGGCCCATTTCTGTAACAAAATAAAATAAAAATCTATAAAGCTATCACAGGACATGGCAAAATCATTCAAAAGTACAACTTACAAAATTCATGTATCTACCCTCTAAAGACCTTTTCGAATTTGGGGAAACCATGGCAAAGAATGGCTCTCTAAAGATCCCAACTAAATAAGTGAAGCATTGTTCACTGTTTTCAACATTATTATTTTTTTAGAAGAAAGGGAGATGGAACATCATTAGCTAATTAGCGTAGGATGAACATCCATTGCAATGATCTAACAACTGTTACTAAACAGCCCTCATAGTCTAAGATGGAGGCTACAGCATTACTCCACAAAGACCTTTGAGCAATAAGATGAGGGGTACTCAATGCTAGCATTGGACATTAGGAAGGGCTTAGGGGAAAAGCAATGAATTAGGTTTTTGATTAATTAAAATCTACATGCTATCAGGAAGTTTAAATCTGATGGTGTAGTACAGTGGCATGAACTCTATTTTCATAACCCTGTTTTTAAGCCTGATTAGTCCAATATAGCAAAGACTACCACTTATGGAATAATGTTGGCTCTACCTGCTGTAGACAGTATCTATGCAGATGATGGGATTTCATGATTGTAGGCTTTCTTAATACAAACTCACTCAATTCTGATTATTTTATAACATTGTATTATTCTTGGAGATCTCAATATATGTGGTGCTGCTTCTTGTGACCCAGTTTACTTCTTACACACCATGCTAAGTTAATCCTTTGCACCAACAAATGGCATGTAAATCTGCTTAAAGACAGTGCTGACATTAGCTGACTTTGAAACAAATGAAACGATTCTCAGTATTTTCCCCCATTCAAAGAAATAAATCCATTTGAGGGGTTTTTTTAATTACAACAGCAATGGTACATTTTTTAAAAGAACGCTAAGAGAGAGCACATGATAACACACTGGAATAAAGATCATTGGCCAAAAAGAAAATTAGATTTTCTTGAATACTAAACCTAGAAGATTTTCAACACAGTTGTTATTTGTTAACCATTAAACATTGTAACTAATGTTTTTGCTGAGCATTTAGAAGAAAGAGTTTTATTTGTAAAATGACCAAAAAGAATTTTAACATTATCTTAGAGAAAAACTATGGTCCATTACTGAACATTAATCTAGCAATTAGAATAAATGCACCCACACAAGAAACCCAATTTTAATTTTGTTTTGATTATTGGCAAAATAAATAGCAAATTTCCCACTTTTTTACGTAGAAACATTAGTGCAATAAGTGATGACAGAAATATATTTTAAAATATTAATCTCATAAAATGAATATGTGAGAATACAGTTACATTAATCCCTTAGCTACCTCAGACTGAGTTATATCTTATGGAATAAAAGCAGTTCTCAAAGTAAAATATATTTTTGAATTAAAAAGTTTCAATTTATTTTTGATTAGTAAAACAAAGATAAGCTAAATTTGAAGGAAACAAAATTTACACTAGTTGTGATTTTTTAAAAGGTAATAAATAATAATGCTGGGTTTTCTTCTATGATTTTTAAAATAGTGTTTTTCTTACCAAGAAAGGGATGGGGGAGTGAAACTAGAAATGCACAAAAATAAAATAGATTAGCTCCAAGTATCTCTAAATCAAACAGGTCACTTCCCATGAGTCAACTCGTAAGTTAAGAGGAAATCACAAAGAAAATCAGAAAATATTTTCAAGTGAATTACAATGAAAACCCAGCATATCAACATTTTAGCATGCTACTAAAGCACTTGTTGGAGGATAATTTACAGCACAGAATGCTTATTTAAGAAAATAAGACAGGTTTCTAATCAGTGATCTGATTTCTACATAAAGGAATGAGGGGAAAAAAGAGAAAGTCCAACCCAAAGGGCACAGAAGGAAGGAAATAATAACAACAAAAGCAGAAACCAATGAAATAGAAAACAAAAACAAAAATGACAAAATACTAAAAAGCCTTTTAAAAAAGGAAAAGCAATGATCAATAAAAACAAAAAAAAAAACAACCCTGATTCTTTGAAAAGATCACTAAACTGTAGCCAGACTGATTGGGGGGAGAAAAGATAGAAGATACAAATCACCAATAGTGGGAATGATCAGGGGACATCATTAGAAGTCCAACAGACATTAACAGGAAAATGAGAGAATATTATAAACAAGTTCATACCAAAACATGTGACAACTTAGATAAAACAAACAAATTTTTTGAAAGACAAACTATCAAAGCTCACTCAAGTAGAAACAGACACTATGAATAGATTTATATCAAAGAATGAAATTGAATTGTTAAATACCTTTCCTACAAAAACAACAAAAAATCCCCCAAATTCTCCAGACTTAGATAGCTTCACTGGTGAATTTTATCAAATATTTAAGAAAGAAATAATACCAATTTGATACAAACTCTTTCAAAAAATAGAGCAGATGGAGAAATATTTCTAACTCATTTCATGGAACTGGCATGCCCCTGATACCCAAATCAGAAGCAGATAACGTAAGAAAAGAAAACTACAGACCTGTATTTCTCATAAACACATATGCCAAAGGCACTGACAAAATTTTTTTATAAAGATTTTCTTTATTTACTTTTAGAGATGGGAAGGGAAGGAAAAGAGAGGGAGTGAAACATCAGTGTGTTGTTACCTCTGGTGTGCCCCCCACTGGGGGTCTGACCAGCAACCCAGGCATGTGCCCTGACTGGGAATTGAACCAGTGACCCTTTGGTTCACAGGTCCACACTCAATCCACTGAGTCACATCAGCCAGGGCACTGACAAACTTTTAAGTTGAGTCCCAAATATGTAAAGAGAATCATCATCATGACTAAGTGTGCTTCTTTCCCAGGAAGTTTGGTTTAAAATTCAAACACACAGACACAGAGTGTAAAATATGTCAAAAAACATAAATGTGGGGGAGAGAGTAAAAACTGTAGTGCTTTTAGAAAGTCTTTTGAACTTAAGTGACTATCAGTTGAAAATAGACTGCCATTGTTATATATGGATCTCATGGTAACCACAAACCAAAAACCTACATTGAATACACAAAAAATAAAGAGTAGGGAATCCAAACATATCACTAAACAAAGTTATCAATGCACAGAAGAAGACAGCAAGAGAGGAAGAAAGGAAAAGAAAAGAACTACAAAAAAAACAACCAGAAAACTATTAATAAAATGACAGTAAGTACACATCTACCGACAATTACTTTAAATGCAAATGGACTCAGTGGACCAATCAAGAGACATAGGGTGGCTGAATCAATAAAGAAAGGCCAGGGCTTATGCCACCTACAAGAGACTCATTTCAGATGGAAAGACACACACAATCTGAAAGTGAAGGGATGGAAAAAGATATTTCATGCAAACTGAAACAGAAAGAAGGATGGGGTATCAATACTTGCATCACACATTGGACTTTAATACAGACTGTAACAAGAGACAAAGAAGTATGATACATAATAATAAAGGGATTAATCCAATAAGAGGATACAAGTCTTGTGAACATCTACACACCAACGGGGGAGCACCTAAACATAAAGCAAACATTAACAGACGTAAAGGGAGAGACTGACAGTTATACAATAGTGGTAGGGGACTTTAACACCCGACTTACATCAATCATTCAGACAGAAAATCAAGGAAACATTGGTTTAGAGCAGATGGATTTAATAGATGTTTACAGAACATTTTACTCAAAACAGCAGACTACTATTCTTTTCAAGTGCACATGTAACATTTTCCAGGACAGACCACATGTTAGTTCACAAAACAAGTCTCAGTGAATTTAGAAGGCTGAAATAATATCAAGCAACTTTTCTGACCACAGTGATATGAAACGAGAAAGTTAAAAATAGAACTATCATTTTACCCTGCAATTCTACTTCTGGGTATTTACCTGAAGGGGAAAAAGCACTAATCTGAAAAGATATACACAGCCTTATATTCACTGCAGTGTTATTCATAAGAGCCAAGATATGGAAGCAGCCGAGGTGAATATTGATAAGTGAACATGTAAAGAAGTTGTACATATAATATAGTGTATATGATGGAATATTATCAGGCTATAAAAATGAGAGAAACCTTGCCATGCTAAGTGAAATAAGGGACACAGAGAAAGACAACTACTGTATGATTTCATGTAGATGTGCCATCTAAAAAGCAAAATGAACAAACAAAACAAAAACAAACTCATAGATACAGAGAACAAACTGATGATTGCCAGATGGAAAGGAGTAAGGGGGCTGGGAGAAAAAGGTGAAAGGAATTAAGAAGTATAAATTGCCAGTTATAAGAATAGTCATGGGGATGTACAGCAATGGGATAGTCAATAATACTGTAATAACTATGTGTGTGCCAGATGGATATTAGACTTACTGGAGTGATTACTTCATAAGTTATATAAATGTCTAATCACTATGTTGTACACTTGCAACTAATGTAATATTGTGTATCAACTATAACTGAAAAATAAATTTTAAAAATAATCTAAAACGTCTTAAAATGCAGAAACAAAATTAATCAAGTTACCACTTTAATAAACAAAAAAAGGGAAATCATTTTAACTATCTTCTTAGACACAGAAAACACATTTGAGAAAAATGTGAATACACATTCATATGAGAAATTCTCAAGAAAACTAGGGGAAAAAGGGACATCCTCAGCTTGGTAAAGGCATCTACAAAAACCCTGCAGCTAACATCAGACTTAATGGTAACAGACTGAATGCTTTCCTCTTAAGATCAAGGCAGAATCTAAGAACAAGGGAAGGGCACCTCCTTTATTTTTATTTTAAAATGTGTTTTATCCTCACCCAAGGGTATGTTTTTCATTGCTTTTTTAAAGAGACAGGAAAGGAGGAGAGAAACATGGATGCAAGAGAGAGGCATTGATCAGTTGCCTCCCATCTATACGGCACCCTGACTGGGGATCAAACCTGCAACCTAGGTACATGTCCTAGATCAGAATTACACCTGCAACCCTTCATTTACAGGACCATGCTCTAAGCAACTGAGCCACTCCAGCCAAGGTGGGAGGGGTGTCTCCTTTTACCGCATGGAGTCAGTCTTGTAGTGGTGGTCCTACTCTACTCAGTAAGAGAAGAAAAGGAAAGAAAAGGCATTAACTGTGTAGTAAACAGTTTAACCTTGCTCCAGAAAAGGTCTGGCCTTTATCCTCAGCATCTGAGAGGGGAACCTCTAAGCTCTCAATGTTTTATACTGGAGAGGAAGGCGTATCTTTGCCTGGGGGGCTTGGGTCACAGTAGACATTCTAACAATGTGATTTAGGGTGGGGATTGCCTACACCAAAACGACCAACACTGTGATTTAGGATGGGAGGTTTGGTCAAATCACCGCAGTCAACCTGGAGACTGAGATCAATTAAGTGGTCATTTAATCAATCATGCCTGTGGAATGAAGCCCCCTGAAAAACTGAACACAGACACTTGGGTGAGCTTTCCTGGTTGACCACACTCTGTGCACACTGTTACACACCAGTGCCGAGAAAGTGACACATCTGTACAGAAGAAACAACAGAAGCCCTGTGCTTGGTACTTCCCTGGACTCCGACTTAGGCCCTTCTGCCCTTCAGTAATTTTAATCTCTATCTTTTCCCCGTGATAAATTGTGCCATGAGTATAAAACTTTCAGTGAGTTCTGTGAGTCTTCTCAATCAACTGTTGAACCTGAGGGTAGATTTGGGCTGGTGTCAGAAGTGAGGGTGATCTCTTGTGGGGACTGTTCCCCTATAACTTTGTAGTTGTCTAAACTTTCCCACAGACAGATTAGAAAGGGACAAATAAAACTGTCATTAATCACAGATAACATGATAATTTTGTAGAAAATCCTAGAATATCAACAAACAAGAAGCTACTAGAATCTGTGAGTTTACCAAGACCTCAAGATACACTACTGCATTTCAGCACTTGTTAGACATGTGGCTCAATGGAACAGAATAGGGGTCCAGAAAGACACCCACACAGATGCACAACTAATTTGCAACAAAGGTGTCAAGTAACTGAATGGGAAAAGGATGGTCTTTTCAACAAATAGCCCAGCAACCACTGGATCTTAGTATACAAAAACGAAGCTTGACCCTTATTTCACACCAGATATAAAAATTAACTTAAAACTATTCATAGACCAACATATAAAACTATAAAACTTACAGAAGAAAACACAGGAAACAATCTTGTGACTTTGGGTAAGGCAAAGATTTTTTAGAAAGAACAAAATGAACACAGACTATAAAATATTTAAAAGTTAGATTTCATCGAAATTGAAAACTTCTATTCTTTGGACATCAGTGTTAAGAAATTAATAAGCCAAGCCACAAACTGGGAGAAAATCTTTGGAGGACCCTAATCTGATATATAATTTTGTATTCAGAATATATGAAGAACTTTTACAACTTGAAAATAAGACAAACAACCCAAAAATAGATGGGTAAAAATTTAAGGAAATATTTCACCACAAAAGAGATATTGATGGCAAATAGGCAGTGAACAAATGCTCAATATCACTGAACATTAGAAAATGCTAATTAAAACTTCATTGAGCTATTTCTACACATTTACTAGAATGGCTAAAAACAAAGAAACCTCAGGCACATGCTGGCAAGGATGCATTGCAATGGGAACTCCCATACTTTGCTGGTGGGAATACAAAATGGAAATGGTGCAGCCACTTGGGAAAACGGTTCTCCAGTTTCTCACAAAGTTAAACATCCACTTGCCATACAACTCAGCAACTCCATTTGTAAAACAATGTCCCAATAAAGACCTGTATGTGAATACCTATAGCAGGTATATTATTAGTAGCCCCCAATTAGAAATAATACAAATGTTCACCAACTCAGGAATGATTGAACAATTCATAGCATACCCACGCAGTGGAATACTTTGTAATAAAAAGAAACAAATCCTTGACATGTGTAAGAACATAGATGTTTTTCAAATGCACTATGCTAAGTGAAAGATGCCAGACTCAAAAGACTACATTGTGTATTTATATGATTTTCTGGAAAAGACAAAACTATAGCCACCGCAAAGTCGTCAAGGTTGCCCGGGGCCGGTAGTTGGAGGAGGGGTCGACTACAAAGGCACATGAAGGAACTATTGAATATCGGGGGTGTTGGAGCAATGTTCTTGTAATATTACAACTCTTCAAACTGGACAACTAAAATGGGTAAGTTTTACTTTATGTAATATATAACACAATAAGCCTGACCTAAAAAAAAAAACCCAACCCACAGATTATGAAAAGATATTTTACAAAATGTGTAACTGATAAAGAATTAGTATCTAAACAATAGAATATAAAAGGACCTAATAGAAAAAAGTTAAACCTCAATATAAGTATATGCAAAAAAATGAACATAAATTTCCCTGAATAAGAAATATAGGAAAAAAGCATGCAAAAGAAAAAAAGCTGTTAAATCTTATTTAGAAATCAGGGTACTGCAAATGAAACCTTCAGTTAGATATTATTTCTTAACTATAAGATTGGCTGAAAATTTAAAATTGGACCATTTTGAGAGTTCATGAATAGTGTGGAGCAATGGAAACTTATCCATTTCTTGTGGGATTGTAGTGGTAGAACTATTTTGAAAAACAGCTCAGTAGTACTTAGTACAGTTAAATAGCGTATACCTTCTGATCCTGAAATTCCACATCTGCACATATTCCATTCTGACAGTCACCCACATGTGCATCAGGAGATATGCACAAGAAAGTTTGTAAAAAAAAAAAAAAAAAGCAAGAAAAACCCCAAATATTCATCAAGAGTAGAATGGATAAATAAGTTATGATACAGTTTTACAATATTATACTTTTCTGCAATTGAAATGAATGAACAATATAGGTACATGGACTAAAGTGGGTGAATGTGAAATACGCTCATTTGTATTTTAAAAACCCACAGAAGCATACATGAGATTTTGTGTGGATAAGGTCCAAAAACTGTATCTCATAGGTTTTATAGCTAATTATTTACAAACATGCACCTGGAGTCTTGGCCAGGGTAGTGTAGTTGGTTAGAACATCATCCCAATATGCCAAGGTTGTGGGTTCAATCCCCAGTCAGGGCACATACAAGAATCAATCAATGAAAGCATAACTCAGTGGAATAACAAATCAATGTCTCTCTTTAAAAAAATCAATAAATGTTAATCAACAGTATATCAATAATAATAATAAATCAATATATCACTCAATAAACAATCAATCAATAATAAAAAATTAAACATGCACCTAGAGACAGGCTGCCTGTATTTATATTCTAGCTCCTACTTCCTAGCTGTGCAGCCTTTAACTGTTTGTGTGCAAACTCCCTCACCTGTACAGCAAGCACACTAGGACTTATTAAGATGTCCTAACATGGTGGGGCAGCTCATGAAAGTATTAATAAATGTTAGGCATTATGATTATTCTCTAATCCACTAGGTGGAGCCTCAGTGGTGCCAGGATAGCAGGTATGTACCCCCCTTCTTTGAGAGCAGCAGGGGGCAGCAGTAAGAAGATGCATGGTGACTAGCTCTGAGTGGAGAAATCTAATGCTGCCATTATGGAGGAATGTGAACCACTGAAGAACTGTGGAAAAGGAAACAGGAGCTGGGATTGCTGAAACCCCAGTGACAATTGAGGCCAAAGGACATTTTTAGCCAAGTCCTTGATTGTTCTGGAGAAACAAGAATTAAAGTTAATGAAGTCCACACTTGCGCAAGACAAGAACTACATGCAGTCCACTTCTGATTTTTTTTCCTCCGGGCATGAATTTCCCAGATGGTAGTTATTCCAAGCCTTTTACCTGACTACTTTCCTCCTGTCTCTCGATTACTTGCTTATTGGCGCCTTCTTCAAAGAATAGAGCAGAATGAAAAAGATATAAAAAGTAGACCCCATCAACTCTCACATCTAGGAGTCAGCCATTTCTTAAGCTCAAGATGTGGTGTGGTGAGGTTGAGTTTTCATTATGCCCAAATAAGTATTAAAGAAGGAAGACCTTCAGACAGTCACATGGTTGTCTACTTTATCTGCCTTCTTATCACTTGCTTTTATAGTTTGATTACTGAACTGTCAGTTTGAGGAATCAAGTGAGCCTTTGTTTTGATATCCTTAGACTTAATTACCATACAGGGTTTACTCTACTTTGCATTGGAAGTCTAATGATGGGTAGAAAAGAAGGAAAATTTATAACCAAAGTGAACTGTGATCTCAGATGCATTAGGAAAATTCCATATAGTTTTTACTGTTATTTATCACTACTCTCACATACAGAACGCTATTATTATATGTAGTGTAACTACTACAATGCTTTGTCTATTACTTACCCTCTGATTTCTACTTGAGCGACAGCAGTGATGTTGATTTGCAGGCTCACAAAGTTGCTGTCTGGGTTGTCCTTGTTGGAACTAAAACACAATGGCATATGATTTAAATATGTTTTCTCAGATGTGTCACTATAATATATGATCATAAAAACATTCTGTATTTCACACGAGTAACATGATTATTCAGAAAACAATGGCATATCCATTCCATAAAATCATAACCATTTATAAGTAGAAATGCTAAGATCCACAATGATCAAAAGTAGTGAATGTAACTTTCCATGAGGAGACACCTTCTCAGGAAGCACAACAGATGTCTAGAGAAGCTGACATTTCTCGTCTCAATGGCTCCACCAAAAAGCCAGTGAGTTGAGTTCATTTTCCTGCATCTACCTTGGACACATTCCTTAACTTCTCTGAGCATCATATTCTTTGTCCATCAAATGAAAAGGGACAGCACAGTCAACTCCTGCTTTTCTATGCTTATAAAGAGGAGGACTGGCAAGAATAACCCAGAGAAGCACATAATGGAAAAAGCATTTGTGTTTGGCTCTGGAAGGCATCATACCATACATTGTTTGGGCAGCAAATTTATCTTCCTGATGGCTTATTTCTTAAATAATATTAAAATAAGTGTATATTCACTGCCTGCTCACTGGCTGACTGGGGTGGGGGTTGGGGCGCGTAGAAGCCCGGCCAAAGAGGAGAAGTGCGAAGAAGCGCGCCCACAGAAAGTTGGGCAGTTTACGCAGGCGCAGTGAGCAAATGATGCAGATGTTTGTCGTGTGTCAAGAATCTGAAGATGGGAGGTACGTGTTTAATATTTATTTGCATGGTGGCAAAACCATGTTCAAGTTTGCTGTTTCTTTCTCTCAAGCAGATATAATTAGATATGAGATTTAACTTAAAAAATGCATGTGATAAGAGCCAATGCTGTAAGGAAAATGAAACATGTCGCATGAGAGGCTTGACCCAGAGTAGCTGAGCTTTGCATCCAAACCACTTGCATTTACTGTCCTTCTGTGCTTTCGTCAGAGTCACCCTAATATCCCAAAGGACCGTGCAGCTTTTAGCCAACTGAGACATGGCTGGCCACACTGCCACTAATAACACATCATGTTTATATTCGGGCCTCATTAGGAAGAGAAAGCCCTCTCCTCTTCTCATTGAATCTCACACAGACTCAGTGGACAGGCTCTAACACTGTGATGATGGTAATGGGCTATGTTCTGATTAGCTTTTGAAGCGTTCCAAATGTGGGAGCTGGAAAAGACAGGATAAAAGTCTGCTTTCAAAGGAGGAGGAGACGGAATTGTTCCCACATTGCTTTTGAAAAGTCCTGTTCGATTGTATATACTGATAAGGCAACCTAAGCCGCAAACACACATAAAAGATATAAACAGGCAAATGTCAGGCTCATTTCCTGTAAAGGGGTACCACCGCTAAGCCTGTGATGGGCCTAGAGGGCCTTGTTCACCAAAGTTTGAACCCCAGTTTCCAGGCGATTTTACTAGTATCACATCTGGGGAGGATCAGTCAACTAAAACGTTTTCTTTTCTTTTTAAGGCAGGATTCTGAATTACTCACCACTAAAAAGTCATTAAGTGACTCCGATTGCTGCAGACTTTGTGGTTCCAAATCTATTACAGGGAACTCTTTAATTTGGAAATTTAAGTCTAATTGTTCCACAGATTAAGCAGACTTTGTTCTATTTTCTAGCTCATTACTGCTTTGTGGCAGTGGAAATTAGAATTATGGGGTGGGGGGAGTGTCATTTGAGTTATCCCATAATTCTATTGTATTTTGTTTCTAAAAGGTTCAAATATCACGATTTTCATTACTCACAACACTCTGAAAATATAAATAGATGTTAAGCCCTGAAATCCTTTCGGTACTGGAGACCAATATGAGGCTTACAGAGGCGGTTTTGAAATGTAACAAAAACAAAGGCAGACTTGGAGGCTAGACCTGGTGGGCTAATCAGAGTCATCCTCTGTCACACAAGCTTGCCATGCTACGTGGTACTGCAGCTAGTGCTGTCGACAGAATCTCCTGGTGAGAAAGATACCAGGCTTGATATGTAAGTTAGATGCTTCTTTGACCTCTTTCCTGGACGGGAGCCTCTCTCACTAATACCACTGCTGTATTCAAATAAGCAATTCATCTTTGCCATGGACGCTGAGCTATTTATACCATCAGTGCTAATTCTGTACAAGGAATGATGAACTTCCTCTCTGTGACTACACCTTATGTCATGCACCGAGAATAAACATGATTTTTACTTTTTACTCCAATGCAATTCTCTTTTTCTGTACTGTGTTCTATTTCCTACATTTTATCAATTCCTCTATGCTATCTGCAGTCTTTGGAATATCAGCAAAGACAACACAATGTTCATTCCGCCTTTACTGAGGGAGCGACTGCAGCAATGATATCACAGAGTCGTGTTTGTACATGGGAACTGTTCTCAGAGACCCACTCTGCACAGGGAGGGAAATGTTTACATGTCACACAGAGCCAAGGCACGGAGACTTCATTTAATGTAAACATTTGGTAACATGAAATATCTTTAAGTTTATTAATTTATAAAGCCCAGTTTTCTTTTGGGTTCTATATTTGTGGCAAAGGGCATTAAATGTGGGTAACAGTGGTCAATATGGTCAAAAGCTTTAGACTTCAGAGCATTTGGTTTAGTTTATTTTTGGTTTAAACACATTTAAACTGGACTCAAACCATCCATTAAATACGTATTTATATCTTTGGAGTCTGCCAGAAAAGCATGCAGATAAATGCTCACTTCTCAAATGCTTTAATATTCGAATATTAAAAGTATTCTCAAATGATTTTTCTCTCTATAATGTGTGTTTTTGGAATTTGATGCTTTATGTAGGCTCCCCAGTGCTTTCTGCATGTCTACATTTTTACCTTTTTCAACACAGTGTAGAAGAGCCATAGGTTCTATAGCCTATAAGGATGAAATAATCATGGCCCATTCCTTCAGATGAAGGGGATGTGAAGAATGACTGTTTCTACTTTCCATCATATTCAGCACTTCATTGCCAAATTCATTATTTCAATGTCGATCTACAGGATGGATCCGGGGAAGGAGAGGAACATTATTTAGTGTCCTATGCTCCTTGAGTGAACTGCAAATTGCATCTATTCTGTTACACACAACTGCAGTCAAAGGTGAGGAGGAAATTGCTTTGTACCTTTGTAACAGACTTTCTTTCTAAATAAAGCTGCATATTGTATGAAAGAGGTATCTTTCCCCAGGTGACACAAAGCGACATGCCACCATAGGATCCATGTCACAGACAGTGATGTGAGAAAGAGAAGCTCTGGCCTGCCGTCCGGAGTCCGGAGTGGTGGTGGCCCTTCACCATGGAGCGCTCGCCCTCCTTCTCTCCCTCCCTCCCTCCCTCCCTCCTTCCTTCTTCCTCCCTTCCTTTTCCCTGAAAACTTACAAATATTAGCCAATCACCCAAATAGAAATATTTATGACTAACTAAACCTCTTGGGAAATATACATTTATGTAGATAGGAAAAAAGCCATTTAGTAAGCTTTTGGTGCAATGAAGGGATATTACAGAAGAATTTATTCCATCTACATCCACACTAATTTGGGTGAATTTTTTTTAAAGTCTCTATTGCTCAGCAGATAATATTTAAGTTAAATTTAAAAAGACCTAATTGCGGTCAGAAAAAGATACCGAAAGAAAGTTAGAAAACTTTTCTCCCTAGAAAGGTAGCACAAAGTTTGGGGGATATGGTTTGTGACATAGGTAGCAGATTTTCTGAAATCTACATTCTTACAGAGTTTATAACTTTTTTTATCCTAAACTTCAAATTAGGTAGCTATTAAAAATAACCCATTGTGAAAAATAATTTTTTTAGAAGTCTTCACACTCGAATGATACCTTCTTGCACAGAAGGTACATTTGGAGATTAGCCACACCGCACACTAGTATTGGAAACCAAATCACAGATACTGACTTCAGGGTCACTTTCATATTAGCACATGCCGGGTGAGTTGTAAAGTATTATGGAAGGTCTGTATGTGCTGTCCACATCAGCGTTTTTCAAACATTTAAAATTGCAGACCACAAAATAATATATACATCTCCCAGGATGTCTCACTATGTATTTACATTTATCTGAAAGAGATGTTTCATGAATAGAACTCTGATGTATTATATTCCATCAATTGCCTTTTCTTTTATTATGAGTCTGTAGAGTCATTAAATTGATTCTATTACAGGATAGTGGGCTGCAGTCTATAGCTTGGGGCTCCCTGGGCCTCGTGGACAGCTTTCTACAGGTCTTCCTACTCATGAAATACAATTTTCGGCCCTGAAGGAGCAAATAGAATAGATAGTGAAAGGGTAAAGTCACACTTGAATCCCTGAACAGGATCAGTCTTAGAAAAAGGGGGCAGCTACACACGAGTTCTAGAGAAGGTCCTGCCCTTTGAATGCAGGGTGGGGCAAAAGTAGGTTTACAGTCGTTTGTATAGAAAATAATACAAAAATTAATAAACAATAATACAAGGATAAGCTCTGTATTTCACATACTCACCACTGTAAACCTACTTTGCCCCACCCTGTATATGATCTTACCTGCATCTCGCCTTGGTATGTACATTAAAACATGAGAGACTCATTCATTGTTGAAAAATTAGAAGATTTCAAGATTTCTAATGCAAAAATCTATGCTTTTTGCTGAAATCTTGTCCTTAGGGATTAGTTGACCCCCAACTGAGAGCATGATGGGATGTAGAGGGGGTGGGCATGGTAGAAGTCTTGTGCATCGGAATGAGGGAGAATGGAGGTGAAGGGGGTGGGAGGGTGCCCAGCACAAAATGTTACTCTCATAAGTTGGCCTATGGAATGCAAGTCTTTTTCAGAACCAAAAATATTGAAAAAACTGTAATAACAGAAAAACAAAGGAAAAATGGACTGTCAGAGTCTGGGTTCTAATTTCAGAGGAACTTTTAAGGTGCAGCTTGACAAGTAGCATTCATTTCACTACGGGTCTCTTTAACATTGCGTATTAGGCATTTAAAGCTCTAACCTTCTGATTTGGAGATCAAAGTTAATGCTCATGTTTGTTTTCTCAAGACGTGGAACTGCAAATCGGAGGCCCAGAGAATACTAAAATGAAAAATAAAACACACGTACACAAGATACTACGTTATTACATGGGAGGAACCTTGTACACAGCATAGAAACCTTTTAAAGCCATCCTGCAAAACTCCACCCTGGACTGCTGTTCCCATTCCTGCTTCCACCCTGGAGGCTGAGAGCCGAGAGGAAGTCACACAACTGGGACTGTCGGGCCCCTGATGATTCCGGTCCGTACACAGTTTGGTTTCCTCTCTTCCTTTAGCCCCGTACCAGCCCTTCTCCTGACACCTTCCTTGTGCGCCCAGTTACAAACAATCTAAATATATGAGTGGAGATTGATGTGGAAAACTGCGATGTTTCTTTACGATGGACATTTATGTGGTCATTGAAATTACGGTCATGAAGCCTACGCAACAATGTGGAGAATGCTTCTGATATGATGATGATCGATGAAGAAGAAAGGCTGCAATGTTGTATGTGTGATGTGTTTCAGCTATGGTTTTAAAAGTCTGCCAATGGAAAGGTTATTGTATGGCAGTGAGGGGGTATTGTAAGAAAATATACCAGAGTAATATACTATAGTTAAGGTTATAAATGTGTGGGTTATTTTTTCCACCTTTATTTTCCAAAGTTTTACAACTCTCTTATTATCTTTATAATTTGGAAATCAGATTTTAAAAATTTGGAGAAAGATAAATCCAATGATAATATACGTAGGGAAGTAACAACAATCACTAAGACACATAATGGTATTACTGCTTTTCTCACACACTGTACTAAGCCTAACACTCATCTTTGTCTCATGGAATCACAACAACCACTCAAAGAGGTAGGTGCTGTGATTGCTGACATTTTTCAACCCAGCAGCCAGCTGCGGAGCAGACAGATAAGTCACTTGCTGCAGGTACCGAGCAGATAAGCTGCAGAGCTGGAATCGAAATCCCCCTAAGCCAACTCCAGAATCTGGATCCACTGCTACTACCCTGTGAGAATCAAACCTGTAGTTAAAAACTCAGGTTAACGTGAACCAGTAATAATATGAACTAATAACAAATCATCATTTTCATCAGAAGTCATCATTTTACTAGCCCTTACTGAATAGGCGGCTAGTCAGGTACTGCACTAGTGCTTATATCATACCATTGCATTGCTCCAAACATTCCTGCAAACAGCTATTCTCCCATTTCAACATGACTTGCCTGAGGCATCAGCTGATAAATGGCAAAGTTGGGACTGAAATCCAGGTGTGTCTAATTATTAAGCCTACACACCATTTGCCCCAGCTATGCTGAATACCTTTATTATTCCAAATGTGCAATTTTCTGTCAGACCTCTGGGCCTTTGCACATGCTCTTCTCTCTTCTTTGGAAACCTTGTAAGCCTTTCCCTGCTTTTCATACTTGAAGAACCCCTGCTAATGCTTCAAAGCTCAGGACAAGAGATACCTCCTGAAGCTCATCCTCTGATTGATCCCACAGGCTGGGTCAGGCAGAAATTTTCTCTATTTCCTCTCTCCTTTGCTCCTCTCCTATCACTCAACCTACGACATTGCTAATTTTGAGTTTCTTATTGAATGGGGGTTGTATATTTTCATCTTGATTTGTCAGAGGGTAGCTTGGTACCCAGCATGAAGAAGGGGTGGCAATAAAAATGGTTACTTCTCATCAGAAAAGATGACGAGGAAGAGTGTGTCATTGTTTGTACACGCCCAGTGATGGGGACCTTCCCACATGGCGATGAAGCCTGCCTAACGCCTCCGGTCTTCATCACAGAACAATTCAGCATGGGGCGAAGATACAAAGGAGTGACATATTCGCACTAGTGAGAGGTGCATGGGCTCCTAACTGGAACCAAACGCCAGATCTCTGCGCATTGACTCTGAGGAGCCCTTGCTGACCACTATTTTCTTGTTTTCCTGGTCGAAAGATTTTGCAAGTTTTTATGAACCTTACTGGCATATAAATATTTTCTATTACTGTAGCTATTCTATGAAAATGGCATTACTACTTACAAATCAAAAGCAACAGTTCTGAATGCTGCCTTGAATGTTTTGTTAAGTTAAAAAACAAAGTCACTTGAAAACCATTTTTTAAAACTATTTGGGACTGGAATAGATATTCCTGGAGATTTATAGTGCTTTTTAATATTTAGGACTGCTTTTACATTTAGAATTTTACTACAATCCATGGAGAGGGTACTTTTTTAAAGTACAAAATGAAGTAAATAAATCAAAGTGTTTATAACAAAACAGAGTGCAATAAAATTGGATGTGTTTAAGGGCCTTAAAGGGTGAGATAACAAAGCTATTAGGTTTCTTCCACTATAGACCTCAGAGATGAGTGAATAGAAACAATTTACTTCCTCGACTTCTAAGGATTACTTGCTGGTAAATCGGATTGACATCATTTCACATAAACAAATTTTACCTTCCACTTTGAGTGACTCTGGTGGCCAGTTTTTGTTCCATAATTATTCTTAGTTATTGATGAGCTCAACTGATCTCCGGTCTAGACTGAGCGCTTACTACTGAAGAAGGGGTCGTGCCCAGTCGTCTGCATATGCTCACACCAATGCTGCCGTGTCAGTTCACTTCTCTTTGGCCTTAGGGAGAACTCTTCTGTCAAATTAGGTGGTTGGATTTTTGTTGAAAACTAGCAAAAGGATTTATTAGCTTCTACATAAAAGGATTCTAATGAAAAATGTTTTGATAGCTCAGCTGAGACTTCCATTTTATTGTTCATGGCCTCGTTTAAATATCTCATCTGTTACCCATTAGTTTTCATCTGAGTACTAATCACAGTTTTGTAGACAGGATGTATTCGGGCCTGGTTCGAATCTTGGGTCTGTCCGTCATTACCTGTGTGACTTTCGGTACGTCATTGACTTCTCTGAGTCTTACTGTTCTCCTTCATAACACAGGAGAAATACTGACTCGCAGAGTGGTTGCTTGTTGTGAAAATTAAATGAAAATGTTAAAAAAGTATCCAGTAATGGGTTTGTACCACAGATGGCCATCAATACCTAGCTAATAAAAACCTGCTATAAAAGTGACTTTCATTTAAATATTTACTTTTTCATGAAGACATGAATTCACTGGATTACAGCTTAGTATTTTTTTTAACTATCCAGGATCAATGGTATTGTGTTTTTTTTTAATAGTGTTCTTTTTATAGTGTAAAAAAGCAAAAATATTATTCTAGCACAATATCCTACAGTAGAAATTGGGAGGAGGTATTTACTGATTGAAAGCTTCAGATGCTCAAATGCATGTGTGAGACACCGAGCTAACAGCCCTGTTTCCGGCAGCGCTTCTCAGCTCTCAGTCACAATGCAAACTGCACCTGAGTGTCCCAGAGGGTGCGATTCTCAGCAGGGACCCTGCAACATTCCTTGAAAGGTCAGCTCAAGGAACTAGCACTGTCTGGAATATAATTTGGGAAGTCGTTCTAATAAAAACCTATTCAATGATAGATTTTCATGAATTTTTTCAAACGAGCCATTTTATTGATAAGCATAAACATTTAATTTAAAACAAGAGGAATGAATGTATATGTTCATAGTTTATGTAACATTTAATTATATATAGTATTTGTTAATTTCAGAATTTTTTTGCTTCAAAAAATAATTATTTCTACTGTGATATTTATTACAAGAAGTTCCTACATGTATATGTAAATGGCAATTGCATAAAATAAATTTATTGTCCACAAGTAATACTGAATGGGAAGTGCTTAAATCTGGAGACAAAGAAAGAAAAAGGAGGAGGAGGAGGAGCTGGTAAAGGAGGTAGAGACAGAGGAAGAGGGGGATGAGGAAGAGGGGAGGCAAAGACCCAACTCCTTATTCCTTCATAAGCATGTTACAGGTCATTATTAACCCTTTCTTTTTCTTGCTACACTTTACTTTCTTATTCTTCAAGTAAGATACCAGCTCCTTAAGTAATACCTTGTAAAGCTGATTTAGCTGAATTATTATAATGTTTTAATATGAAAATACTGTGCATAACATTCATATGGGAGGTATATTGGAAATAAAAATTTAGTCATCTTTGCTAAAAATTTTTAATTGTTCTTCGTAAATCCTTTACTTAAAGTATTTGTTTTTAAATTCAAAGAAAAAAGTTGCAGTAAATTCAAAGAAAAAATAGTCAACAAAAAAAAAGCCATAGTAAAAAAAATATTAGTATTCATAGATCTGTTGCGACTAAAAGACATGTAAGTATAATGTCCAAAGAGAACGCATACAAAAGTATTCATCTTCTTGTGTTTTTAACCTTGTACTATCCACTCTGTGTCCCTAATAATGCTAAATCTCACTACCCTGGTAATTTCCTGCCTAATTTGTTTTAATTGCTACGTGCTAAATTGCTGAGTGCTAATTGGGGAGCTTTCCATTAGTTCCCTTTAAAATTCAATTAGACAGAAATCAGTAAGAGCTTCTGGTTTTCTCTTACGTTTGTTCCAGCCACCATCGGGTTCCCAAGGTCACACACCACCATTCTGGTTACATTTTCCATCTTGTACTCACAGCTCAGGGGTCGGAATCCCTGCAACAGGAAAGAACACCAGGGCGGAGTTCAGGGGGCAGAATAAATTACATCCTGTCACAAAAGCAGTGCTGTGGGTGGGAGGCTCGTCTTGATTTCAAACACCTGTGTGGGTAAATAGGCCCAGGAATTAATTTGTGACCATCAACTCAGAAGTAAAACTGGAGAGAAAAGATTGAAGTTTAATGTTAGAAAGAAACATTTTAGATTGGTAAACACATGTATTGTGTTAATCCTTGAGAAAACAATGCTTCCTACAGTATTTATACTAATATTTTAGATATTATGTTCATTAATATGCCATCATGTGCCAGGTGGGTACTGGAAATATCGAGGGGAACTCTACGTAAAGTATATGATTGTGTAACCACTATGCTGTACACCTGAAACCAATACAAAATAAGTGAGAGTAAACTATAATTGAAAAGTAAAAATTAAACTGTTCAGAAAAAAACCCTACAACCCACCCCCCACTGCAGTATCTATCCCCTATAACCTTCATTCCCAAAGATAAGCTTACAAAATGAGGGCATTCACAAAGGACCAACCTTTGGGAGTCTGTGCACCATGAGAGGTCCATGGAGAGGGTTCCTAATGTGGGGACTATTTACCCATCTCAGCTCCGTTGAAATTTCAGGTAAGGAAGTAGTGTGAATTTCCAAGTAAAAGTTTCAGAAACCATCCTCCCCTTCACCCTTTCCACTTTATTTAGAAAAACCAAGATTCAAAACTAAAACAAGGAAAAGCCAAACACACCCCTAATATCTTGCTAAAAAATTCTGTAGGTAGATCATCACGTGCTTTGAGAAAAGAAGCATCAGAGGGAAGAGGGTTTTGTATCTGTTCTATTGCCAGTGGCTCCTAGCCATTTGGCACAAAGGAGGTTCTGGGAGATACAGGGTGGAGGTAACTCACACTCCACAGAGCCAACTGTCAAGTCCTCTTCCTATAGCACCCATTTCAAGTCTGTCCCCGGTGGTGAGGAAGGGGAGAATCACTAATATTTGGAGGCATTATTTAATGCATGCTCTTTCTGAACATGAAATGAATGACATGTCAGTCTCCTGATGGAACTAAGAAACATTTTTTAACAATTGATTTTATTAGGGTGACATTGTTTAATAAAATTGCACAGGTTTCAGGTGTGCAATTCGATAATACATCATCTGTATATTGCATTGTGTGTTCGCCATCCCAAGCCAAGCCTCTTTCCACCAACATTTATCCCCTTTCCCTCTGGTAATCACATACTGTTGTCTGTCTACGAGGATTTTTTTCTTTATCTCTTCACCGAAACCTATCTTCAAAAAGCTGGTAATATTCTCTCTTTTCAAAGATACCTTTAGCACGTATTTCAGTTTAAGAATTCATAACTATAATTGTACAGAGATGTTTTGTGTTGAGATTATTAATTCAATCCTGAAAACAGGAAAAAAAAAAGCAAAAGCTTTCTAAAAAAATGTCCACATATCCCCTGAATATAATTCAAGGATTTAGTTTCTACGTAAATATTTTTATCTTATCTAAAGGTTAAAAGTTATGTGTACACTTTTTTCTAGCTTCCTAGAAATGGCTTTTCCACATCAATCAGTTATTCTCTCTCCCCAGGTCTCCCGCCCTTTTTCTTTTTTTAACCTTTATTTCCTCTCCGAGTGAGAGAAACAATAACTGTTTTTCTAGATATTTCTAGGCTATTTTCCTCTGCTGTTCCAGGAACACTCTTGTTCTAATCCATTTATAGTTCTTAGGGATCATTCATGCATTTATTCATTCACTGAAAATACTTACCGTGTACCCCTTGCCCTCACTGAATTTCCAATTATCATTAACAACTGCAGTATGTGATCACAAGCAACTCTATTGTAACAAGCAAAGGAAACACAATTAACATAGATTGTTAAGGGTCTTCAGGAGAGATTCGTAGTGGTGGAGGAGGACATGCACCAGAGAAGGCATCCTGGAGGAAGTAACACCACGCTGATGGGAGACAGTGCGGATCAGTGGTTATAAGCAAGGGCCTGGACCTAATGGCTGAGGTTTCCATCTGAGTTCTGCTGTACAACAGCTGTGTAATTCTGGGTATGTCACTGCATTTCTCCTTATCTGTAAAATGGAAATGAGGATAGCCTGGCTGTTTCTCCATAAAGCTGTAATGAGGATTAAGTAAATTAAATGTGTGCAGGAGCACAGAGCAGTGCCCAACCCATAGCAATTGTGAAAGAAATGTTAGCAGTCTCAATCATTAGTAAGCGGAGGCCTAAGAGAGGAGTAGAAGGAAGTTAACTGGAGAAAGGGGAAGAGGGAACAGTCACTGCGTCAGAGAGAAGGAACTGCAGGTACGAGCTCTCTGTGGTGAGAGCCTGCGGGGCTATTACAGGAACTGGAAAGAAATTCCGTTTCTCTGGAATTTAAGGTGTGGAGTAAAGGAGAGAATCAATGACTAGTAATGAGGCTAAATGGATATATAATTTTGGGGTGATATAATTAGGGGCCATGTTAGTCATTTCAGGAATTTGGACTTGATCCTAAATGCAATGGAGAGCTAGTGTGGGTTTTAAGTATGCAAGTGATGTAGTCAGATTTGCATCTTTAGAAAGGCGGCTTCCTTTGCAGGGAATGGGACTGGGGGCAGGAAGATGCATTAGGACACCGTTACAGTCATTTCAGACAAGGCCATGCCAGCCTGGACCAAGGCAGTGACAGTGGCAGTTAAATGGAGAAAGGGAGTGGACTGGAGAGATTTGGGACTAACTCAGGCTTCAGGAAGCAGGCGGGTGCTGGTGCCTTTCTCTGAGACAGGAAATGGAGGAGGAAGGAGGAATGTGAGTGCGGGAGGACAAGGAAGTCTGGTTCTGGACACACTGAACGCGAGGTGAGTGTGAGACAGAGGAGTGAAGTGGAGCACACGAGGTGCCTCAAATTGCCAAATTCATGGAGACGGCGGGTTGCGTGGTGGTTACCGGGGGCTGGGGAGAGGGGAAATTGGGAGTTAGTGTTTGATGGTGCAGAGTGTCAGTTTTGCAAGATGAAGGGAGTTCTGTGGAGGGACGGTGGTGATGGCTGCACAACAGTGTGAATGTGCTTTATGCCACTGAACTGTACCGTGCGGTGTGCACAGGATGTGTTGTTGAGTTGTACACCTGAAACCTGTATGGTTGTCTGAACCAATGAATAAAGCAATAAAAAATAAATTAAAAATGGTAAATTTTACGTTACATATAACTTACTACTACAATAATAATAACAATACACGTAATAAAAAGGTAAAGCACATAGGTCTTTATTCCTAGAAAAATTTATAAGTCACCAAAGGGAAGTGTAAAGGCTGGCTCCGTTAATGTTTCCAGAGAAAGAGAGAATCTCCACCTACATTTTTTAAAAGATGAATGTTTTCAACAAAACAATAACAACACTTACAATTAGATAATCCTAATACCTTTCCCCTGTAGAAAAAATTGTTTAAAAAAACTTGAACTGAGTCTAAATAAAAAGATACACAATCCTCAACTGTTCAGAAACAAAGAAGAAATTCAGTGTGGCTTAGTCTGAGCTAAGTCTCTGCCCCGGGAAACTGGCAGAAGAAGAGTGGAGGACGCATCTGAGACTAGGGGTAGTGTCTGTTGTGACACGTACAGCCAAAGACAGAAACAGTAAACGCTCTCCCGTGTCTTCCACGCCACAGAGGGAGCAGTAAACTGGACGTTTTGCTAAAAGGAAAACATTTTAGCACAGACGCTCTGTTCGACAAAGTCAGAGGAGGAGTGGCCTGAAGGGAAGTGAAACAGAAATGAGAGGAGCCCTGGAATGTTTAAAAATGACATACTGGAGCTCACTGTTTGGTTAGTTTATGTGTTATCTGCATGAAAGTATTTAGAGGTGACATTTTTCTGTGAATTTCTTCCATGGAAACTCGTAATGATTTTATGATTGTCAAAGATACATGATTATGACCTACCCAGATTTATTTATTTAGTGTATTTATTTATTTATTTATTTTATTTTTTCACATTTTTTATTGTTGTTCAAGTACAGTTGGTCAGATTTATTTATTTTTTATCAAGAAGATAATTTGACCAAAACATGAACCATGAGACTAGAGGTTTGAAGAAAGAATTTTATATTCTTGATATTTTTCAATACCTATAAAATAGCAATATTACAACAGTTGGTTAACATCTCTTTAGAGGAATTATTTTTCATTAAGTTATTTAATCATTAGCATGTTCAAACTCCTCAGAATATGCAGTATGTGGAAACTCACATGCATTTAATAAATCGTAGTCCAGTGAACAGACCCATCCGTGAGTAGTTAAGGGGCACCCAGTGTGCCCAGCTCCGTGCGAAATGCCGTGACGACTATGGGAGAATGTTAAACTGGGTCTCCATCCTTAATTGTGAGTCTGCCTATTTCGGAAAATGAGGGACTCTCTCCATTATCCCACAATGTGTTGGTAATGTTTCTTGAGACCAAATGCTTATAAACACAGCAGAACCTTTGGATACCCTGAGTGGGAAGATTCATGTTCTGATAAGGAAGGAAAGGCTATAAAAAGCATCCATGTCAGTTTAATAAACAGTGGCATTGCAGGTCTGGCAAAGGACGGAGGCCTGGCTTTTCTTGGTCCCAGTCCTGAAAAGGTGGACCACGAAGAAAGAAAAATGAATGTGTTTCCTTTCCAGTGCCTGTCTAGGTTGTTATCAGTGCTCAGCTGGGATTGGCTGGACCTTCCTGCATGAGCAATAATGAGAACCAGACCTCCTGAGACCTACTTGAAACTTAAAGGAACTCAAAACAAAGACCTAAAAACAGTCAGCCAGGGTGGGAGTTAGCGGGTGAGTTTAGCTGATAGGTCCGTCGGTAGGTAAGCTGCTGCTCTCAGACAGTTGTACTCTCTTTCTTGCTTCAGCCCTCAAACGCTGGCCAGTTTGCTCCTGCACTGTGGCCAACAAAGATCTTCATACCTTTTAAGATCGTCCCCTTTCCTGGCTTATTGCGATTATGATTAACAAAGTAAAGTGCCACTTCGTTCTTTTATTCTGGAAGAAACTCTCGCCTGAGATGGCTCTACTTAACATGCACTTGACTTCCAAAATATACCTAGCTCTTTACTTCTTCCAACAATCGGTAGGCATTACCTTGTTGCTGCGCTCAATCCCCACATAATCTGCCTCTTCTGGAATCAGCACAAAGAGTTCGGCTTCATAGGCTCCTTCTCCTTCATTTCTGGCATTGATTATGAGCATAAGGTGATTTTCATCTCCAATGATGACCTGATGCTTATCTCTAGAAATGCAGTTTAGTAGGAATCATTAGATACTACACTTCTCTGGATTCATCAGTATTTTATTTAAGGACTTACCTGCGGGGGAAAGATGGGAGAGGTGGAAATGCAAGACTGGGACAGAAAGAAGGTAGATGGTCATGAAGGGGTGGTAAGAAGAACCAAGACAACCATGTCTGGATGGAAAGGGCCAGAAATTAACCAGTGACACGCTGGTAAATGTTTAACAATCAGGTCTCCCCAAAAACCCCCAACACCAAAAAAACCCCACCCAAAACTACACCTATTTGTAGCGTTTGCTGATTCCAGTGGTATAAGTCCTCCCACTGTGGTCCATTTCAGTCTACTGACACACTGAACAATCTTCCAGTAAAAGCTCTACAAAATTGAACAACTGGCTCACAAGCCAGAATGGGCAGCTCCAGCACATCCCTGAAAACATCAGCAGGAGGTGAGGTAAGCAGCGGAAAGAAAGGGAGAGACATAGTTGAGAGACTCAGAGGGAGAGATGTGTAATGCAAAGTAGATGGTAAGAGGAAAGAAGGAGGCAGATAAAAGATCACCAATAGCTAATTGAGGATTATGAGGTATTTTGAGGAAATTTAATTCACTCCAAACTTCAAATTGAACCAACATTTGGAAATGCCTGTTTCGCTTTTGACCCTTCGTCAAAGCTATTGCTTTGGACACTGGCTAACTGGTAAAGCTTGGAGAAAGCCTCTTTGAGAGGTACCAAGCAAAACCAAACACTGGCAGCGAATCAGGTCCTGGCGGGTGGGGGTGAAGGAGCATGAATCTGTTTATTCCCATCATAGATGTCTTAATTTGATTTCTTCGCATATCACAATGCAATCACCAGTGCTGGACTGGTGGCTCGCCATTCCAAGCACCCGGGAAGCCCTTTGATTCTTCCTTGATTTTGTGACACCTTCTGCTTTACTCCATAGAGTGCCATTACATTTTTTTTCCCAGCAAATTAAATTTGAGTCTGTTTTGACAGTTTTAAGGATGTCTTTGGGTCACAGGGTGCTGTGAAAAAAGTTTCTGCCAAGGTGTCGATAGAAGCTGCTTGTCTCTGGATCATCTGCCCACAGAACTGAGCCAAGAAAATACAACCTGAACCACCCCACAGATGAGTTTACTTTGAACAAAAACATTTTTTTTTCACTTCTGCTGAAAGATGAAACAATCCAAGGCGAAATCTTGGGGTGTGTCACTTGACACCAATGACAAAGAAGTGACCCAAACCACAGGCTAACCTAAAGTGTAGCCAAGTGCAAGAATTTCACGCAGTGTATTTTTTTCATAGTAGTTGGAAGTGTATACTTTCTCCAGAGAAACTTTAAGTAAACACCTGTATTCCATTAGATAAAACGTACAAGTTTATTTATTTAAACTTACGGTCTAGCTGACAGCTTCAAGTCAGGAATGCACATGTTGTCTTCTCCACAGTCCACCAGGATATGAGCCTGGGTCGGGCAAACACACATCAGGAGCAATCTTGGAAAACCTGAACCACATCCTTCTCCTTGAACATTATGAACGATTCCACAAATTAAACCAGGGCTTTCGTTTCACTCGGCACACTCCTACCCAGCCAGCAGCCCCATGTTAGGCAGCGACCTCCTGATATGGGCTAGTTTACATACTAGCCCAATTCCAATTCATTCTGAGATGTCTGTAAAGAATGTGGCTCTGGCAATGTTTTGAGGATTACAGGCTGTATTGCTTTCATTACGGCCACATTTTGAACAAATTAAATCTTGGTTGCACAAGGGGGCAGGTTTCTGAAAACACAATAATGCAGTGTTTCAGGAAACGCGTTAGAAAAATCTCCCAGTGGTACATGTTGGTGGGAATGCAGGAATGAGGACAAAAGGGGCCAGATTCCACCTCCGGGTCACGGAGCAGCGCTCAGGGCCCGAACAGGAATACACCACCAAAGGCTGTCGGGGACCTACCTGTTCAGTAACAACATTTTCCCTGTAGTGGTTCAATATTGGTGTCACTTCCAGGCCTTCCTGAAAGGTGGATTCATCCAGACTGTAATTTAAACTAATGTTGATTGGAGATAATTTATCTCGGAATTCGGTTTCATCCTGGGGAAAACAATCACCAACTCAAGAAAGGCTCTGTGAATTAACTGCAAGATGTTAGTCTGTGAAAGAGGCACTTGACTTTACTCAATGAAAGTGAATGATGAACTAATTATCACCACCAAGAGCTTAAGCACACACTGATTGATGTGGTACTAGTGGCCAGCTTAATTAACATGTGCTCAGAGATGAATCATTCAGAGCCCTGGCTTCACTCACTGAAATACATGCTTACAGAGGTAAACTTCAGTTTCTCCAGATCTGCAAAAATCACACAGATTGGCCAAATCGCAAAGTAAGAAAAAAAAAATCATACTTATATATGCAATAAATGTTGAAAATTTTGCGAATTGGGATTTATATTTTCATGAGGTTGGCAGAATTTGTGAGTCCATTCATAAGTCCTCTTGGGCTCAGGGGAAGAAAACGCCTTGATTCTCTTCCTCTCTTATCATCCCTTAAGCTCTCGAGAGCAGGAACTTTGAAACATCTTCAGCACAGGTGAAGTCCCTTCCGGGAGGCGAGCAGCACCAGCAGCAGCCTGAGCACACAGAACCCCTTCCATGTGGTGCACATGCCGCGCGTCAGTTGTGCACCAGTCACGCTGAGAATCGAGGGTCATGCCGAGCTTCCTAGGGTGTGTTTGTAAGCTTTGCCTTCGCCGGGTTTCCCTCACTAATGCAATCCACTAAAGGAGGAGACGAAATAAGAGTAACAACAACCTTGCAACTGGTAAGAAGATGAAATAATGGTATTATAAATATTTTGGCCTTTTAAATTTCACAGTACGTTTGGATTCACTGTTTAAAATCCCCTGCTTTAAAAATATAATTATAAGTGACTTTTAATAAAGGCTTTGAATGCCTAAACATTTTCCTGAGTTGGCTCTGAAATGCACATTGATAAAATCTGGCCAAACATACTCACGTAGGAGAAAAATTCAAATAAACTGTGTTTAATGTTTACATATTTTTTGCTGGGGAGGCAGTCAGAAGTGAAAACCACCTGAGTTAGTGCTACTATCAACACCGTGAACAAAGCTAAAAAAAAGCTGTGGGAACAAAGCGCAACACGTCCCTGGATTAGCAGGCAGCAGTTCGGCTGGAGATGCAACTGGGTGGCCTTACCACGAAGTTCCCTCCGATGACGCGGAAATAGACGTGAGACAAGTGTGACGGCTAAATGGAGAAAAATGGCTGGAACTGGGCTGTGAGTGGGAGAGGCCAGCGAGGTGACGCTGGAACACTTACTCGCAGGTAGACCGTGAAGTCCTGGCACTGGCGGGATTTCTGCCCCCTCATCAGGAGAGGGAAGGTGAGGTGCGACTGATGGTTGTCAAGGAAGAGTGTGCGTTTAATGGCTCCTTTTTGTTTCAGGGAATCTAACTGCACCTCGGCAGTCAGGCCTAAAGAACAGAAATTAAGTAAATGTAACCGGGAAAGGAGAAGCATTCAGTAAATGCAGTGTTTTATCAGCGGCATGAGGTCCTATTTCATCTCGCTCACTCAGGAAACATTATTTTCATAGTTAGGATTGAAAACATTGCAGGAGCTGAGAAAAATTTTATGAAATACTCCCCAAACTGAAAAAGTTGTTTTTAAAACAAATGGTCATTTCCCCCACAATTATTTCTGTTTTTATAGATAATATTAATACCAATTATTTGAGTAATGTTTATGTAGGAGGTTCCATATACACACTAGGGATCTTGGTATTGCTAAAGGGCTCATTAAAAGTTTTATGTGGTGTGTGCAGAGAAATGCTTACCGCTGACTTTTCTTAGTACATTAGGGGACCATAAAAATGAAGGCATGCTCACCTATTGTGTTTGAAATGCTCTGGCCTTCTACAGATGCACACACTCCTAAGGAAAAGCTATGGAAAATAAGAGTCAATAATTTATTGGTTAATGAAGTTTTTAATCTGAAGTAGAGCTCTTCCTTTACCGTACCCCAGGTACATGAATGCATTGTTTTCCTCTATACTTCTGTTACTACACACATACAACCAAAATAATAAATATGCATATATTTATCAATATATTTTAATAAAAAGCATATATATATACATATCCTACCAGTTGAACACAACACTAATACAATTAAGACTAATTATAAACACACAATACAAATATACAGATGATATTTGTAGAATAGTATACCTGAAATCTATATAATTTTATTAACTTATGTCACCCCAATACATCCAATTTTTTAAAAAGACTGGTGAGGTTAGCTGATTTAATAATGGATTGCTTAATCAAGTACTTGCTGCTTTTATTCAACACATGAATATTTCCAAATGCTGATCAGTAAAGCATTGGGCAGTACAGCAGGGGAACAGCTAATAGCAGAGCCCGGAGATGAGCACGAACATGCCATATTAGAGGAATGTGAAGGAATTCCATGTGGTTTGTGCATCACAGCAAGATGGGGAAGATCTGTAGGGGACAGGGCTCTGAAATTCATGTTAAAGAATCTGGATTTAATCCTAAGAGGCATGGAGCACTATGGTGTGATTAGCCCACATCCCCACTCTGCTGGGAAGGAGAGGGAACTCGGCAGTGACTTGCTAGGGGGAGGGATACAATTTGAGGCAGAAACACTAGAAGAGGGAACAGTGACAGAGGGAACATAAGGAGCATAGACTAGGCAGGTACAATGAGATGACGTATAAAGACAATAAAAAGAGGCAGGTATGCACAAGCGACACTTCGAACGTAAATGAATGACCCACAGACATGAACAGTGGTGTGGGATTGCCTGAGGGAGTGGGAGGGCGGGCTGGGTGGAGGGGGGCAAAAGGGGGAAAACTGGAACAACTGTAATAACATAAATGATGAAATATTTAGATTAAAAAGGAGACACTTTATAGTTTTGCCTTGAGCATACTCCAGAGCGGTGTCTGCCGTGGCTCGTAGGATGACCTGCTCTGGGGCCTGTCCTGTGGCCGCGGAAGGAATAAAAATGGCCAGTTGGCTCTGCCTGACTGGGCTGAATGTGCTCACTCCCTCCTGAAAAATGTCAAGCCCTAACAGCCAGGCTTTGAGATGGGTCTTTTCACATTTCTAAGAAAGTAAAACTATAAGAAAACGCTTAAGGATGATTTAATGACAGTCTTAACATTTTTGCTAGTAAAATATATAGTATGATTAGAATATTTCTACAGAATCCAAGAGGAATAAATAATCCCTAATCATACATTAATTATGTGTCAGCTTCCTGTGTCAAACAATGAAAATGTGTCACATCTGGGATTCATCTATCTACCGTGACCTCAGTCAACGTTTCCCTTCGGGGTAAATAATTTGCCACATGCCATTAAGCCAAAAGTTTCCTGAGATTTCTCTGTTATTACAGTGTTTTTACCACTTCCCCAGAGAAATTACAAATTCCAGTCCACTTCTACTTCTGTGAGATATATTCAGGGAAGACGAACAGTTAATCACATCTTTTAAATTAACTAGCAGGTCTGGCTTTCAAAATTGGAGTTGTTTTTCTGCATCCAACTTTTTTGGAAGCCCTTGGTTATCAAAGAAAGCTGTGCACTATTATTAATAATTATTAATTGAGTTAAAATTTCAAACTAGAATTGATGTTCCTAGTCAATATGGTGCACGGTAGCGTGAATGGTTCTGATAGGAACAAAAAAAGATCAACTCAGCTCCCTCGTCACATAAATTGCTGAATGAAACGGTCTATAGTGCTTCTGATAAGTCAGAGGCAGGACAACCCACTACAAACCCTGTAACACAAACCCCAACTCAATGCAATAATGGTTGGAACAAGGATTCTGTGATACAACAGTGTCCATAGCCATGGGTGATGGAGAAAGAATGAGACAAATGGGAACCAAGATCTAAGTAGCAATTCATTTTTCAATCTGACCAATTCAATCCTATTTCATTCATAGCAAATACTATACTTCACATAAGACTAGGCATATGTGAAGTTTTTTTTTTCAGATTTGAGAAGTATGTGGACTTTTAAATTTATAAAATGAAAAATTAGAAATTCTAGTAGTGGGCACTTTATACAACTACATCACTATTTGAAAGATGCAGAAATTCTCATCAATGGAAGTGAAGAACTATTTCTCAGAGTGTACTTAATAGTTTTCAGATGTACAGTGCAAGTTTATTTCAAATACAGATGAAAATTACAAAAAATAAAATCAATAAATGCTTTTCAACCATTTTAGAAAAACTGAGCCAAATTCTTAGAACAAATTAAAAAGGTATCAAGAGAAACTCATTCTAGACTGAACCAGCTATGAGCTTTCATCTTCTGATGCTCTAAGCCACCATCCACAAGTTTTGAATGTGAAAATGAAACATCTTTCAGAAAATGTATGCAACAGAATCAAAGAAAGAATTACAAAGGCATATTCCATACATTTGTCCATATACCAAGTTGCATTTTATCTTAATAACATGGTTTAATGCAACAAGGAAAATGGTGTATGAAAAGAAAGACATTTTGTTGTTACAAAGTAATATTCTTTCCATAAAACCAAACAGATCCCATAATCTGTTAAAGCTACTTAAATTTTATAAAAACACTGTACTAAAAACCCTGGGAAAAAATTACCTAATCTGAAAGAACACTTTATATCAGAGGGCTCCATAAACATACGCTTAGAGGACTTTAGCCCGGAGCCCACTCCGCTGTGAATGTGCGAACACAGGGCCATCAGGGGAAATACTGAGTTTTTCATACTCACACCTGAGCAGCTCTCCCAGCTTCTCTCATATTCTCTAATCATGCCGGCGTAAGGGTAGGTGGTAGCTCTTTCACCTATTTTCTCAGATCAGGTTTTCATGATAATAGTTTATGGTTTTAAACCATTTTAAAGTGTGCTCAGGGCATTCCCCAGCTACTTTCAAAAGCTGGTTAAGGAGAGGACAGGCCTCTAAGAATGGGAGCTCCAGCAAAGAATGTTTTTCGAAGAATTCTTTGGGCTTCCTCACCCCTACCCTCCACCTGCAAAGGCTTTGACTTGACTATGAATTCCTAGCCAAAGGCCATCAACAGCACCCTAAAACTGGCTGGAAACACTGAGCTTCTTTGGGTCAAGACTCCATTCTCAGGAACCAAACATACCGCCTGAGTCAATGCACATCTCTGGAAAACAAGTGCAAATCTCAAACGCACCAAGTGTTGGTCTTTCAGAGGATATACCCTGGTGGCATTACCCAGCAGGACAGACTTCTGAGCCTTGCGGACATACACATTGAAGACCAGGTGGCATTTTCTCAGGCTGTGTTAAAATCAAGTTCCATTTTGTACTCCCTTTGGATTACAGGCGAGATCCAAAGCAACCCTTTCTTTCAGAAGTTATATAAGCCATGCTCTCTAATGGCCCAGGCAAAGGAAGCATAATTCTCCTGCTATCCTGATGATGAAATCATGGCCACAAAAATAGAGTTTCAGACACAAAACCTCTATTTTTATAATGTTTACCTTCTGTCTAACTGCACAGGCTAAGTCAGAAAACTGACATGTTTTCAGCAAAGGAAATCGAATAATTTAACCCAAGCCTGACTACTGAAGAAAAAAAGGACACTATGAGGGAGGCCTCTCGAAGTACAGGCTTCTCCTGCTAGGTGAGTGTTCTAGGAGCCCATCTGTATCAGTGTACCAGCTGGTGTTGTTGTGAGAGGCTAGGTTCAGCTTCAGTGAATTTTTTTGAAGACTCAATGTGTTTGCCCATTTCATGGTGGGGGATTTGTGAGCACACCTGCCCACACCAATCTGAGTGTTCAGCAGTTTTTGACCAAAAACAGAGTGACCCCCATGTGCTACTCTCTCTATTCACTCGATCTCGCCCCACGTGATTTTTTTGTTTGTTTGTTCCCTGAATGAAAAAAGTCCTCAAAGAGAAACGTGTTACCAGTGCAGAAGAGATGAAACAAAAAACGACAGAAGCACTAAAAAGTATGAAAATCTACAAGTTCAAAAACTGTTTTGAGCATTGGGAAGAATACATCTTGATAGGTGTATTGCATCAAATGGAGAGTGTTTTGAAGGTGACTGAAGTTTAAACATGTAAGAATAAATACACAGTTTTTTAATAAATAAATTCTGGGTTTTTTCTGGGTCCCCTCTGGTATTATGTATGAAAAGTGGTATCCATAGTATATGTAAAAGCAAGAGTCAAGGTTTTTATTATATTTTCAGTTTGGTTAATTTTTTTTTAAATATGCCAAGAATCTGAAAGAGATCTCCAAGATTTGTTTAATTGGGAACTTTCCCAAATGTCTTTATACATCTGACCTTTAAATAGGTGGTGGGTAGGGTTGCTGACTCCCAACACATGCAGTATAACTTCTGACTCTGTGTTCAGCCCCTCACATCTGCGGATTCAACCAAACACTGATGGAAACAGTGTTTTAGCTCTGTAGTTTGGAATCTGCCATCATGAATGCAAAAATACCTTTTTTGATTCGCAGTTGGGAATGTGCAGATGGGGATGCAAAAATACTGTTTTTGATTCATGGTTAGTTGAATCTGAGGATGCAAAACCTGCAGACACAAAGGGCCAACTAAATTTATTGAAAACAAATTTGCATATTAAGTGGGCCTGCACATTTTAAACCTGTGTCCTTCAAGACTCACCTGTACTTCTCATCTCACCTGGAGCCTGCAGGCTGAGGTAGCCTTCATGTTATAAGTTGACAGCAAAAAAATCAGCATCATGTCAGCATCCGGCTTTTATTTATTTATTTTTTTAAAGACTTACTGCTTGCTACTCATATCTGGTGCTCAGACCTGCAGCATCAGCATCCTCTTGGAGTCTTTTTGTTTTGCTTTTTAGGTGCAGAGTCTCGGGGCCCACCCCAGACTGACAGACCCAGAAGCTGCGTCTTCACAAAATCCCTGTGAGATCTGGCTGGACTAACTCACCAGGCCACAGAGGTCGTAGACTCTGGAATCTGGCAAGTTTTATTTTCCAGATTGATAATCATCGGGTGCAGCAGAAGCTGGGCATCCACAGTCACCACCGGCCTTGCTCTACAGGGAGAAAACACAGGATTTCAATGAGCCACAGGAGCCAAAGGCAGAAGCCCACCCCACTTCTAGAAGCTACTGCCAACATTCCCAGGCTTTGTGCCGAGAATTTGCCTCACCACTTGAACAGGTGGGCATCAGACCCAACTAATTACCTCTGGGAGCTGGTGAATACAAACACAGAATGTCCTTCCTGGGCCCGGCAAAGAAAGTCACCACACACCTGCTTTGCGTATGGAGTGGGTTCATGGTACCTGGTGAGACTGTCATGAAATGCTTCTCTGGAGTCTGCTACTATATCTGTATACATCATCCTACGGTCATTTGTGTTGGTAAGTACTTGAGTTTTGCAATTTTTCTCACCTTATTGGTCAATGACTTTTTTTAGTTTGGTAATTTTCTAGCCATGCTTTGCAGATTTAGCTCCATACAGAGCAGTGGTTTTCAAACCTGACTGAAAATGTAAGCATCCCGGAGCTTTAACACAGGTGATATGCCCACGCCCCACAATGGGCAAACTGAGTCAGATCACTGGGGTCTGGTCCAAGCACTGGAATGTTCAACAAACCTTCCAGGGGATTCTAATGTGCAGCCAAGTTCGAGGGGAGGGACTACTTTAAACTCAATTCCCACAACCCATAACCAGATGAGCATAAGTCATAGGAAAAGGGGATAGGACAGTTTTTAAAGCTCAGTTCCACGAAATGATAGCTGGGAAGCCTGAGCCCAGGCTTCAGGTGGCAACAGGAAATGATACTGCGTTGCTTACGTTTTTCTCTGACAGGTGGGAAGGCTGTGCCTTGGGCCCGATTGTTGTTTGGGACACTACTTTAAACAATTTCATGATTACAGCAAGGGGGCCCACTGGGAATTTCCCTAAACTCTGTTACCCTATTTATCTGTGCTCTGTTACATAGTTTTGTTTTCAATATTGTGTTAGCTCCAGTCCTTGGAAAAGCGGATGATGAGACAGGATTAGCCATGTAAGACATTTAGGGGACAAACATCTATGAGGGAAAGAAGGGGAGAGAGTGGAGGAGGCTGCAGCCCGTGGTCAGACTGTGATGTGGGAGGATCCCTGAGAAGGAGCGAGGGAAGGGGGAGTCCATAGGGAAGTTCCAGCCGGACACGGGTTGGGGGGCCAAAGTTGCCTGTCAGAGGAGCTCCATGTCTCACGGGAAGGGGCACAACCCCTGTTGTGCTGGAAATGGGCTGGGAGAAGCTCATGGGGCACGTGACCCTGGTGCGAATGTGCTGGTGGATTCAGAGAGTAGCAGGTGGACTGTCAGTCAGTTCCACTCCTTGGGCTCTCATTGGCCCATCCTTGCGGCCACAGCAAACAGAGCCTCATCCTTGCAATACTTTGGGCGTTTCAAGCATCTGATTCTCTGTCACCTGAAGGGGACAGTGGCTGGTATAAATCAGCGCTCTGAGTATGTGTTGGGAACTGGTGAAGAAGAAAATCTTACCTACTTGAGGAAACCTAACTTTAGACTCTCTGGGAGTGGAGCCAGGTCAGCAGCACGTGCCCAGAACACCTGGGTCAGCTCTCTTCCTTTCGTCTTGTTATCCTGACTTAGTGTCTCCCATTCCCATAAAAAACTTTTTTAAGAAGAAAAAGAATCTAAAAATTTTCAGCACCAACTGTCTACCAGTTACTATTCTGTGTACTTTACACGCAGATTCCCACTTAATCCTTTTAAAATAACCTTATAAAATAAATATTGTTATGCCCATTTTATAGATGAAAAATCAGAGGCCCAGAAAGCTATAGGAACTAGGCCAAGACAACAAGCTCTGAGTGTGTGGGAATGTCCAGGCGTCTGAAGCCAGACCTGTCACGTTTGAACACACTTCGAAGCATCTGTTTAATGTTTGCTAGTGGAGTCTATGAATTCCTGGTATTTTCTGTTCCCGCACCTGATTACAGAGGCTAAGGGACAGAGCGACACTCTCCCACCCCACATTCCTTGTCTGTAAGCACATTCTCATGCCTTTCTAAAGCAAAGGGGCGCATTTAAATACAGTAACATCTAAAAATGTTTTGTTTTGTAGGTTCTGCTAAGATTCATATTTTATTTAATATTATGCTAGTAGGGACTGGAAGTTCGGTCATCAACTACAAGAATAAAAAGACAAGGATAAATGAAAGAGAAAAAATGAGATTAAAAAATCCCTCCAAACTTTAAAAAGAACATCTAAATGTTCTCCCAAATAAATGGTTGGGAAATACTCTTTAAGACAAAACCAACAACAAAAAGAAATGCAGTTCAAACGATAAGAAAACACATCCATTGACAGATAAATGCAGGAAGAAAATGTGGTATACACATACAATAAGATATTGCTCAGCTATAAAAAAGGAAATTTTTAATTGCAACAACACAGAAGACCTTGAGAACATTATGCTAAGTGAAAAAATTCAGACAAAGACAAATACCATATGATCTCATTTACATGTGGAATTTAGGAAATAAAAGAATTGAAAAAACACAGATACAGAGAACAGATTGGTGGTTGTCAGAGGTGGCAGGGGTGGTGTGGGCCATGGGCAAAATGGGTACAAGTGGTCAAAAGGCCACCTTTATAACCTTTATAGCCTTTCCAGTTATAAAATACATATAAGTCCTGCAATGTAACAGCATGGTGACTATAGCTAATAAGACTGTGTTGTATATTTGAAAGTTGCTAGGGGGTAGATCTTAAAAGTTCTCATCACCAGCAAAAAGACTTGTCGCTGTGTGTGGCGATGGAGGGCAGATAGACCCCCTGTGGTGATCATGTCACAGTGTGTGCACGGTGTTGGTTCCTTACGTCGTGCACATTCCTTACGTCATGCACCTGAAACTAAGATAATGTTATGTGTCTCAACGAATTATATCTCAACGAAAAACAACAACATTTGCATACCACCAACCACATACCTATAAACGGCTACTTTTCCTGATCCGAATGCACCCACAATTAGATCTAAAAAAGACAAAAACACAAAACACATGCACAAATTTTATAGAAACAACGTGAGCTCATCATCATAAATAGCACACAGAGCATCCTGAAATGCCAATTGCAGAGTGAGAGTCATAACAATAAAAATAGCAAATTGTACCTTTCTTAAGACATTTAGAAAGGATATTGGAACTTCACTGTAAGTGTTTAATATGACACGTAAACCAGTAGCTCTCAAACCCTTCTGGACTTAGGAAGGCCAAACTTCTGGAAATGCTTAAGAAACTCATCATAACACTACTTCTCCCATCCTCCAGAGTCAAGGCACATCCCTTAAGGAGAGCAAGAGGGGAAAAAGCACATACAGAGTGCCTACTGTGTACCAGGCCCTTAAACATATTGTTTTATTATTCTCCTACCAGCAACAACCCTATGAGGCAAGTAGTATTACCAAGAGAGTGGGACACTTTGTCGTCTCAACACAACCATTTGCTCTTTACAAATAGTGTGAATGGTGAGTATACTTTTGGCAAAGTGAACAGTAGTATGTGAAGTAATCAGCATATCATTATAATGATCTTAAATAACAAAAATGATAATAAGTAACACATATTGGACATTTACCACAGGCTGGAAATTTTTCTAAACAACTTACGTTACCTGATCCCTAACAAGAAGTTAGGAAGTCTCTATTATTAGCACAATTTTGCCTGTGAGTAAACTAAAGCTTAAGGAGGCTAACCTGTGAGTTCACTAACGTTCACAAAACTGGGAAGAGGTAGAGCTGGGTGGCAGCAGGCTGGGTGGCAGCAGGCTGGGTGGCAGCAGAGCTGGGTGGCAGCAGGCTGGGTGGCAGCAGAGCTGGGTGGCAGCAGGCTGGGTGGCAGCAGAGCTGGGTGGCAGCAGCCCTGGGCAGCAGGCTGGGTGGCAGCAGCCCTGGGCAGCAAAGCGTTCTTACTCTATTTGAGGGGTGATACTCACCACGATCTCAGCGACTGGCTAATACATTGGCAGAACTCTGTTTTTCTTAATCTAATTTATCACAGTTACTCTTGGTGAATACAATCAAACAGAAATAAAAACGACAATGACTAAGTATGCAGAATTCACTTTAGAGGTAGAGGTGAGGGCAGTGGATGTGGTAAAAATAATGGCCACAGGAGAAAACTTAGAATATTGAAACTATAATTGCTTAATTCTAGTAGAACAGAAGTGAAAAAGAAAAAAAGAAGAGGGTGGGAATACATTTGACCACTCCATATGGGAAAGTGATCAAGGAATTAAATTGGCTTAATGGAGTTGTCACAGGAAGATGATTTGGAGTCACATTCCCTTGACACTCACTGTTCCGGGACATAGCAACGGGGTCAGACCGCAGGCAGCTATGACTGTCCTCTGGAGGCCCCTCTTGGCTGGGCCGAGATGGATCACCCCTCAGGTGGGATGACCCCGAGGCATGTACTTCCCCGTCTCTGAGATTTTCCCGGCAACCCAGAGCCCTAGTTGCCCGCAGTGGCAACCTCTCTATAATAATCTGTCATTACACCTTCCTTTTCACATCTCTCTTCCCTACTCCCTTCACAATGTTTTCTTTGGATTATTTCTCAAAGATATTGCTTGCTTTCTAATCCTTGTCTTAAAGTCTACTCTGGAAGAAGCCAACCTAAGGTACAATAATTTTAGTTAAAAATGTATGTTTGTTTGTTTTAAAAAAAAGACTCAAACATCTTCACGGTGAAAACCGTGGCCAGAACGACTCTGGTTTTACCCATACAGAATCCAGTTCAGACAATAGCCCAGGATTAGACTCCAAAGCTCCACATTTTAAAACCTATGAGCACTAATGCTAAAGTAAGTCAAATGAAGTTCATCAGAGGATCTTCCATGAGATTAAAGAACACATTAAGAAAAGGGCTAAAACTTGGGCACTGGGGCAATCTTAGACCATTTCAGGGTCATGCTCACATTGTCCTCAGCAATTGGCTAATACGTAGGGTTCAGATCTTTGAAGCCAGAAGCCAAAGTTTCTAAGTCTACCATTTGAAAAAATCATACCATAACTTCGACTTTTTAACTATTTTCACATTTTTTTCTGTTTATGTTCATCTCTTCCAGTTTATCAGTGACTTTTTACTATGTCAGAGGAAAAAGGGCTACTGACTTGAAGAAACACGAACTCTGTTCTTCCTGTGTAATCGTGGGCTCAGTATTCAGACAAGTGTAACCAGGTGGCCCTTGGCCTGAGCCCTATCTGTTGACATGACGCCGAACAGGAGAGTTCCGTTATGAAAACTGATTCAAGAGGAATTATGCGCTTTGTTTCTGGATCCAAATATTTACATACCAAGAGCAGACATTTTGTAAGTAACATGAATTGAAAGAATCAAGTCTCTGGGAAGGGCAGAAATGACAGGACTGTAAGCTCCTCCAGGGCAGGAATCTTTCTTCAGGTTTGCATATCACAAATATTTTATGGGACGGCATGGGTTGATATAAATAATCTTTGCACCCACAATACAGAGCCAGATTCAGAGCAGGGATTTATAAATGCCTGTGAAATAGGGCGATCAGTAATGACAAGGTAATATCCTCAAGATGAGAGAGATGAAGGAATGAGACGGTTATTAACACAAGCTAACGGAAACTACAGTTAAACTCTGCTGGATTTTTGCATGTGCACTTTAGGTGTTTGGAGATATGCACAAACACAAGACACACAGAGGCTCTATTCCAGAAAATTCTAGAAGGTAATATACAGGCTGCACCATGACAAAGTTGTCATTATAGATGAGAAGTTGGCAAACACCCTCCTTGTGATCTTGAGCAGCAGGCCTTTTTCTTTAGAAACGTTAATTCCTGTGCCTTAGGGTGGGAATTTTCCTACTCTAGAAAAATAAAATAACTGGCAAAATAGGCCACAGTTTTTTTCATGAGAATGTGGCCGCAGCCTTTCAGAGGCCAAAAATACAGTTATCTACCACAAAAGTATGTTTTTCTTCTGAGCCACCACCTTGGTGTCGTGCCTGCTGGAACAGTCTGGAAGCACTGGTGCTCAGGACATTAAAAATCTCCAATCTCCCTCAGGCAGGAGAATTGATCTGCTGATTTGTGTTCCTAACCAGTTTGTCCTTCCAAAATATGTGATATGTTTTGATAAGTAGTATGTGGTTTCCATATATATATATATATGTATATATTATGCATAATATATACATACATATAAGGTTTGTGGGGGAAAAGTCCAGCCATTGTTAACATAATGAGGACGGTTTGAATGACACTGATGTAACCTGGCAGGAGAGTGGACTGGAATGCACATGTGTGAACAATGACAACTTCACTGGGGGCGGTACACGCCGGTGAGTGAGCATGAGTACTGTGTGGCCATCGCATTCAAAATGACTGAATGAATACAGCAATAAATCTGCATCAATTTTGTGTTAAACTTGAAGATTCCTCCACAAAAACTATTCAGATGATTCAGAAGTCCACAGCTATGGGCAACTGGTGATTAGCAGCTTCATGGTGGCAATGTGCCTGCTCACGCATCGCACCTCATGCAGTTTTTTGGTGAAACATCAAATCACCCAGGTGACTCAGCCCTCTACAGCCCAGATTTGGCACCCTGTGACTTCTGGCTTTTCCCCAAACTAAAATCACCTTTGAAAGGGAAGAGATTTCAACAGCAACATTTTTGGTGTACAGGACAATGCTCTCACCAACAGAGCCACACGGAAGGGCCAAATTAATGGTCTTATTTCCATCTTTCATACCAGCAGAGGAACCCAAAACACACTGACTGTCACACATGGATATAGTTTAAATATAACAAGAAAAGACTTGAACTATGTACAATGAGGAAGGGAAAAGGATTTCTTTTCACACGAACCTTTTCTTATTTTGTGGTTTCTGAATAGTAGAAACGAAGCATGCTTTTTCCCCAATTTAATTCAGTATGAAGTAATACAACTTGTATGATCAACCATTTGTCTTTAAGCAAAGACATGTACATATATACACACAAAAACCTACACATACAACTGTTTTTAATTTTGCAGTATTCTGTCATGTTTAGGAATTTAAATGACAATCAGAAAATGAAGAATTTTGGTACTGATATTTGGATTCATAACTCTGCAAACTTTCTCCTTCACTTTGAGATAACAGGTCTTATGCTATTACCTAACATTTACTTTCTTATAGAAATTTCTTGAAGGCAGATTCTGAAAACCAACAAACAAAAACTGTGCCTTTCATTATACAAAGACACTTACTCATTTCTTTTCCTTGAAGAAAAAAATGGAAACTAAAATTGGTTCTTTCCTGTTAATCAAAAACAATTCTCAAAATGCTGGAGTCCTTTGTTAGCACCTCACATTGCCTGAGAAACATGGTTTATTTTCTTTTTGGTTTTTGACGGAACAACTCAGTACTTTTAAGGATACAAAAAAGGGACATTAGCATCAATGCAGGATCAGTTGGCAAGAAAAAATAACCCTAAAAATGTGAGGTCATAGGAGATACATTACACCTCCGTTTTGTATTTCACTTCTCCAAAATTGTTATTTTTAAATGAAAAAGAAGAGCCAAGTTTTTAAAGTGGTAGTTGGACTACAGAGTCAGATTTCATTAATCTATGAAGAAAATTCTGGAGTTGGAAGAAGTTCTATTTGAAAACAGCAGCCTTGTTTTGAGTGTAGATTTGATGTTTGGGTTTAGGTGGGCAGGGTGCAGGGAGGAGAGAATAAAAACTTCCTGGGGGACAGCTGAAGGGGAAGACAGCAGGAAAATCACCACGGCCACCCGAGTGCCACAGTTCATAAACTCTGAGACTTCCCATCTGCGGCCTTCTTGCTTGTCATTTCTTACTCTCTCACCTTATTGAGAAATACTAATGCTGAAGTCTGTTGCAGAAAATGCCATCAGGCAGCACCTTTTTTATTTTGGAATTTTAAAAAATTAATATTTTTAAGTATTTTTATTGACTATGCTGTTACAGTTGTCCCAATTTTTTTCTTTTGCACCCCTCTGCCTGGTACCTCCCTTCCCTCCAGCAATCTCCTCCCTCCTTAGTTCATATCCATGGGTTGTGCATCTAAGTTCTTTGGCTTCTCCCTTTCCTATACTGTTTTTAACCTCCCCCTGTCTATTCTGTTCCCACCAATTTTGTTTCTTGATCCCTGCACCATTTCCTCTCCTCCTCCTTCCCCTGCTCAGCTGACAACCCTCCAAATGATCCTCATACCTATGATTCTGTTCCTGTTCTGGTTGTTTGTTTGCTTAGTTTGTTTTTATTTTTTAGATTCAGTTGATAGTTCTGAGTTTGTTGTCATTTTAATGTTCATAGTTTTGATCTTCTTTTTCTTAAATCCCTTTAACATTTCATATAATAATAGCTTGGTGATGATGAAGTCCTTTAGTTTTACCTTGTCTGGGAAGCACTTTATCTGCCCTCCCACTCTAAATAATAGCTTTGCTGGATAGAGTAATCTAAGTTGTAGGTCATTGCTTTTCATCACTTTGAATACTTCTTGCTAGTCCCTTTTTGTCTGCAGTTTCCTTTGGGAAGTCAACTGACAGCCTTATGGGAACTCCTTTGTAGGTAACTCTCCTTTTCTCTTCCTGCTTGTAAGATTCTCTCTTTATCTTTAACCTTTGACATTTTAATTACAATGTGTAATTAATGTGTAGTCCTCTTGGGGTCCAACTTGATTGAAACTCTCTGTGCTTCCTGGACTTGCGTGTGTATTTCTTCACCAAATTAGGAAGTTTTCTTTCATTATTTTTTCAAACAGATTTCCAATTTCTTGCTCCTTCTTCTTTTTCTGGCACCCCTATGATGTGAATGTTGGACCTCTTGAAGTTGTCCCAGAGGCTGCTTATACTATCCTCATTTTTTTTTTGGATTCTTTTTTCTTCTTGTTGTTCTGTTTGGTTGATTTTTGCTTCCTTATGTCCCAAATCACTGATTTGATTCTCAGCTTCATTCAGTCTACTGTTGTTGCCCTGTAAATTGTCCTTATTTTAATTAGTTACTAATTTTGTTACTCCTTTGTTACTGACTGGATCTTTTTCATGCTACTGAGGTCCTCACTAAGTTCCTTAAGCATCCTGTAACCAGTGTTTTGAACTCTGCATCTGAGAGATTGCTTATCTCCATTTCTTTCAGTTCTTTTCCCAGAGTTTTGATCTATACTTTCATTTGGGCCATGTTTCTTTCTCTCCTCATTTTGACAGCCTCCTTGTATTTGTTTCTATGTATTAGGTAGAGATGCTTGATTCTGTGTTTTGGCAGTGTGGCCTAACGTAGTAAGTGTCCTGTAGGGTCCAGTGGCACAGCCTCCCCTATCATCCAAGTTGGGTATCTGAGGTATGCCCTTTGTGTGCACTGAGCACAGCCTCCTCTTGTAGTTGAGCTTTGGTTGCTGTTGGCAGATCAATGGGAGGAATTTACCCAGACCAGTCAGCTACAAGGATTGGCTGTGATCACTGACCACCAACCTCCACCCACTGTGGAGGATCAGCTGTGCAGGGGCAGGGTGATAGTGCTCTGAAGTGATCTGTAGCTGTCTACTGGGTACACTGGCCCTGGGGTTTCCTGGGTGGTGTGGGCCAAGGTCAGCCCCCACCTGTGTTTTGCCAGGGGCTGCCCTTCCTGAGCTATAAAGCAATCTGAGATGGCCGCTACTTGTGCTGGGCTGTGAGATTCTCAGGTGAAGCCAAGCTGTGAAACTAAACTGGTCGCTGCTAACGCCTGGCCTGGGGCTCCCTGAGGCCAGCTGTTGCTTGTTTGATAGGATTTAGGAAGTTGGACATCAGGAGCCAAGACCAGCCATTCATATGGAAAAGCAGCTTGGGTGGGCCTCTAAATTGGGTGAGGTGGAGTCTCTGGGGATCTCCAAGGCAGGTCAAACAGTGTTAGCCAGGTAGATGGAGTCTCACAAGTATGGCACCAGCCTGCAGGCTCCATGGCTCTACATGGGGGAGGACTCAGAAAAGAGACAATGTCCTCCACTCGCCCTGACGGCAGACACTTCAGCCTCTCCCGCTATGCCACTGGTGTCCTTTAAGCTGTCACTCTGACACTGGAGCTCAGAGGGAGTGAATCTGAGTAGATGAGTCTATGTGTGGGTTCTTTAAGAGGAGCTGTTTGGGGCTCCAGAAGTTTTTTCCACTGACTCAATCCCCACTGGTTTTTGCAGCCAGAATTTGAGAGGACTTACCTTCCTGGCACTGGAACTCTGGGCTGGGAGGCCTGGTGTGGGGCTGGGATTCTTCGCTTCCAAGTTGTCCCTCCCAAGTTTTTATCCCCCACAGGTAGGAGAGGGAGCAACCTGTTCAGCATCTGCACCCCCTGTCCAGCCTGGATGGATGTGGTTTCTTTAATTCCATAGTTGTCAGACTTCCACTGAACTTGACTTCTTACACTTCTGAGTGATGGCTGCTCTATATTTTAATTGCAATTTTGATGTAGTTGTGTAAAGAGGTGAGCCTTGTCTGCCTATGTCACCATCTTGACATAGAGGGAAACCCTCTAAAAAATTAATATTTTAAAATAATTCTGGACAATGAGAATTGCTATAAAGAAAATCTAAATAAATGAGAAACATGGGAATGTAAACCTAACAACTGCATGAAAAGATTATGGTTTCTCTAAAAGGCAGACTCCCTTAAACATGACCAAAAATGTAGGGGTCACAAAAGAAATTTTAAAATTTAAACTTTAGCTAAAAATCTGAGCAAGGTCAGAAGAACAGTGAAAAAAATGAGGGAAGATGTTTATAATGTATATGACTTATCAAATGTGAATATTTTTCAATGATTAAAAGAATGTCTGGTACCTAGTAAAAAATAAAGGTTAATTGTTACTATTAACCCTAATTCATAATAGAAACTCAAATAAATTAATAATAAAACTATAAACATTTTAATACAAAGATTATAGTCAATTAACATAAACTAAATAGCTATGATCAATACATATATGAAAAGATTTTCAACCTCATCAGTCATCAGGAAATACAAATTAAAGGTATAAGGAGATATCATTTTTGACCTTTCAAATTAGAAAAGATATAAATATTAGCACTAGGCACTATTGGGTAGAAAGCCAAGGACCAACAACTCATATGTTCTGTTTGTGGGAATATCAACTGGCACAATTTTTAAAAACTTAATAAAATTTATTGGGGTAACATTGGTTAATAGCATTATATAAGTTTCAAATATATGATTCTTTTTTCTTATTGCTTTATATTTTATTTATTTTTTAACTTGAAAAAAATTTTTTATTGTTGTACTTGCACCTGTGTATTGCATTATGTGCTCACCACCCTAAGTCCAGTCTCCTTCTACCATCATATATTTGACCCCCTTTTCCTTCTTTCTCTCCCTTCCCCTCTGATATCCACCAAACTGTTATCTGTGTCTATGAGTTTCTGTTTGTTGCTTTCTGTTTTACATCCCACAGATGAAGTGAAAACACGTGGTTCTTGTCCTTTTCTGTCTGACTTATCTCAGCATGATGTTCTCAAGATGCACCCATGTTGTTTCAAATGGCAGTAAGTCATCTTTTCTTACGGCTGAATAGTATCCCATTGTATGTATGGACCACAGTTTCTTTATCCTCTCATCTGTTGAAGGACACAGGTTATTTCTATGTCTTGGCTATTGTGAATAATGCTACAATGAACACAGGGGTACATATATCTTTATGAATAAGTATTTTCAATTTTTCAGAAGAGGAATCGCTAGGTCATATGGCAGGTAGCTCTACTCTTAATTTTTTGAGGAAACTTCATATTATTTTGCATAAAGCCTATATAGTAACAATTTTCATTCCCACCAGCATTACACAAGCATTCCCTTTTTTCCACATCCTCTCCAAAACTTGTTCTTTCTTGTCTTATTGATGATAGCCAAGAGGTGGTATCATCATTGATTTGCATTTCCCTCATAGCTAGTGAGGCTGAGCATCTTTTCATAGGTCTTTTGGCCATCTGTATGTCTTCTTGGGAAAAGTGGCACAATTTTCTTGAGAGGTAGTTTGGTGACACGTATAACAATACAAACCTTTGACTGGCATTTGCACTTCTAGGTATTTATCCTTGGGATACATTGAACAATTACGCAAAGGTGTATAAAACAAAAGGTGGCTTTCTAAACATTTTAAATATACTGATTCCTTTGTTACCAAAATCTTAGGTGTGTAGGACAAGCTTTAAACCCAGGCCTTCTGGCTACAGAGCCCATGTGTTTAACTGTTTTCCCATGCTGCCCCCCAGGAACATATCTACAGGCTATTTTTTCTCTTAAAAAAATTAAAAGTGAGGTCTATTTTACATACAGTAAATTTTATTCTTTCCCAACATTCTGTTCTGAGAGCTTTGATAAATGTATCTGGTCTTGTAACCCCACCACCACATTCCAGAAGAGGACAGTTCCATCATCCAACAGTGTCCCCGTGCTGCTTTGTAGTGACGCCCACGCCCACCTCCACCCCGAGCCTCCACATCTACTCATCTGTTCTCCAGAACATCATATAATGGAGGCACACAGTGTGTAGCCATTTAGTTCTGGCTTTGTTCACTCAGCTTAGTGCACTTGCCATGCATCTGTGATGTTGCACGTGTCCAAAGTTCATTCCTTTTCATTGCTGAGTAGTATTCCACTGTGCGGATGGCTGACGGTTTGTGTATCCACCTCTGACTAAGGGGCAGAAGTTGTTTTCAATCTTTGGAAAGTCACTCTAAAGATTTGTTTACAGGTTTTTGTGCACCTACAGGCTGATTTTGATATGTAAATTGTCTCTTGTTGAATCCCTAACATCTTCGTAGCCCTCTTTTAAATGCAATGTTTTTATTTCAAGTGGAAAATTACTGAGTAGAGGGTAAAAAAAATAGGAATTCTAAATTTCAGTTCACTTTGCCACTGGCTTTCCAATGACTCTGGATAAGTCACCACCCATTGCCAAATCTCTGGTGAAGTCCTCAAGGTTCCAGATGGGAGAGCCAAGAGTTCAGTAGGATTGGATGGGGTCCCATGACTGTGCTCCCTCTGCTCTGATTTATAATCCAGGACTCGCCTTTGTCTCTCGAGTCAGCTTTGCTCCTGCAGGGTTTGGCTCTTCTCCTGTCTCCACGGTGGGACAGCCCCTTTCTGGCTCTGTCCCTGGCGTAACCAAACCTAGATCTCAGCCTGCTCACCTCCAGGACTCAGCTGCCTGAACTCATGGTCCACAGATTGCTGGCTTCCCTCTTGGCACTGCTGATGCTCACAGCTCCCAGCACTTCCTGCGGACACTTCTCATCCAGGCTCTGTCTCTGCTAAGCCCCTTCCCACATGAATGAAGGTTGTCAAGTCTTTTACCTGGATCCACCCATGGCCTGCTCACTTGCGTACAAGGATGATGTTAAGAGAAATGATGGAATTAAAGATAATGTGTGAAGTGATGGGGTTAAAGATGGTGTGTAAACATGGCAATGTTGACTTGTAAGTGGGTTATGAAATTGGCTTCCGTGTCTGGTACTGGAAAGGGCCCACGTCCGTGGGAAGCAGGCATTTGGACAAGTCTCTTAGACGAGTCTCCAGAGTTTGGCAAACGTATTCATCTAAAAATAGAGGCAGCCTTTCTTCCTTGCGTTTTTATTGCAACATGCAAAATATTACTGAGAGGAAGGTTATGAGTTGAGGAAGAAATGTTTGAAAAAAAGCGTGATTTTATCCCAAAAAGTAATAATCCTAACGATCTGTCTGAAATGCTTCCAAATGAACTCTGAAGAAAAACATTTATGAGCTGGAACATGGTATTAGGTTGCAACATTCTAATTTACTCGGGGTTTGCTTTCCTCTAAAAAAAAATCCCACAAAAAAAAAGAGTGAAATATCAAACAACAAGTCTGCCTTGAGAAAATAGTTTGTTAAAATACATTATTAGCGTTTTGTGGCTGCAAGAGTCCCCTCTGCCTCCCCCATCGCCCGATGCTCACCTGTTGCATTCCATGTCACTGTACCTAAGGCATTTCACTTTGTCCTTGTCGTGGCCACAGTTATAACGTGAGAGCTGACCAATCAGTTGCTCAGGGTCCTGGAGAAAACTGTGTTTCTTTAGGACCAGTTCCATTTATAGTGGCTGCTTGTTGGGGATGACCGCACACAAGACACCAGAAAAGCCTGATATCTCACAGCCACTCCCCCATCTCCTGCCTGACAGGTAAAATCCTATGATTAAATCATTATAGGACTTTGAGGTTTTGCTAAGTGTTCTGGACTGAACTGTGTCTCCCCAAAGTTTGTATGCTGAAGCCCTAACCCCCCAGTACCTCAGAATGTGACTCTACTTGGAGACAAGGACTTTAAAGACTTAAGTTAAAATGAGGTCATTAAGGGGGGCTTTCATCTAATCTAACCAGTGTCTTTATGAGAAGAAGAGATTGGACACAGACACAGACAGAAGACCATGTGAACACAGAGGAAGACAGCCATCTGCAAGCCAGGGAGACAGGCCTCGGAAGAAACCAACCCAGTCCACACCTTGATCTTGGATCTGCAGCCTCCAAAAATGTGAGGAAGTAAGTTTCTATTATTTGAGTTACTCAGCATGCGGTGCTTAATTATGGCAACTCTAGCAAACTGATACACTCAGATAGAGGAGATCCTCAAATAATGCCATTTCGTTCAGCATTGATGAGATGCCCTAGGAACTTAACTCTTGTCTGAATCAATTAGCCTACGATAAAATTGGTTTTGCTATCCTTTTGCTGCAGTTCCAAGAACCTAATGAAGACATTAAGTAAGGACTTACTGAACAGATGCATAGAGTTGCAAAGGAGGTAAGAGAAGAAGGGAAGACGTTTATGTAGTGGTTTCCTAAACTGGGCACCCTCATTCATCAGCTCATTGAACACCCACCATCTTGTCCAAATCTTGTCCCAGCTGCTGAAGATTCAGCAGTGAGCCGACCAACACATCCCCTGCCCTCAAGGTACTTAGTCTATTGGTCAGCTCTCCTAGGGAGCTTGTTAAAAATGCAGAGCAGCGCCCACTGAATCAGAGGCCCTGGGTGACACCTACTGCCCTGGATAACTTATATCCTGATGAGAATAAACGTATTAGATCCTTCCTCGCTGCACATTTGAGGAAAGGAAATAAATAGTGTAAGTTGCTATAGCTGATGTGGAGGAGCCCTTGGGACAGAAAGAAAAGGAAGCCAGGGATGAGAGGGGCTGAACATCCCCGAAATGACCTTCACCTACATCACAGTCTAGCCCAAGGGCTGCTCTGTTATTAGGGCTGGTAGTTTTTAGGAAACCAGATACTAATAATGTCATCACAGGAAAATGTCAGTGAGAAAATACAAAATGATCGCCACATAGAAAGAAGAGCATTACATGAACAACATTCACAAGTAGAAAAGACTGAAGACTTC
>CM052538.1:60377505-60395191 GCA_028533065.1 Trachops cirrhosus
AACAATCTAACAATAGCCAGAAGGGAGGGGCGAGGGGATGGTATGGGGAAGGGTTTTCAGGAACAACTATAAAGGACACATGGACAAAACCAAGGGGGAGGGTGGAAGCAAGGGAGGGAGGTGGGTTTGGATGGGGTGCGGGGAAGTGGTGGAGAGAAAATGCAGACAACTGTAACTGAACAACAATAAAGTGATTTAAATATATATATGTAAGACACAATTTAAAAATATGGATGGCCTCTTCAAAGTTGAGCCAGAAATGAACAGATGACAGTTCTCACGGATCTTCCCATCAGAATAAACAAAATAGAAATATCTGTTTTAGAGACATGATTCTCCAAACTTTGATGCCTTCATTTAAAGCTGGAGTAATAACATCTTTATATTATGCCACTGAGCTTGAAAATGACTGTTGTTAATCTTTGTTTTTTCTTTCATAAGTGCAGTTGTGAATATAGACAACAGTCATTCTCAGCCTGGATCTGTGAATTTCTGAATTGAAACAGAAGACCATGTATCCAGATTCCCCTTAGAATGTATCACAAAAATAGAACATCAGTCAGCACGCATGGCTGGGAAGTCGCAGGTGGGTGTGTCTGCTTCATCTCAGTTGTGCACAGAGCAATTGTGTAATTCAACACATGGCTTGGAATCAACCATGGAAGGAATATTTACACAATGGCAATCTGTAAATGCTACAGATTTGGGCTTTTGTTCCCCTGCAGACGTGCTTATTACACATTTACTAACACCCCTCTGAATACAAACCGTCTTGTCCTCAGGGGGCGCTGAATGTGGTCCTGGGGCCCTCGATCCCCAAACACTGTCACACGCCGCACACACCGCAGTGGCATTACTTTTGCGCTCACCTGGGTCAGCGCACTGCTCTCACCTGGGGCACTGAAATGGCTTTTGACCTCAACTTTCTTTTTCATTACGACTCATTCTGCTCATTGCTAAAGACTGAAGTTCTTGAAGTGTCATTTTGAAATATAAAATGTTTTCTTTCTCCATTATTTTCCTAACAAAATACCAACTATTCCACATGCTATTCAATGTCCTTCAGTATTACCTGTCCCAAATCTAACTTTCATCGACTCTCCTTGTTAGTGCTCCCATCAGTTTGGACAAAATTGCTTCTGAATTTGCCTTTTCTTATCTCTGAGTCTTGGCTCAGGCTGTGGTCTCCTTCTGGAATGCCTTTCCCTGTAACCATGTCATAATCATACCTACATCTTAAGACCTTGCTTGATCATTACTTCCCCCATGAACTTTCTTTGAACATTTTAGCTATAAGAATTTTTTCTTTTTAACTCATTCATTACTTTTTAACCTTAAAACTCTTCTCTTACACTATCTTGTATTGCAGTTACCAGTTGGATGCTTTATCTCCATGACTTCACTATTTATTAAGGGCATGGATTATGTCGAACAGTATCAATATGTCATTTGTCACTAATATTTAATGATTGTTACTAGTTATTATTTACAGTGCCAACTGCTTTATACATAGTATCAAACGTAGTATCCACAGCCCCACTTTAAAGGGGGACTATTATTGGGCATTGATATACCTGTTTTACCCAAAAGGACTGAGGCTTAAGGAGGTTGAGTAAGGTTACACAGCCAGCCATTGTTACAGCTAGAATTTGAACTCAGACCCACGATGGCAGGGTCTTTGTTTAATTCAGTGCTGTATCCTCAAAACTCAGAAGAGTGACAGGTACATGAAAGGCACTCAATAAGTGTTTGTTGAATAAATTAATAAACTGTATTTCCAAGCACAATCCCTTTGACATTATATAATCAGTAAATATTCTATCATCATCATCTTTAAAAATGAAGAATATTGGTGGCTGTCCTCAACATTAGCTAAATAGTATTAAAGTTGCCCTGCTACCTGTTATTGACAGCTAAATGCAAAAATACTGACTTACATAATATAGGCTGAATAATAAAAATGTAATTTATTGAGCTCAAGTGATATCGATGGCTTAAAATGTAGCTCTAATGTGAGGGAACCTGGCACTCTGAAGAGTTCAGTGCATCCCAAGTCTTATCTCGACACTCTAGCAGTCACAAGAACACCTGGTCTCCAGATCTTGGTCTCTAAATACCATTCTTCCAAAAAAAGGCACTACAGGACTTTGAAGAATGGCTGATTCCAGCACTGAGCTGGGAAAACATAAGATGAGCCTGAAACACGTGATCGTGTCAGAAAGTAGGGAGTTGCTCATCAGAGGGTGGAGATGTTAGAAGGACACAGGAACCAACTGGAAGGAATTCCCACTGACCAGCTATGGGACAATTTAAGCAACAAAAATAAAATATATATAGTAATGGAGTATAGCTCATAAAATAAATTTCCATGCATCATACAGATATAACATATTGAATAAATAAATGGATAGAAAAGACCTCTTTTTCTTACATTAGAATTACAATTAATAAATGTAGAAGGAATAATGGACATAGAAAATTACACTTAAGCAGTAATAATTGTTGCAAGGGAGAATCATCAGTGGTTGCTAAGATTAGTGAGCAATGAGATAATGAGATAAAAAACAGGATGTTTGCACAGTATTGCTAAGGTAGGGTTGTCAAATTCATTTTCACCAGGGACCACATCAGCTTCACGGTTGCCTTCAAAGGGCCGAGTGTAATTTCAACTCCTTAGCAGTTAAAGAGTAGTTACATTTATACAGTCCTAAAATTATTTCAGCCCTTTGAAGGCAACTGCAAGGCTGATGTGGCCCCTGGTGAAAATGAGTTTGACACCCCTGCTCTAAGGCTACTTATTATTACAAAGGGAAAATAGTAACCTTACAGTGGGAAACCTGGCTGATGTCAAAGTGCAGAAAAGACAGTAGACACCATGTATTTCCAGCTATGATGCACTAAGACGGGCACTGCATCAGCTGTGTGGTGTTCTTGCCAAAAATGCAAACACCAGACAAATCTAAATTCAAGGACATGCTTCAGAATGTCTATCCATATTCTTCAAAAGCGGCAAAGTCATGACAGCAAAGAGAGATCAAGGGACCGTCACAGGCTGGAGGGGACTAAGGAGACATGATGGCCAAACACGGTGTGAGAGCCCAGACTGGATTCTGGACTAGAAAAAGAACACTAGTGCGACCAATGGCAAAATTCTTTTACAATTTCTGATAGTTCTATAGATCAGTTAATAGCTACGTGTGCTATGGTTATATAACGTGTTAGCATTACGGAAGCCGGGAGAAGCGTTTACAGGACTCTACAAGTTTTGCAACTTTCTGTCAGTCAAAGTTATTTTGTAGAAAAGGTTAAGAAAAAAATCGTATATGTCTCATTAAATCTATTTTTCCCCAAAGATGGGGCCCTAATAATATACCTAATTTTACATAGAAGTCTGGGGAGATAGTAAATCTAGATCTTGGATTATAGACTTAGAGTTTAGAGTATAAAAGGACCCTTGGAGAAGCAACCCTTGCGTCCACATCACTTTCGGGTGAACAAAGCAAGGCCAAGGGCTACTGAAGTCACACCATCTTGGGGGAACTGGTTCTAGACCCTTTTATCTCCACTCATTTTTACTTCTCTTTCTGGCACTGATGGAGTCAAGTCCAAGAACTCTTTTGATTAATTACTTCAATTTACTCTAAAGTGACCAGGTCTTTTTTAACTTTATTTTTATTGCTGACACTATTACAGCTATCCCCATTTTCCCCACCTCTGCCCACCTCCACCCTGCGCCCCTCCCTCTGGCTGCCACCGCACTGCGGTCTGCGCCCATGGGCCGTTGAACCTGTGCTCTGGCTGGTGCCTTCACCTTCTTTCATCCAGGCTCCCCTCCCCCATCACAGTCTTTTCATAAAAAATGTAATACTCTAATGTCTAATGTGTTTATAATAAAATGATGAAAGTCTTGCTTAAGAAGAATATAATGTTTTGCTTTTCATAAAAACTTGAGTAGCGGCTTGAGAAATGAAAATAAACTTCATATCAATTCGAAGGAGCTCAAGGTTTGATTAAAATGCATTATTCTCCTTGGTTAAAGCCTCCCTTTTATTTCTTCTCATGTGTAGCTCCTTTCTGGCTGGGTTGTTTGCACAAACACACACACACACAGCACTTATTAAAAGAGAAAATGGGTCATTTTATTACATTTGGTATAATCGCCTGAGATGGCTTCATGATCTCCTCATCGTCTGTTGGGGGCCTGAACAAGACAATGACAGCCTTGGCATTCGGCCCATGTTTTCCTCCGGTTTTTATTGCCTGTGTGATTTCTGCTCCTCAGCAAAACCAGCACGTCCCTCTTCTACCCGCCAGGGTCTGGACTATGCATTTAGCAGATGGCCTTGTTTTACAATCATGTTTAACAGAATTAGACAAGATCACTGAATTTCAGGGATTCCCGACCATCACAGCTGTTTCTTCTCTGAAATGCCTTCACTCAATTAATATGTGTAAGATGCTCCTCTGGTCAACCTTAGTTTTCCAGTGAGCACCAGTGTAGAAACCTGAACACATCTACTTTTTGAATAGGAAAAAAATTCTGGTGCCAGCAATAAAAAATACCTATGACTCTTATTTATGTATGCATGCTGATGACAATACGAGGGGGGACCCAAAAAACCCAGAATTGTTTCTCAGAGGGTGGGCCCCTTGTAGTACAGGCTCCCCCCACTAGGTGAGTGTTCTAGAAACCCATCTGTATCTGTGTACTAGCTGGCGTTGTTGTGAGGGGCTGCGTTCAGCTTCAGAGAATTTTTTTTTAGAAGACTCAACACTTTTGCCCAGTTCGTCATGGGTGATTTATCAGCACACCTGCCCACACCATGCTGAGTGTTCAGCAGTGTTTGACCAGAAAACAGCATGACCCCCGTGCCGCACCCTCTCTATTCACCTGATCTCTCCCTGAGCAACTTGTTTTTGTTTCCCGATGAAAAAGTTCTCAAAAGGAAACGTCCAGTGTGGGAGGGGTGAAACGAAAACAGCAGAGGCACTAAAAGGCATCAAAATTGACAAGTTCAAAAACTGTTTTGAGCAGTGAAAAAATACCTCAGTAGGTATATTGCACCAACTGCAGAGTACTTTGAAGGTGACTGAAGTTTAAACATGTAAAAATAAATACACAGTTTTTTATAAATAAATTCCAGTTTTGGGGGGCCTCCCCTTGTATTTATTGTAAGAAGTCTAAAAATAATACTGAGTGATTACACTACATGTTAGAAAAATGATTCCAAATATTGTTTCTATAACAGAATCTCTATATTTTTACCACTGAATCTCCCATGTCTATCCATTACACCCTACTTTCCTTGGGACGCTGAGTCAAAATTCCAGGCTCATCTTTAACATCGTTTCTTCCTCCCACCCCACATCCTCCATCTTCCATCATAGCCCATCAATACCAACTCTTGTCTATTTTCCATTTACACTATTTTGTCAGTTCCTTTCTTTCAATTGCCATTGTCATCATCCTAATTTGGGCTTAATTTGTACTAAACTAAACACCCCCAAATGGCTAAGGGGTTGAGAGGAAGAGCTTTTGCCATTCCTGCTACCCAGTAGAGCATAGTCATGAGAAATGGTAGAAGTCCTTTATGTTTCCTCTCCCCGGGGCATGGGTGAGTGGTGGAATTATACCAGAGCTGGGCAGCAGCCTCCCAACAGCAGGGGCCGTCTCCAGTGAGGACCCAGCCATGGGGATAGTATGACTGGTTCTCAACCCAGCAGGGTGCTGCAGCTATGTTCTTACTCCCATAGTCCTATGTGTCTGGGGCCGGGGAAGTAAATGCCACACTCTAAATTAAGCTTGGGGACTATGGGAACCGAATAAGCAAAATAAAATAATATAAATTAGTGTGCCTAAGAAAAAGAATAGCTCCAAAATATAAAGTGTTGTTTTAAAATTTGATTAAAGAGCTGTCATTTATTAAACTATGTTCTACATACTCTCATTTTAACGGAACCACACCAATTTCATTCTATAAGCAATCTAACTTCATCTTTATATCAACATATAATTGTCTTATTTTACAGATAAGGAAACTGAAGTCAGAGAAGTTAAGAAACTGTCTCATTTGTATATAGCTAGGAAACAGTGGCAGTAAGTTTTAAACCTGTCATCCACCTGTAGCATCCTAGAATGCAGGTTTTCAAAATCTTCGGTGGCCTTACATGTCTGAGAAGTTAAGTAGCTTTGATTCTGTTCATGTTCACCTGATTGATATCCCTTTCTATTATATGCCATTTCACAATATTTTGTAAAAATAAAATAAAACCTTTCCCAACCTAGAAAGCATAAGCATACATAACCCAGTGAAGTGGGTATTATTAGCCCCATAATACCAGAAAAGAAAACAGAAGCTCAAAGAAATCCAGTCCCTCGTCCACTGCCGCACAGCTCGTCAGGGAGGGATGGGGACCCGAAAGCAGTCTGACTCCCCTTTCCTTGCTCACAGGCACTCTGCTCGATGATGTTAAGTCTGAATCCAGAGGTGACTGCACGAATAAGGCTTTCCACCTTGGTGGAAATGGAGGCTTGAGAGCTAAATGGGATTCGTTTATAGAAAAATAGGGAAGTTACATGTCTACTTCCTGAGGTACACCTGCACGTTTCAAATCTGCTATGCTAGTTACCAGGCCTGGTCGCCCACCTAGAAGACAGTTTTCCTCTCAGTAGGTCCCTGGGGATTTGGTGTCAATGTAGAAAGGCTTTTTTTGGGTGGCATTCTTTTTGCAAGAAGACAAGGATCAGGGAAAATGTGAAATAGGGTCATAAATCATGAGACATCTATATTCCCATTTAAGAGGCAGAATTGGGCCCAGAACCAGGTCTAATTAAGAGGAACTCTGACACACCACACCTGAAACAAAAACAAGAGGATACTAAGCAAACAACTAGAACAGGAACGGAACCACAGAAATGGAGAACACATGGAGGGTTAGCAACAGGGGAGTGGGAAGAGGAGAGTGGGGGAAAGATACGAAGAATAAGTAGCAATGAAGGTAGATAGAAAATAGACAGGAGGAGGGCAAGAATAGTAGGGGAAATGTAGAAGCTAAAGAACTTATGACCCATGGACATGAACTAAAGCGGGGGAATGTGGGTGGGAGAGGGTGTTCAGGGTGGAGGGGAATGAAGAGGGGATAATAGGACAACTGTAATAGCATAATCAATAAAATATATTTTAAAAAAAAGAGGAACTCTGAAAGCCTCAAGACTATCATAAGGGATAAAAATTCAATTCAGTGGCACTAATGGAGTTCGCCTTAGCAGAGAACATTTGCCTGACACAGATGAATACACACCGCATTAACGTCATCAGTCACTACAAATTGAATCAGCCTCAGCAGATAAAGGTATTGACTAGCAAATGGCCTCAAATGACCTTTACTGATTGTTAAGGATGAAAAAGACATAATTAAGAGGTAGCCTCTCTGTTCCCTGTCCTACTCCTCTTTCTCCCCTCCCTGTATTCCTGGAGAGAAAAATTATTTCATATTCCTCTCCTCCCTGGCCCTTTCTTAGGAGACTTCACAGGAAGTCAGTGGACTGGCTGTTTACCTGATACACCCTTTATTTCCTTGAACATTGTCTGAGGCACAGCCTAATAAATAGCAATTACTTTCTAAATTAACTGTTTGTCTAAAACTGCAATCCAGGAGTTGAATGTCATTAATCATCCCAACATACAATGTATTTTGGGAAGAAATCACACAGAAGGTATAAATTTTGGATTATTTAATATAGAATACATTATGTGTGAGACACCTCCCCCTCAAAATAACAAAATTAGACTCATACAGTATAACCTATGAAGATAAATTTAACTAGATGCTCTTGAAATTGCTGCGGGTAGGACGCATTTGTGTGTGAATCCGTGTACAAAGCAACGCTAATCCACACTGAGCCCACTGCGATGTCTAGGTTGGTGCCATGAACTATTTCTCAAAAAATGTGTAAGAACACGCTGCAGCATCCTTTCTGCCTGATCCCAGAGGGGAAGAGAAAGCTGAACAACTGAAATCAGTGATGTATATTTAGGCAGCCAGTTGATTGGAATGCTGCCCCAAACCAGAAAAAGCTCTACATATGGAAAATGCTCAATTAGGGGAGGGGTGGTGGAAAGAGACAAGGCTTTAATAAACAGTTGAAGCTGTCAGTTAACTATTAATGATTTCTAAGTATTTATTGAAACCATCTTAACATAACCAACATAAAAGTGAAAGCTGAACCCTAAAACCGAGAAGTCTAATGTTCTCTGCTGAAAACCCTGATTACTGAAACAATTCTTTAAAGCCAATCCCAGTTTCCACAAGGCTGCACAGAGCGCGAATGACAGCGCTCTGCTTCCCGGGCTTGCCTGTGTCCTCGGTGTGATTTGGGTAATCAGGGGCGGTTTATGATTTCGATTACGAACGGTTCTTGTTGCTTCACTTTAAAATGTTCGCTCCATCTTTGGAAAACCCAAAGTATGGCTGGAAAATATTTATGCTCTAAGAACATGAGCTTTAGGACAGCAACAATGAGGTTTGCAAGTTAAGTAACAGGAACTGTGAAATCAGAAGGGAATATGTAAAATAAAGTGATCTAGAAAGGCATCCAATGCAAGCTGTCTTTGTCGATGGAGACCAAATTACTGAGAGGCTTCAAATAGAAGTCTGTGTTGCAAAGTCAACGAGTTTTTATGTCCACTGCAGTTTTTTAAAAAGTCTTTTCTTTTTTGACAGGAAAGGGAGTGTTTGTTTTGTCTACCTTCAAATTCTCGTGAAAGTGACTCTGGAATCCTACACAGACCCTGTGCTATGGGTGAGCTGGCCTTCACCTGTCTGAGAGCTGCTTACACATGATGTATTTCCCAGGGAATGGGCTCCTTCCAGGAAGTGGACTCTCTTAAGGGAAAAGAAAGAAACCTTACCTGGGTAATCATTCTTGTCTATGTCTGAGTCTCCTCTCAACGTGAAGCCGAAGCCAGAAGGCATAGCCTGCGAGGCCCACATTCCTTGCAAAATTTGGGAAGCCTTGGTGTTTAAGCCATGCAGGTTCCCGTTGTAAATGAACACTTTGCCTCTTTGATCTGGGCCTGCAAAGGGCGCACCGATGGCAACGTCTACAGAGACACATGAATGCATTTTGTAAATAAAGAAGAATGTTTTGAACTACAATTAAGCACAATCAAAGAGCAGTGCCATAGAGTTCAAAGGGCTTATTAAGTTTCTCATGAAAATTTGTAGTACTGCAGCAAGAGTTCATTATTTGTTGTCTTTTATCCACTCAATGCAAAAGGTACAATACGAGATACTTAATACCAATACCTGCCAAAGGTACTAATGGATACTGATCTGGTGAGAATAACCCCTCGGGCTATTTTGCTAGAGCAAACTCCTATTCATTCCTTGAAGTTCAATCAAGAATCCCACTACATGTTGGTTCTTAACTTAAAGGCCCTGAAAATGAAGTGCCCAAGATTTTGTGTGAGCTTGCGTGTTGAGGAGAGAGTACTTATAAGACATTCATAAATTCCTAACTTAAAGACCACAACCTTAAACTAAGAATTTAACATTATTTTATTGCAAACATTAAAGATGACTGCCAGCTGAAGTTTACAGAACAATTAAAATTCAGCGTCCTCTATATATAACCCATGCAGATTAATCAGAAGGCCGTGTTACCTGCTAATACATGAACATATATTTATTTGTTCTTGACTTGGTACATATGGGAGATTCTCTAGTTCTCCTCAAGTCACTATATCCAAATATCAATTTTAAAAATGACCGTTGCCTTTATTTAGAGCTGTTACATAATACCCTAAATCAACTTGAGAAAATTTCCGTGTAATACCTATATTAATCAAAACATATACATTTTAAATTGCCTTGAGATTGTTGATAGTTTATTAAAAATCAACTGTATCACACACACCACTGTGAATAACTCAAGATGTCCAGGCAACAGCAACCCTGAATTATGACACATAAACAATTTCCACACACTGCTACAAATTACCATTGTATCCATCTTGATTCAGGTCTCCTAGGTGTGCCACTGCGCTACCAAATCTTCCAAAAACCTCGGTGCCTGTGAGGACCTGCGGGTCTTCAAAGAGGAGAGCGCTCACTTGCATATATAGGTAAACTTGACCCACTTCTCTAGGGTTACTCTCGAATTCACGTTCCATAAAGAGAGGGGCCCCAATCAATATGTCATCCATTCTGTAGGGAACAAACGCAGAGGTCAGCACACTGGCAGACATGAGGTCCTTTTGGGGACATTTTAAATCAACTATGTTAGTACATTTCCATTGGTGTTTTTCCTTTTGCAAAGGGCATTTTACAATTATCGACTTTCTTTCACTGTTTTGTTATATCTATGGAATAGAATGCTGCAAGGAAAAAAGAGTTGCTAAATCATCACACTGAACTTTTTAACTCTGTTAAAAGTGACTACTTTAAGAAAACCATAGAAATTTCACCCTTTTCAGCTTTGAGTGCATTTCCAGAAACTGTGATACACAAGTGAAACATATCGAAAGGACCTAAATACATTTTTGTAACAGTGGATTACTAGTTTCCAGAATTTATATAACAATAAATTTAAATTATGAAGTTTTCTTGCAATAATAAGGTTTAAAACAAATTTGTCCTATTTCCTGTTGCTATCATCATTTAAATAAAACAGAGACCAGAGAGGGTTATAACACTGGCTAGAAAGATAGAAAATAAAATTTTCATCCCAAAAGAGAATTTATAGTTTTTTTTTTAAATGTAGGTATTATAGCAGAAAACTAATAGATAACTTTTAAGGTTGAATAAAATTCAAGAAACAGACACCTAACCACATTATTTAGAGAAAAAGACAAACACCAAGAGAATAAAAACCAAAAATGGTTAAAGGTATTTCCTTTACAAAGCCAGATAGCAAAAAAAAAGTAACCGAATAGAGCCTTCTAAGCTATTCAGGGCTTTAAAAATATATGCACACATTATTTTTACTGAAAAAATTTTAAGAAAAGTCACATCAACCAAAATTCATAATTTGATCTGTACTAATGACCTCTATTAACACCTGTCTGGAGGTGCCCGACCCTGGGAAGTGCAATATTGTGAGTGGCCCCAGGCAGAAGTACAAGTCTGCATTTGACTTGCGTGTCTGTGTAGATCAGGTAATATGGAGAAGTTTCCCAAGTAAGCTAATTACTAAAATTTTATCATTAATCTAAAAGGCAGGGATAAAGTGGCAACAGATATTGAGAGCAAGACACCTTTTTCACAGGGATCTGCAAGACACACCAGCCTTACTCTGGCCCACCCCTCTCTCCAACCTGTTTTCCTACTAGTGTTCACCATGCTTCTCAGGATGATTCAACAGACACCCTGTATACCAACTATATTTAAGATACTATGAGAAGTGATTTAAAGAATTCAGTGACTCTTAGGTCAACCCTGTTCCTAATTAACTGAAAAGTGAGGTCAAATTGCTCCTCATATAACAATAAACAAGGAAGGCACAGCAAGAAGAATGAGTGGTCCAAACGAAAGGCTGGGAATTCCAGATGGGGAGAGAGCCAGAGCTGGTACTTGGAGGGTGTTAAGGACAGCTCCGGGAGAGAAAGTGTTGAACCTGAGTGGGATTCTGACAGGCAGATCTAGAGGCAGGCTTTCCAGGTGGTGGCGCTGTGAGCCCAGGCTAGTGTCCCTGTGTGGTGTCAGGGAACAGTGAGTGGTTTGGAAAGCTCCATGCTAGAGGGATGCCTATGATTTCTATTGGAAAAATAAAATAAAATATACAAAGAATTTTTTAAATGCATAATATGAAATAGCAATAATAATATATAATAACATAAAATATAATATTGTTATGTATAACCCTATATATTATTATCACATAAAATCAATAATAGATGGTTATATAATACAAACAATAAGAAAATAACCCATTAAAAATCAGGCAAAAGATCTGAATAGACACTTCATCAAAGGGAATATACAGATGGGGAATGTGCATTTGAAAAGATGCTCAGTATCACATATCATTAGAGAACTGGAAATTAAAACAACAGTGAGATACCACTACACACCTATCTGAATGGCCAAAATCCAAAACATTGACACCACCAAATGCTGACGCGGGTGTAGAGCAACAGGAACGCTCACTCATTACTGGTGAGAATTCAGAATGGTACAGCTCCTTTGGAAGATGGTCTGGCAGTTCCTTACAAAATGAAACACTCATACCACATGATCCGGCAACTGCATGCCTTAATATTTACCAACACAAGTTGAAAACATGTCCACATAGAAACCTGCACATGACTGTTTAGTTTTATTCATAATTGAAAAAACTTGAAAGCAACCAAGAGGTCTTTCAACAGGTCAATGGCTAAACAAACTGTTATGTCCAGACCAATGCTGACAGCACCAAATGCTGGTGAGCATGTGGCACATTAGACACTCTCATTCATTGCTGGTTGAAATGGGAAACAGCACAGCCACTTTGGAAGACATTCTGGCAGTTTCTTGACAAGCTAAACATAGGTCTACCGTATGATCCCATAGTCGCTCTCCTACGTAGTTACCCACACAAGCTGAGAAAACATGTCCACACTAAAACCTGCAATTGCCCAAAACTGGAAGCAGCTAAGACACCCTTCAATAAGTGAACAGATAAACAGACACTGGTGCATCATACGATGGAATAATTTTCAGCAATAAGAAGAAATGAACTATCAAGCCACAAAACAACACAGACAAACTATATATTGTTAAGTGAAAGAAGCCAGTCTGTGTGATTCCAAGTTTATGACATTTGGAAAAGGCAAAACTATAGAGCCAGTAAAACGACCAGTAGTTGGCAGGGGATGGGTGAGCTGAAGGGTGAATAGGTGGAACAGAAGACAAGTTTACGGCAACAAAACTGTTCTCTCTGATACTGTATGTGGACCCATGACGTAGGCATCTGGCAAAGCCCACAGAGTGTACAACACAGAGTGCACCCTCAACTATTTAGTTAACGCTGTACCAACATGGGTTCATCGACTGTAACAAGTGTACCAGCTCCCAGAACACCGAGGGCAGAGGGGAGAGGGAGTGTGTGTGAACTCCCTGGACTTCCTGCTCAATTTTTCTGTAAACCCAATTCTGCTCTAGAAACCTAAAGTTGATTAAACAAAGATGATACTTGCAAAAGTACGTTGAGCACAGATAACATGAATATAGCATGAGTTTTAGCATTATACTAACCTAGATTTAAAATCTGGCTGTTAGTAACTAGCTGTGTCATATTGAACAAGTCACATTACCTCTAAAATGTGGGTAAGAGAGAAATAGGCTACTTCATTAGCTGCATCACTGAACATCTCTGTCATTCTCTCCCTCCAAATGTGCACACATACACGCAGGTTATACAACAGTATTTAATAAATGATAGGTACGATGGAGGCATTGGGCTAGCCATTGATGGGAATACACAGCATTTTACCCTATAGCAATAGAAACAGAAAGAGTTCCTGTTAAAGGAGCAAAACGCATTCTCGTTTTCCATCTCTTGCAGAGCTCTAGGAGCGAGAGAAAGGTGAGCCCATAACACTGGGATAGTGTGGGGCCTCAGGGACTTCTAGAAGATGCTGTCGCCGTCTGCCCACAGCAGGGGAAGTCACACATGGACGGAAAAGCACCTTGAGCACAGACCTCACAAACCTGTAGGGAAGGAAGGGGGACTGAAAGGCAGGCCCACAGAAGAGCTCTTACTTTGGTCTCTGATTCCAAAACATAAGTTGGATTGCTATACTTAGGTAAAACTTTTTTTTTAATGTTCCAGATATATTTGCTTAAAAAGTATTGCCTTTGCTCGTGATCCCGTTGTGCTCCAGGCAGAAAGGGGAGCAGGGAACGGGGTCATCATAGCCCCTGGCCTTCCCTCGCAGGAACCTGGTTGTCTTTCTCTCTCTGTTACTACTAAGGCCAGTACGCAGAGCCATTTGTTAAACACCGAATTGTGAGTGTTGCTGCCTTGTAGTTCAAAAACATCTAAAAGCACTGTCTCCCTATCACAGAGACTGAGGGGGGCCATTTTCTCATTCTGTACAGAAGGAAAAAGTCAGATCATTGTTCCCTGGGGGTATGAACAGGACCTGGGCCTGCGCGGTCACTCACTGGTTTCTCAACGCCAGCCCCTGGTTGCAGAAGTAAAAAAGTGTTTGACCTGTTGTTGTGAAAGTCCAGCAAGTCCAAGAAATCTTTGGATTCTTGGAGTACTATGACAGCACTGATTTATTTTTTTTGAAGTACGTGCTCCTAGATATTGTCTTCCAAATGTTCTAAATGCCAAAAAAAGAGACATTTGTTCTTAATTTATAATTGTGTTCTCATAAGGTTGAGAGACAGTAACTGTCTTGAATTCAGTTGGTACAATACGCCTTGTAGAACACTTTGCACTAAGTGCCAATAGTTTTTCTGTTAGCAATACCACTTAAGAGCCACAGTATATATTGTTGTTTAAGCTGCTATTATTAAATCTCAATTTGCAGTTCATTAGTGGATTGTGAAATCAATTTAATGGGTCTTAATAAGAAATTTTTTAAATGAAATTAATATAATATAAAATATGGAAGTGAGTAAATTACACATCAGGATAGATGTTGTTCCTTGAAACTTTTGTTCCAATTGTGTATGTGTGCATCCTGGGCTGCAATGTCAAATGTATTTCTTACTATGGACCACGAAGCAAAAAAGTCTTTGAAGACCACTGCAGGAGGCTATGTGAGCTATTTCGGTTGTTTCAAAATTTATTCATCAAATCCTCTTTCTGAATATATCCAATTCACGTCTAAAGTTTTAAAATATTTATTGGTAAAGATGTTTTTCATTGACCTTCTGATAAAGCAGGTGTATAATACATATCATGCAGCCTGTCACTGTATATATTCTTAGGATGGCACCCAGCCTACCACACAACTGTGTGTGTATGTGTGTGCATACACATATGAAGAAACAATGATCAGGTTTTCACTAAAAACTATATTCTCTGTTTGGCTCACATTGGTGGTTTGGATGAGATCTAAGATATTATGTGAAGGCATTTTATAAAAGTAGGATATATGTGCTAAATTTCACTTTATTTAACATGTCTAATGTTTAAGCAGTTTTCTTTAAATCTCTGTATAGCTTTAACACAGGTTTAATTTGTGTCTCTTCTTTATGTCTAAATCCACTCTGGTAATAATACCATGTAAAGCTCAATTATTCATCCTTCACATGCTGTTTGCTATAGAAAATTATAAACATATTCCTGAAAAGCATAGCATAAATAATGATTATGAGAGGGTGAGGGAACCCACCAATGAGAATAGTCAATGCGAAAAATCTGAATTTGAGTTTTCTGCAGCCAAATGGTATTAATGTGTTGATTTAACACATAAACTTTGTTTCCTTTTTCCCCCAATAATACATATTACAGGTTAATGCCCCTGACTAATTTTCAGAATGTAGTTATTTACTAAAAAAGACTGTTTACCAGAGTTGATATCTAGTCAACTGAATTTTTTATAGAAGGCCAGAACTAATATGGCTTATGGATTATATTACAGATCAACTTAATTTATAATCTCTTAGTTTTCTAGATTTCCTACTTACTTGAATCATAATGATCTCTCCTGTATGAGAAAACATACTTGGGCTAAATCTAGCACCAAAACAGTTACCCAGAGCTGTTTCCTTCCAAATAAATATTCTCTAAAATGCTCTCAAGTTGACTAGCTGCTAGGAATCTCTTTAAATTATTTCCCTTTAGCCGTTCAGATGCTAGAAACAGTCCAATGGCTTAAACTGTAATTCTGTGAATTTCTGAAATAGTGTAAATACTATAAGTTTCAAAAGCCATTAGAAAAAAACAGATTTGCTTGCTTGGGCTCAAGATGAAAAATACCATCTCCATTTGTTGTTAAGTTTATCCAGAAATCCCTAACAGAGTTTACATTGACAGGGTTTGTAGCTCTGGCTATTTTAAGATAACTAAACTGAAGTCAATTTCGCCAGCTTTGTTTACATTTTCAAAACAGTCACAGGCCTGACGCTATCAACCACCAACCAGCACGCACACAACTGTCTGGTCGGAACTCTTGGAGCCCACCTGTACACCTGGAGACTATTTTAGATTTTAAAAATGGGGGTGAGCCTGGCCAGGTGGCTCAGTTGGTCGGGCATCGTCCCACAGGCCAAAAGTTTATGGGTTCGATTTCCAGTCAGGGCACATACCTAGGGTGCAGGTTCTATCTCCAGTCAAGGTGCTTACGGGAGGCAACTGATTGATGTTTTTCCCTCATATTGATGTTTCTTTCTCTCTCTTTCCCTCCCTCCCTCCTCTCCTCTCTCTCTAAAATCAATAAAAACATATCCTCAGGTGAGAATTAAAAAAATTGTGGGGGGGAAATTCTCAACAATTCACTTATTTGATCACATTACTTAATGCCACAGTCTTTTTTCCCTTTGATGCTGAGCCCTTGGAGCATTTGTGGCGACCTTGCTTTGGTTGTACAATGGCCAGAAAAGATGACATGGGCTGTGGAAGAGTTCTCGCTGCATAAGCTCATTCACAATAGCGCCTCATCATCTCTCAGTTGGAGAAAGGAAAGTCTATTTCAATAACATGAAACGTAGAAGTCCTAACTTCTGAATCACAATCAACTATCTGTGATGCTCTTACTCCTAATCCGCATCCCTGCACAGCATCCACTCTGGTTCAAGGTTTAAAAGGCAAGATACGAGATGAAAGAGTGGGGCAAAGGTTAAGTTTACAGTTGTGAGTACAGGGAACAGAGTTTGCTTTATTTTCCATGCATACCACTGTAAATCTACTTTTGCCCAACCCTGAATATATGATATGACTTTGGGTAAAAAATGGGAATTAAATCTTGAATTTAGTACTAAACTCAGCTAAGTGATGAATGCTCAATGATACTTCCTTAATAACTGATAAATTCTAGAAAAGCTAGAAGAGCTTTGTAATTTTTTCAAAGTTGTAGGAGTTATAGATTCTGTAAAATTATTCATGAATGATAACCAATGACTCAGGAAAATGTAGCAGACTAGTGTGGCCATTTTCAATACAATGAAACAAACTGAATTTGCATTTATGCCATGGCCTTAAGAACCATTTACAACTGAATTCTCTAAAATCACCAGTCAGTTATTTTTAGCACAATTAAAGACAACTGTAAAGTTCTTTGGTGAAATGACTTTGAAATTATGATTTTATATTTTTATAAAGTAGAAGACCTTGCTTATAAATAGTGGAAATTATTAAAATGTGCACTTAATAAATAGAAATATAGGTTTTTTAATCAAGAGCCAATATAGAGTAAAACATTTTTTAAAATTTTTTTAATATATTTTGATTATGCTATTACAGTTGTCCTATTATCCTCCCTTCATTCCCCTCCACCCTGAACACCCTCTCCCACTCACATTCCCCCCCTTTAGTTCATGTCCATGTGTCATAAGTTCTTTAGCTTCTACATTTCCCATACTATTCTTGCCCTCCTCCTGTCTATTTTCTACCTATCATCCATGCTACTTATTCTTCGTACTTTTCCCTCCTCTCTCCTCCTCCCACTCCCCCGTTGCTAACCCTCCATGTGATCTCCATTTCTGTGGTTCCGTTCCTGTTCTAGTTGTTTGCTTAGTTTCTTCTTGT
>CM052538.1:60395691-60452844 GCA_028533065.1 Trachops cirrhosus
TCTCCTCATTTTTTGGAATTCTTATTTCTTCATTCTTTTCTGGTTGTATATTTTTTTCTTCCTTCTGGTCCACTTCAGTGATGTGAGACCCATCTTTCATTCCATCACCATTGGTTCCCTGTGCATCTTTCTTCATTAAACTTATTGTAGCCTGCATTTTTTCATCTAATTTGCGACCAAAATCAACCAATTCTGTGAGTATCCTGATCACCAGTGCTTTGAACTATGCATCTGATAGGTTGGCTATCTCTTGATCGCTCAAAAGGATGGGTTCTGGGGCTTTCAATTCTTCTTCTGTTTGAGCCATCTTTTTGTTGTTTTTTTCTTTTTGGTCTTGTCGAGCTCCTGTAGTGAGGGGCGGGGCCTTAGGTGTTCACCAGGATGGGGCACCCCAGTCACTGGGTTGTGACGCTGTGTGTGGGGACGGGGTTGAGAAGGAACAATGGCACTTGCTTTGCTCTCTGTAGGACCTCAGACCCTTCTGCCACTTTCCGTAAGCCAACTGGGCCCCTCTGGCACCAATTCTGGTGTGGGTGGGCCTGTGTACCCCGTGGGACCTTCCTTTTCAGTCAGTGACCCAAAGCTCCACTTCCCAGTGCTGGGACCCTGAGTTGCGTGCAGTGCCTTCCTTTACAATGGCCGCCTCGCTGGGTCTGCAGGTCGCCACCCCCTGGCCGGGGCCCACCAGCCACCACTGCTTGTGCGCCCAGGGTCTGCCTGCTGCGGACTTGCAGGCCACCCCGGTTGCTCAGGTCTCTGCTCTGCGGCCCTTGCCCGGCCCGACTCCACCCCTCCTACTGGTCTGGATGAATGTGTCTATTTTTAAATCCTTGGATGTCCAACTTCTTTACATTTCAATTTTCTGTCAGTTCTGGTTGTTATTTTGTTTCTCTATTGTTGTTGTCCCTATCTTGGTTGTGTGAGGAGGCACAGTGCGTCCACCTATGCCTCCATCTTGGCCGGAAGTCTAGAGTGAAACATTTAAAACATAGATTTTATTCTGCTATCACAACCCTTATTTAAGGTTACTGGAATCTATATGTATGTGTACATCTATATCTATGCACATAGATGTACACAGACTATATATGTTTATGTATGCATATATATAGGTGTATATGGGTAGATAGATAAAACTACGTGTGTGTATATAATGGAATCTAAAAAACGTGCATTCATAGAAAGTAGGCTGGTGGTTACCAGGGGTGCAGAAGTGGGGGGATGGGGAGAAGTTGGTCAAGGGCACTAAGTAGCAGCTAGGCAGGGTGAGTAAGTCAAGGGATCTAAATGGGCAGCATGGGGCTGTAGTTAATTATGCTGCACTGTATCCTGGCAATTTGCTGAGAGAGTAGACCCCTGGTGCTCTCTTACCACCCCCCACACAGATCACATCGTGGGGTGGATACAGATAGATCACACTGGTAGATGTTTGTTAGCTTGAACACAGTGGTCATTTTGGTATGTATATTTATCGGATCTCTGCTGGAAATCTGGTCAGGAGAGAGAACGGCAAAGCACTTCTCAAAACGAGGCCATGTGTCTGCACAGAGCCATCCAGGGCCTGAGAAGTCACGGACACCCGTGACCTGCTGCCCTTCTCGTCTTGCTCTACCAGCTCATGTCTCTGCCCCGCAGGTTGTTTCCGACCTTCCCTGAGGACGAGTGCCCCCGCCAGGCGTTGAGGCCACTGCCTGTCACTGTTCCTGGTGGCTTTCAGACGCCCGTTCTGGGATCCAGTATAAACCCAGAAACACCAGAGGCCACACATTTCCTATTTGCATCTGTTTGAAAGCCGACAATATCAAATGATTAGTCTAGAAATACAGGTGCCGCAGAGATGATGGCAGATTATATCTTCCTTACTGCAAGCTCAGACTTCACCTGAGTTGTCCGTCTGTGTTTGAGATGAAGGGCTCTGAGGGGCTTCTAGTGCACACTCCCTTACAACAGGACCTTGCATTTACATAGCATGTAAATAATTATAAATAGTCAATTATGTATACACTGAGACTCGAGGGGCACCTCGTTTTTTTAAATAGCAATATTGAGATAGTGGACACACTGGTCAGTGCAGTACGAAGCCTTCATGCCGAGTTCATCTGTGTCCCACCAAGTGCTGTGCGGCTCTGGGGGCGGGGAGCCCTTGTGCTCGTGGAGTCACCCTCTGTTCAGAGAGACGTGTCTGCACCGCACCCTAAAGGCCACTGTGGGACTTCCTGTTTTCCTTGAAGAATGGACAATTCTCCATGTTTCGGACTCAAGTTCCTCTTCAGCCATTTGCTTTCTAAATTACTAAAAGGCTCTGATAACAAATATAGTTCCTCCAGGTTGGAAATTGTGAATGGTCATCCTAATTGTTACTTTCTTTTCACAACTCGGACAGCTGAAGGTTGAAGCAATTTAATTTTAAATCACTGCCTCCATTCCAATGGACCTTTGAAATCTATCCAGACTGCAGCCACTTCTACTCCCGCCACCGCTGTTGCTCTGCCCCACGCCTCTGTGCTGCCTCGCCTGGCTTCTGGCAATGAGCTTCCAGAAGGCCTCTGGCCCCTGAGACCCAACAGACAGAGCGTGCCTGCTAAGACTGAAGTTGGGGCAAGTCCTGCCTCACTTAGAACCATCAGTGGCTCACAAGATGAGAGGTGTCCTTCTTGGAAACAGACCCATTCTGCTCGTGGCAGAGCCAGGGAGGCACTGTGTAAAGCAGTCGAGAGTAAATGCCTTGCTCACAGACCTTCACAACCCCACCTCCCCCCATCTTTGAGGTCCTGCCTCTGGGAATTTGAACACTCTTCCCCCCAAATCATTGTGCTTGTCCCCTTACCCCCTTCAGGTCTTTCCTCAACTGTAACCTTAACACCCAGGCCTTCCCTATCCACCTGATTTAAAATCACATCCCTCCCAATATTCCCTATGCCCTTGTTTCTGTTTTTATAAGTGGGATTAATAGACTTCATTTTTAGAGCAGTTTTAGGTTCAAACAAAATTAAGTAGAACACACAGTCTCCACACACCCCTCTCCACCCTGCAGGCATGGCTGCCCCTTTATCAACACCCCCGCCAGAGAGGGACACGTGTCACAGTCGATGAACCTGCACGGACACAGAGTAAGTGCCCAAGTCCACAGTGTGCAATAGGGCTCACTTTTGGTGTTGGATGTTCTGTGTGTCCTCACCAATGCACGATGACACGGATCCACCTGCGTAGTTATCACACAGAACAGTCTCACTGCCCTAAAAACCCTCTGTGCTCCGCTGTTCGTCCCTCCTTTCCTGCTAGTTCCTGGTGACCACCAACCCTGTCACCATCTGGTAGTTTTGCCTTTTCCGGATTGTCATACAGTTGGAGCCATACACTGTGGAGACTTTCAGAGTGACCTCGTTCACTTAATAATGGGCATTTAAGTTCCTCCATGTCTTTTCATGACTTGACAGCTCATTTCTTTTCAGCATTAAGTAATATCCCATTGTCTGGGTATAACACACTTTATTTACACATTCGTCTATGGAAGGACATCTTGGTTGCTTTCAGCCCTTCTACTGATCTCCTGCATAGTGTTCATCATGATCTAACATACACTTACTTGTTTATTTTTTGCCATTAGCTTCCACACCCCCCAACTCAAGTATAAACTTGATGAGGGTAGAGGTTTTGATTTTGTTCTCTGCTATATCCCAGCAGCTAGAGCAGTGCTAGTGTATGGTAGATGCTCAAGAAATATATGTTTAATGAAAGAATAATGAAAAGATATTTTCCAGAAGGTACAAAAGTTACTAAATGCATCTCCAATCATAAGCCACCACATAATGTATAAAGAACATTTCTAGCTACACAAAGGTCCAGCTAATGTGTGTCAATCATGAATCTAAAGGGCTTAGGCCAGATCCTGGAACACAGTCGTATTCTTCAAATATCTGCCTTCTGCAAAAATGCAAGCTCCATTCACCACTATATTCTGGGCACTGAGCACAATGCCTGGCACACAGTAGGTGCTCCAACAAGATTAATTGGATGGATAATCATGATGTTCATCTCAGGTTATTGATTTTCTTACTTGATCATTTGTTTTATCTGACAAGTGCTTTTAGTGAACCAAAGAGATGCTTAATAATTATTTTTAAAGTAATAACTTAAACACAAACATAATTAATTTATCATGTTGTTTGGCCCAAGTGCAGCTTTAATTTACTGCCATAATCTGAAAAATAACATGATTATTGCATCTCCTCCATGGTGTTACTAGTCTGTCAGTTAAAGCAACGTCAAGAGAAAAATTTTTTTAAAAAGAGAAAAATATTTTTGTAAAAATATAACTTGCTAAAGTTATAGCTTGAATGTATAACTTGCTAAAGGGTGAAAACGGACAGGTGAGCAACTCTTCAATGGCTATGGATTTTGAATGGTCAAGGACTAGTGAATTCATAAAAATTAAAGATAAAACTAAGTAAAATAGTTCTTTTCCAGAAGTAGCAGATGTGGAAAATCTCAAGCATAAACTAGGATGACAAAGAATTCTTTAGGAGATACATCCTCTTGCCCTGAACAAAAAAATTAAAAAAAAAAAGTTAAAATAAGAGAGCCTCTATCTTGTCAAGGAGATATGGAAGGATGTATTTCATTAAGGGAAAAAATATAGCATTTTTGTGGATGAGTATATACATGGTGAGTGAGGAGGTTCTTATTAACTTACCCATCACTGTTAACATCTGATATTGCAACTGTATATCCGAAGTAAGATGCCATCTGCAAAAGAAAACCATGCAATGACATATTTTACATTCAGAAAGCATTTTCATAGTCATGCCTCAATCCCTGAAAGACTAATCTCATTGCAGCACACTGCTGCACTGAACTTCACACACTGTTGGACGTGGGCAGTCTTGGGGTCATTTAGTCTAACCCCTGACCCAAGGCGTCATTTCCCCCAGTACCCCTGACAGCCACTTGGACACCCTCGGAAAATGTTCAACAATCAGTCCATTCAATTTATAGACTCAGTTATTAGAATGTTCTTTACTAAAATTGGCCCTTTTGTAACTTCTAGTCCTTAATCCTACCGAGTTCTGCAGTCTAGAGCCTCACAGAATAAATTTAATTCCACTGCTATATGAGATCTCCTATGGAAAAATTTTCAGCTGGTATACCATCCCGGCCCCTTTTTCTTAGAGACACTACCAAACAGAAGCTGGTACCCCGTGAGCACACCAACACTCTTCTTGAGTAGTATTTACACTCTGCTTTGGGTTTTTCATATCATTGAAGAATAACAAAGGCTTTAATTTGGGGGAAATGGCATCTCAGTATCAATTCATATTGTGTTTATTGTCAAGTAAGGTTCCTAGGTTTTTTCTGAGTGTAACTAGTGTGCCATAATCTCCCCCCATTCTAGCTCACAGGTTTTCCTTCTCACCCTATGCTTTCAAGATTTATAGTCTTCTCAGATTTGGCCCACAGTTTCAGCTTGTCAGGATATTTTTGTTTCCATACTCTGCCATCCAGTGCTTTCGCTGACTCAGCAGTGCATCGCCTACTAACTTAATCAGTGTGCAGCCCACTCAGAGTGTGCCCCACAGAAGGCGAAGGTGTTGGTGTGTGTTGTTCACTCTTCTACCTGCACCACCTGGCCAGGCTTCCTCTAACTCAAAGTAGATGCCAGGTGCCAGGTACTTTCTGCAAAGGGAACGAATACAGGACTGAACAAGTGTCACAAGAATTCGATCCCCCCGCTCTTTTCTCTACTCCAAACATTTACAGTAACACTTTTATTCCTGGCTGGCATTGTGTGCCCTTCATCCAGAAGAATCTCATCATTTACATAGTAAGTTCTCAGCTTCAAGACTGCAAAACTAGGTGATGTTAAGGATGAGAAGTTTTAGAAAAGCCAGATTTAACAATGTTTAAGGAACTTCTAATGTAAAACAAATGTAAACTGTAAAACAAGAAACCCTGCCAGATTTTCATTAAACCATTAATTATCACCACTTGGGAAGAGTTGCTCAAAATTCATAAACCCAGCCAACTTCACTATCATCCCAGCCTTATTTCTCCATATGTGCCTCACGGGTGTCATGACAGACTTGTTAAATGCTTTGTTGAAAACTGCAGAATAATGGATAGACTGAAGCCCCGATCTGGGGGGAAGGGGAATGTCACAAATGCTCTGTGTTCATCGAAAAACTCTATTAATCGTAACTGCATGACAAATATATTACTCCAATTCTCTAGTTAAGAGTTGAGCATTTCAGCATTTTATACCATAATGCAGAAGGCCAAGATGTGACTTGGCCAAATTCAATTGAGTCTTGCTAGACACTTGGTTACCTGAGTTGGTAGAGTTGGGAGAAAGTATTGGATGCCCAGAGAAACCAGTAGTGCAACTCATGACTGGCTGCCTCAGATGGCAGCACCACATCCACTGTTTTAAAGAAATGTGGCAGCTTTCAACAGGTCCCAAGACCCAGGAAAATGCAGGATGTTGGATGAAGTGTGACCGTGGGGCATGTTACTTCGGGAGAATGACAGCAGCCTGTTTGCAGGCAATTAGCCCATGCTTACTAAGCCCTCAGCCAGTGAGTGTGGTAAGGAGCACTTGCTCCCTGTGAGGAAGGGAGCAGAGCCAGATAGCTTGTCAACCTCTGTATAAGTTTGTGATCGGGGAGGGCTCCAGTCACAGTGAGAAGGGGAGGCAGAGCCCAGGATCACTGCCTCTGCCCAGTACAGGGGGACATCTGAGAAGCCCGTGTCCTCTCAGATGGAAGGTGGGTGCTCACAACCAGGCACTACATACAAGGCTGCCATAGAACAGGATTGCTCTCAAATCCCAGTGGCATTTTGGCTTTTAAGGATCATAATCTGTCTTTATAGGGTTTTCACAACCTGAAATTATCATGGACATTAATCTATTTAATGAACTGTCACCCCCCTCCCAGCCACCTGCTTCCCCCACACTGCTGCACAAGAACTGGGGTCTCATCTGTCGGGTGTGTGGCAATAATCCCAGTGCCTAGGACAGCTTCCAGAGCATAGTAGGCGCTCAGTAAATATTTATCTTATAAAAGAATAAATGGTATAAAAATTACTACATGCTATTAGTGCCAAGTGACATTATTTGATATTAAAATATCCTCACCTGTTCACCAGTGAAATTCTGAATAGAAGTCATATCTGTAGAGTTAATGATTGAAACCTGAAATCATAGAAATTAGATAGGTTACATCATTTGAAATAGAATTAGAGAAAAAAATTTAACTATAACTTAAATCATTTTTAAATTTTGGAGAAGAGTGATAAATGATTAGCTATATGTAAAATGAAAGTGCAGCCCATAAGAATGATCTTTAAAAAATCCCACTGAACTTTTTGTGTATGGTTAAGTCTAGGGGTCCTTTCAGACAAAATGCATATTACTACTCCGAAGTGGAGAAGTAAGATTTGAATTCAAGAACATTGAATTCAAATTTTGCTTCCTTTGAATATTTCTTGAGAGCAATTAATCTGATGGTTGGTGAATTGATCTAATAAGGATTTTTGTATAGATTCATGCTATTATGAGAAATTGGAGATTATGCCTCTTTGCAAAAAATGAAATTTTAAGATCATATTCATGTAGCAAAATTATTCCTTGTAATTCTATTCAGCCCACCTCAAATCTATGAATATTATAAGTTTACTAGACTTTTTAAAAATAAACATTATTTCAAATATTTTCATTTAAAAAGTCCTTATTTTTATAAGGTCTATTTATTTCCTTTTCTTAATTTTGTACTAACTAGTTATAATGGATCTGAATAGCATTCCCCCAAAATCCATGCTGCTATTTGGAAGTAGGGTCTTTGCAGATGAAGTAAGTTAAGGATCCCGACATAAAATTCTCCTGGATTTGGGGCAGGCCCTATAGCTAATGACTGGTGTCCTTATACGAAAAGGAGTGGGCACACACAGATACAGATGGGAGAAAACCACATGAAGACTGGCACAGAGATGGGAGTTAAGTCACTGCTTGCCCAGGAGAGGCGGGAGCCACCTGAAGCTCAGGAGACAAGAAGAACCCCCCTAGATGCAGGGGGGAAAGTGTGGCTCTGCAGACACCTTAATTTCAGGCCTCTTGAGAGAGTAAATTTATGCTGTTTTAAGCTACCCCATTTATGGTCATTTGTGATGGCAGCCCTTCTAAGAATACTAATGAAATAACAATTTCACACTAGTGAAATAACAATTGATTTTATTATTGCTGCTACATGACACATTAAAATGTTGATCATATCAACAATGGGTCCTCTGTGACTATCCCTAGATTACACACAAGGATCAGGCAGGCTCCAAGGGTGTGTGACCTGTGCGGTCACACAGGGACCCAAGGTCAGATGGGCCCCACCCTTGCTTTCATGCCCAGCTACCATGTCCTGGAATTCTTAATAATTTTGAACAAGCTGCCCTGCGTTCTCTTGCACTGGATCCCACCAGTTATGTAGCTGATTCTGCACATGGATCAGAACAAAAGATCTGGCCTTCTTTTTAGAAACAAAACAAGCACGGATCACTGGGGCTTTCTATTTAAGGGTATTTTAAAAGATTTAAAAGTTGTATACACAAGAAAACATTCTGTAATGTATCCTTAGTACTCACATATCCAAAATTCTGTGCTCCTCTCGGAACTCCAGCAACCAATTCTGGTGATAAAAAATAGTCATTTAGAAGGTGAATTTTATATATAATTTCTTTTTATAGCTATACAACAACTCAGTTAAAGACAGTATTTCTTAAATAAGTACATCATGCAAAGAGCAGGACGTTTGCAGTCATGGTTTTGCATGCATTGGATTTTGCTTCTGCTGCAGACAATAGAAAACAGAAGACCTGACACTGTACTTTGAGAGTAACCAGTCTCTGTCACCGGCCTCCTCGTGTCTCTGCCTCTAGACCATTAGCCTGGCTTCTCAGCTCTGTGTGTGATTTGTAGGTTAAACCTCTTTCCCTGATCTCTCCAGCTTTCTCCGTGGTGACATCTTTTGTACTAGTGTAAAAAGTTAACAGTTCCTGTCACACTAAAATGTTAAAACAATTTTTATTATCTAAGAAAAGGCCACATATCGCAGATGATATGAGTCTGCCCCCTGAAATTGTTGGTTGGCAGAAGAAGTAGGGGGCAACCTGGCAGCCGAGAACGGAAGCTTCAATGACAAAGATACAGGAAAGGACTAAGGAAAGGGGGCAGGTGTTCCAAGGCACAGAGAGCTGGCTCTAGATTCACAAAGGAGTGTTGTGGGTCCTTTGTGCTGTCATATGCTTGGGGTGAGCCACTGAACCTTTTTTTTTTTTCAGTGACCTGTAATAGGTGGGAGGTAGAATCTCTGATTATCAAAGTTCTTTCCAGCTGTCATTTCTATAAATCAAACTGTTATCTGATTCAGTGGCATTAAAAATTTAATTTAAAAAAGAGGGGCCTGGAATATAGTCCCTTTCCATTTAAATTTCCCTCCCCCCACTCCTGCCCCTAAAAGTAGAGCACAAATTCCAGCATTAACGCTACTTGCTGTGCTCAACGTTAGCAAAGATGGGTGGTCACACTGTTAACATTGATAGTCAGAGAAGATTCATTTGGGGCTAGATGTTGGACTTTTCAGTAGTAAATTAACTCATTTAATCAACAAATATTTACAGGCACATATACAGGATACACAGTGAAACACAAAATTCCCTGCTCTCATGGAGCTAATACTCCAGTCGGAAGAGTTGGTCACTTTAAAAAACAGCTAGTGAAATGGTATGTTAGAAGCAGGTAAGTATGGTGGAGGAAACGAAGCAGTCCAACGGTGCAGAGTGCTGGAGTTGGAATGCGATGTGTTAGCGTGGTCAGGGAACGGCTTGGAGAGAAGGTGACACGTGAGCAAAGACTGAAGAAGTGGGGAAGTGAATATCACGCAGCTCTGGCAGAAGTATGTTCCAGTCAGAGGGAGCAAGTGCACAGGTGTCTGGAGTATTCAAAGGAACTAGGACGCCGTGGTGGCTGCAGTAGAGGGAGTGAGGGGTAAAGGAGTTGGAGATGAGTTCAAAGCAATTAGTGGCTTCGTGATTAGAGTTTTTGGGGTCACTGTGAAGATTTGAATTTTAGCCTGAATGAGTTGGAACCCCACTGTGAGCAAAGAAGTTACACAATCTGATTTCTGTTCCTAAATGCCACTCTTGCTGTTGGGTTCAGGGACTACAGGAGGGCGAGGTGAACGCAGGGAGGCCAGCTGGGAAACTGTTGCAGTAATGTCAGTGGGGCCTGGATATTATGAAGAATATTCTTGAAGAATAATGTTCTTGAAGAATAAAATGGGGTTCAGAAAAACTAAGCTATCTGGATACATTGCTAGGAAAGCTGTCAGAACTGGTAACATATTGCTTGGTTTTCAACAACCTTTACTTGGTAGGAAGTCGATTCTCCCAGCACCTAAAGACAGATCACAGCCAGATAAAATGGATTGAGTGATTTCAGGATCAGGCTGTGGAATAGGAAAGATTAAGGGGGATTATGCCATTTGGGACATAAGCAACCACTACTTCTCACATCCCACAGACATTTAGCATTTTGTTTTTAAAAAATCAACTATCATCACACTCAGTAACTTTGGAGTCTATAACCTCACACAGCCACAACATTAAGAAATTATCAAATGAAATGTTGATTAAAAGTATTCGTAACTATTTATGAATCAAGACAAAAAATTGACTGGAATCTGAGGCAAGTTAGGAAAACTGTCACTCAACTACATAAATATTCAGGGAGGGGAGGGAAGATACGAGACTTTTCCTAGAACTACTTCAGTAACTCCTGGCGAGACCTTCAGAGGTCTCTGAATACCAACACCCCGCACAGGAAAACTTTAGGTCCCTGGCCTCTAAACACACGACGCGGAGATCAACCCCACTGATGGGAGCAGAAGGGAGGCTAGCATTTGTTGGATGTCTTCTACCCACTAGTCAACAGGGCATGTTCTTTATAATAATTCTCTAATTTAACCTCTCAAAAGTAGTCATTCATATCCATTTTTGGCAGGCTGGAAAACTGAGGATGAGAAAGGTTCGGTCACCATACATAATTGGTGAGTAGTGGGACTCAGGAACTGGCAGCAATATTCTTTCCATCCCATCAGATGACTATCCCAGGATTCAGTGGGACCAGATCACTTTCTTGGGCATTAGCTCACTTCATCTCACTCTCAAATGAGAATGGAGGATCTTAACCTTTTTTAACTCATGAACACATTTGAAAATTAGATGAAAGTTATGGATCTTCTCACCAGAAAAATTCACTACATACAAAACTGTGTGTATAATTTTTGGGCATTCAAATTCCATGAGGTCCATGTACCACCTAGAGTTCAAGGATCCACTATTAAGAATCTCTTGTCTTTAGGACATCAAGTTGCTCGCTATTTTGCATAAAATGCCCACTTTTTCTTGTCTAATTAAGTAAATAGTGAACAGCCTTGGACTTTGAATGGTTTGATGAATGGACTATGATCTCTGATAATGCCTCTACTTCAGATACCCACAAATCACTTAAAATTGGATCCATTCTCTGGATATTTCTGAGATCCCATGGCAAATCACTATGATTTTCTGTTATGTTTTCCTGTGATAAGCTGTCACACATCATCATTAATTTCCTTGGGTCCAAACTGAATGCTCTTCTGGAGAGCTTTCCAACAGAGCCCTAACGCCATGTTTAAAAATCATTTGGCACATTTTGCAGTTTCCTTTGCAAAATCACTAAGTGACTGTAAGATCTGACTTCATAAAAGTGATAGTTATTCAATTCTATCTCTGATGGCTCCTAACCCGGGGATTCTTTCTTATTACAGCTAACATTTAAATGGTACTTTTATGATTTGGGCATTGCACTGTTCTGTGAATCTTATAAGATTAACTCGTTAATCCTCTCAAGAATCTTATGATATAGATGATACTATCATCACCACAATCCCTATTTTAGAAATAAAGATTGGAGGCACTAACATTTTAGGTAACTAGGTCACAGAGCTAGTAAGTGGCAAAGTCAGAGTTTAAACCCGTGTGGTCTAGCGCCAAAGTCCATGCTTTTTAACCATCACGATAGACTGTCTTTTACTATCTTGAAGAAAAAATTATGGAAAGAGAGGGCCTTTAATAATAAGCTTATATTCAAAAGAAAAATGTTCTCCTAAAGAAAAAAATAAGAGACCTGTTTTCAACCTCTACCTAGTAGCAAAACCATTCTTCATGAACTTCTGCTCTGTATGTCTTGTCAAGAGGAAACCATTAAAAGAGCTGTGATGATTCCTAAAGATGGCCATATTTAACTTACTCTTAATTTTTTTGTGAATTATAAGACACATTAGTGGAAAGCAGTTAATGTTCATCTAAAACAAGATGGAAAATGACCAATATGGATTGCTGATGGAGCTATTCAATAAATATTACTAGTAACACTGCCATTTACTGTCGTATACATGATAGGTGCTGCTATGGACGGAATGCTTCTACCTTCTGAAATTCATACGGCAAAAACCAAGATGGATTCTCTGGAAGGCGACCAGGTTATGAGGGCAGAGTCCTCCCAAACGGGATTAGTTCTGTGTTTAGAACTTTACCCTAACTTGCTACAATTTTCAATCAGGTATTTTGTGTTTGTTGTTTCATGCCTGTTAGCACCCCTCAGCTATAAACTCTGGGGTTAGGTTCACCTCTGTGTGCTTAACACTTAACACATAGCCAGGCATGTAGTGGGTGCTCAAAAACATTTGATGAGTGAATAAATGGTAAATGCCTTAGTGGAAGGAAAAATTAGATGATGCAGGAGTTTATTTTTTTAAGAGTTTATTTTATTTATTTCTAGAGAGATGGGAAGGGAGGTGAAAGAGAGGGTGAAAAACATCGATGTGACAGACGAACATCGACAGGCTGCCTCTCATAGATGCCCCTTCCAGGGAGTGAACCCACAACCCAGGCCTGTGGCCTGACTGAGCATAGAACCAGTGACCTTTCACTTTGTGGGATGATGCCCAACCAAGTGAGCCACACCAACCACGGCTTGATACAGGAGTTTAAAGAAGAAAGCTAAGGAAGGATTTCTAGAGGAGATGACATTTAAAAGTGGCCCCAAAAGAAAAAGTAGCATTTAGCCACTGGAAGATGAGGGTAGATACAGCATCAGAGGACTGAAACCTAGAAGACAGAAGGTAGGGGGCTATGTGAGGACAGAGACTGGTTTGTTCTGCTGCCTTGTGTTTGGCCGTGTCCAAAGAGAAAGAGGAAGTAATGGGGACATGTGGGTTGCTGTTGCGTGGGGAGCTTGGTTTGAATATGTCAATATGAGATCCCAGAAATTAAAATGAGGGATCTTGATTCCTCACATTTGATGTGTCACTAACTTCATGGCTTTTGTATAAATCATTTAATTATCTGTATTTTTCTTATTCATGACATGGGACTATGGAACTAACTTTTTTTTGCTTATTTAGAGTGCTTAAAGATTGGTACTCATTCATATGAAATTCTTTGAGGCTTAAAATCAATCCTTGCCAAAGTGTATTTGTTTTTTGCTTTTCTACAAAATATCATATACATTCTAGGATTCCATTTATATACATTTAGCGTAACAAAGAAAATTATATTTGTAAAAGGTCTTTTAAGGTGATTTTTACCTTTCCCCATGTTTTATAAATGACTTACATTCAACAATGTCCCTCACCTTGCTGAGCATCTCCTGTAAATTCCCCAGCAGCAACTGAATACCCTGTTTAAAGAAAAAAAATTACGTTTGAATGCTTTACAAATAAATTAGTTATTTATTTAGAAAAATGAAAGAACTACTATAGTACTGCTTTGTACAGAACTCTCAACAAATATTGTAACATAAAAGTTTAAAGTTCTATAAAAGGAAAAGCTAAGCATGCCAGCATGAACGCTTTCGTGCTAACTCCTGGAAGCATATTTCTGAGTGTGGCAACACTTAGTCTGGGGTCACTTTTTAAAGCAGGAATGCTTCACAACCCACCTTCAAGTGCAAATGGCGACCACTGCATTTTACAGTCACTGATTCATCATGATCAGACGTGATACTCTGAACAGTACCCCTTGTGCTCAGATTTTGCTATTTTTGATTGCCAACAAGGCCTAATTCCTAATTCATTTAATGATGGTTTTCCAGAAATTTCACTTAGCTCTAAAATGTCGTGAGATCACAAAACACATTTTTTTCTTTTTAAATGCATCAATCTGTCAAAATGCCAATCAGGATACCACAGGTGGGAACAATGGTTGTGAAATGACTTTGTGTGGTTTGCACATAATGAACTGTCAAACATTCTAGCAACTGGAAAGTCTCTTGCTGTTGCTCTAGAAATTGGAAAGGCCACCACCATTTTGCCCACAATGTAGTACTGGGCAGCCCCTCTCAGTACCCATGACCACTGGCAAAATATTTTATATGCAAAAGGATGCTACAGAGCCTATAAAATAGCTGTCAAGTCACCCTGACTGGTGTGGCTCAGTTGGTTGGAACTCATCCCATAGACCAAAAGGTTGTGGGTTCAATTCCCAGTCAGGACACACACCCAAGTTGCAGGTTTGATTCCTGGTCAGGGCACATATGAGAAGGCAACCGATCGATGCTTCTCTCTGTCTATCTCCCTTCCTCTCTTTCTAAAAGCAATGAAAAAATGTCCTCAGGTGAGGAATTTTAAAAATAGCTGTCAAATCCATAGGATATATATCAAGGCTGAATCAAAAGAAAAGATACCTGAGAGTCCCTTGAAGCTAGTAAGAAAAGAAAACTTGATTACAACAGCACTCAGGCCTGCTCTCTGGCTGCTGTCGCCACCCCACCGTTGCCTCTGGTACACATTAAAGAGCCAACGCCATGACTGACTCACAGTACTTCACAACCAATAAAAAAGGAGAAATCTTTGAATGAAAGGCTGAACTCAATAATGAAAAGAAAGAAAAGAGAAAGGCTACTCTGTATGAGAACTTAGACTCACTGGATGAGCCAGATGCTCAAGCAGCTGTGATTTGGATTGTGGGAGAATATGCTGAACGAACTGACAATGCAGATGAGTTACTAGAGGGCTTCCTGGAGGGTTTTCAGGATGAAAGCACCCAGCTGCAGCTCACTCTGCTTACTGCCATAGTGAAACCATTCTTCGAGAGACCATCAGAAACACAGGAGCTGGTACAGCAGGTCTTGAGTTTGGCAACACAGGATTCTGATAATCCTGACCTTCGAGATAAGGATTGTATCTATTGGTAACTTCTCTCAATGGACCCTGTCACAGCCAAAGAAGCAGTCTTGTCTGAGAAGCTGCTGATCTCGAGGGGGACAGATCTTATTGAGCCAACTCTGCTGAATGGGCTAATCTGCCCCATAGGTTTATTGGCCTGTGTGTATCACAGCTCTTGTGGAAGGAAGTCATGGAATCCATCGCAGACACTTGCCAATACATGATGGGAGCACTGATGCTGGTGACGGCCCTGTTGGCACCACCACTGCTGCCAGCCTGGAGCAGCCTCAGGTTATTCCCTCTCAAGGCGACCTTTTGGGAGACCTTTTAAGCCTTGACCTCGGTCCCCCAGTCAGTGTGCCAGAGGTATCCTCCATGCAGGTGGGAGCAGTGGATCTCTTGGGAGGAGGACTAGATGGTCTGCTTGGCAGTGACCTTGGTGAGGGCATTGGAGGAAGTCTGGCAGTGGGACAATCTTTCACCCCATCATCAGTGCTTGTTCCTTTTCCTGCTGTGGTCAGCAGTGATCTGAATGATCTGTGTGAACTCTCCACACGGAGAGGCATGGCACATGGTGGAAATGTGGCTCCTGAGGCTGTCTGGCTGCCTGCAGTAAAGGCTAAAGGCCTGGAGATTTCCAGAAACTTGCTTATCATCGGGCACATCTATATGGAAATGATCTTCACCAACAAAGCTCTGCATCCCAGGGCAGACTTTGCGATCCAGTTTCACGAGGATACCTTAGGTGCCATCCCCAGCACTCCTCTGGCCATCCACACACCACTGATGCCAAACCAGAGCACTGATGTCTCCCTGCCCCTCAACACCTTGGGCCCAGTCAGGAAGACAGAACCTCTGAATAACCTGCAGGTGGCTGTGAAAAACGATATTGATGTCTGCTAGTTCAGCTGCCTCATCCCACTCAATGTGCTTTTTGTAGAAGATGGAAAAATGGAGTGCCAGGTCTTCCTCACTACATGGAAGGATATTCCGAATGAAAATGAACTTCGGTTTCAGATTAAAGCATGTCATCGAAATGCTGACACTGTTTCCAGCAAGTTGCAAAACAATGTCTATGCTATTGCCAAGTGAAATGTGGAAGGAAGGGCAGGACATGCTGCACCAATCTCTGAAGCTCACCAGTGGCATTTGGATCTTGGCCGAGCTACATATCCAGCTAAGAAACACTGATTATACGCTGTTGCTGAAGTATAGAGCTCCTGAAGTCTCTCGGTACATATATCAGGTCTACAACAGCATTTTGAAAAACTAATAAACTATTCCAGTGCCCTCCGGCTACCCTGGGATGGGTGCAAGCCAAGAACTCCTAACTGGAAGAAACTGTGTTGTCATGTAGAATCTGAACCCAAATACACCGAGGCCACATACCAAGGTAGTGACTAGTGTAACCTGTGCTACATTAGGGCTCAACCTGTTGGGTAGTTTCAGCTTCCTGTGAACGTTTGTTAACCACTGCTCAGTCACTTCCCACCTCTTGCCACCTGCTGCTGCTATCTGTCCTTGTTTGTGGGCTTCTCCGTGCTGTGCCAGTGGCTGGCATTTTTTAGTGTAGTTTGATATTTTGTAATTGAGAACTCATTTCAAAAGCAGAAAAAGACAAAAAATATTAAAGTAAGAATAAGTGTCACTGAAACATAAAAAAAAGAAAACGTGTATAAGATGCCAAATAATATCAGATAACTGAGGAATAAAACATATCCACACATTAAATATGTTTGTCTTTTGAGGGAACAAGTGTCTTGAGCAATGGACCTCACCCAGGTAACTGTCATCGTAGGAAGCTGGAGCCACTTCCGTCTGTTTTTCTCGAGTCAGTTTCCTTAGAATATCCTTGAAGGAGTAATTTGCAATGATGTCTGCAATACTGGCGGTGATCACCTGACCTGTGTTCAAAGAGATTGATAAATTAACTGAATAATGTCTGAACACCTGGGCAACACATACTCCTTTAAAAATGACCATGGAATTGCTTGCATCTTCAGTGATGGAGTTTCTTGCGGCCACGACAGCTGCAAGTTGAAGCTGATTATGGCTGGGAGAGCTTTCCACTCAGACACAAGAGCCAAAGATGAAGTATGCATTTTATGTCTTCCTTCACCATACATAGTCCCTTTACCTTCAAATGACAAAAACAGCTAAGAGTGAAGAAATCTGTAGGCAAAATTTATGTTTACATTCTAGCTAGGAAAAACATTCTCTAGCTTTGGGACCATCCAGCCCTATTTTCATGGGGAGGCTGAGGCCCAGAGAGCTCACATGCTTTCTCTAAAATCACTTGGTGGTTTTGTCCTTAGGGTATCTGGCATGAAAATGAAGATCTCCTTTGACATTCTAATTGAATTTTTTATGTTCTCACAAAATACAGATACTTTAAATCTAAATCACTTGATTAAGAGATTGTGAAACATAGCTACATTAAAGGAAAAAATACAAAATCTTCGAGCCATTTACTTTTCATGCTAAAGTGTACAGATAGAGCATAATATTACGAGAGTGAGAAGCAGCTAGGCCCAGTGAGATCCAGAATTTTAGCAAAAAAAAAAAAAGAATCAATGGCCAGCAACATCGATATGATCAGAACATCGGTTCATCTCTCCCACATAAAGTCACTGTCACAGGTCTGGAAATATGCTTATATTGACTGGGATGAACAGAAATCCAAAAGGTGGCCAGCAACTTCCCACCACAATTTTTATGCCTTCCCATATCTATTATGGACATCTAAGGAAAAAATGTGATCTCTTTTTGGGAGAAAAATGGAGGCACATTTTCAAGACACTAACATTTAATATTAATTTTAAAGCCAAATTATTCTTTGGGAATTCACACATAATTTCACATTGTTGTCTGAAGTCCAAAAAGAATAAACCTGTCAAAGCAGGCTGGAAATATATCCAAGTGACTGTTTCTGAAATGGCTGTTCTTATATTAAGACAATGGTATTTACACATGAGTTTCTGAACAATGTCTGTGGAATTTGCCAGTTTTCTCCAGGTTAAAGCTAAACAGCCCCTTCCCTCCTCTCGCATACACACGGCCTTTGCTGTTTCCTCTAGCTGCTTCTATAAACATTACAATCTTAAGTCTGAATAAGATTTCAAATTATCTGTCTCAGACAAATGCTTCTATATCCCCTTGATATGGCTAATTTTCAGCAAGTTATCTGTATCAGGCATTTTTCAATTTAAGAAAAGAATTATGTGAAATTAATCAAGTGAATTAGAAGATAATTCTTTTAAATACACATGATTTTAATTTTATATCCATCCACTGCATAAACTATATTGTTTTTAGTTTGCAAAATAAATTTTAAAGATGGAAATGTTAATTATTTGATGTTCATAGCTATGTATGTGTGAATCAAGCTTAACAGTAACTTCATATAAAATTTTATCATAAATTCATCTCTCCTGTATCTTTCCCACTGGATTTGAAACATGATCAGGTCTTCTGCAATAAAAATGCAACCCTCGCTCAATTACTCATCTCTCTCAGATTGGACTCTATCTTCATCCTAAATGTTACAGCCAACATTCAGTCTATAGTTTCTGTAATCTTTCATTGAGCAGCCTGTCCACACCTATGGCTTCAGTTATCGCCAACATGCAAGTGATGGAAGGTTTTTTTTTCCCCCCAGCCACCTGGGGCTAGCTGGCTGGACTGGTGTGGATCAAATGCCTTCATAGACATTGTGGACCAGACCAAGTATCCTGCAAGGTCATTTTCATGCAGTCTCTCCTCTCTTCACCTAGTTACTTCCTACTCAGAGTTCAGATCTCAGTTCAGGGTTGTCTGCTTCCAAATAAGTTGACCTGTGTAACACCTTTACAAGAATCAGGACAAGCCATACCCTCTGAATTCAGGTTTTCCTCCTAAGCAGGGCACAGGCTGTGCTCCAGCTCGCTGTGAGCCAGCGTGCAGAGGGCACGCCGGCACACGGCTGCCCCGGAGCAGCCTCCTGGCTCCCGTGGCCCCATCTCGACATACCTTTCCTTCATAGTGAGTATCAGGCCCAGTGTTTCTTAGTACTTGTACGAGTATTCGTTCAATGCTGTGTCTTTCCCTAGATAGTAACCCCTATGAGGGCAGGAACAGTGTCTGATTTTACTTGCTATTGTGTCCCCAGCATCTAGCACAAAGCCTGGCATAGCTTCAGTAAATATTTTGTGAATAAATGAATTAAGCTGCGACAGTAAACAGAGTGCAAACTGAAAAACATTCACTTGAGAAACTATGAATGTAGGTATGAGATTAACATAGTAAAAGACAGTGTTTGATGTTACTCTGCTTAACAGCTTGCTAGTATCAACAAACGTGCATGTCCTCTCTGCCAGCGGAACATACCTTGCCAATAAAAACTTCCAGGTCCTCCCACTATAAGGTCTCCATTCTACAAAGAGAAATGGCAACAACAATTGGAAAAGGAAAACAGATTTTTTACAGGGTAATAAATCATTGTTAATAAGCACTGCTCTAACAATTTGTTGTACATAAAAAAGTAATTTTTAAAAGAGGCCTTTATATCTGAGTCATTTTCTTTCCTTGTTCACTTTCAATTATTTAATGTGTTATATATTTTTAATTTGACTTGATTAGGTGAGTTAAATTCTCTCCCCTGAGATTATGTGGTTTCAGGTTTTTGGCACTGCTGTAGGTAAGCAAAACAGCTACATATTTAACGCTGTACGCTTTAGCAGACGTGGTCTTCTGAGCTTTGGCAATAAAGGAAAAATTCAGTTTCTATTTATCTCAAGGCCATAGTAATGTCTACTTTTCCCATACATTTGCAAACCCACCTTTCCCAGGAGAGAGAGCAAAAACTCCAAACTAGTAAATACAAAGTTTTTATCTTACTTACAACCCCACATTCTATACTCTGCATCCTTAAAGATGTTGATGAAATGTATACTATTTTTAAAACCATAGAATCTTGGCCTCCTATATTCTTACTAGAGATCTCTGTTTTTAATTTTGTTAAAGGATATGTGAATTTCAGTACTGTTAAATCTAATTGGTCAATTAGAACAAAGAGATAAAACAATTTACATATTCCTGTGAGCTTTTTGGAAGCATAATGATGCCAAGGTGTGGGAAGAAAGACTGTTGTTTTTAATCATATGTATTTTTTACTGTTTTAATAGATCATCACATGCATAGATTACTTTAATAGAAATAAAGAGTAAACAAAAAAATAAAGAAGTTGACAAAAGAGGCTAGATACATACCTAAAGTTTCTTTTGTTGGTGGTGGTTAGTGGGGGTAGAAGCAGAAGGTAAAATAAAAAAGTCAGACAGGTAAGGTAAACCTTAGAAGCTACAAGACCAAGGGAATTCACCTTATAAAAGTCCAGGCTAAATCCCGCTTGGCAGTAGCCCTGGCCTTCAGGATCAGCATTACCTAGAATGATCAAAATATAATCAAGTCAGGATATTCTGTTGTTTTCTCTACAGACTTCTAAATTTAAAATGATCAATATGTGGTTTATATTTATTTCTACATCTATTCCAAGTAATTTATCAAACATATTTCAATCCATTTTCCTGTTCTAGATATCACTGTCATTCTATAACAGTATGCCACATTACATATAATAAGAAGGAGTAACATCTTTGGAGTTACTATTCTGGGTTTTACAACTCATGTTGGTTTGAAGAAATAAAATCTCCATTTCTCAAAAAATATTCCAAGTGGCAGCAATGTGTTTCCGTGTTGCCCACATGTTCCTGGTGCAGCCAGGCTGCCGTTCCTCCAGGCAGGGTCCGGCTGAGAAAGGGAGAGCTGGATGGTCCCCCTGGGCGGACGCCTGCTGCTGGGGCCACCGACAGCACTTCAATTTTGATGACCTCTAATAGGAAATAAACTTTACCATATTCCATCGTCATTAGGAAGGTCGATTTGGAGATTGCATCCCTGGTTACAGTGAATCTCACAGGGACACGGCCATGCTAGTGTTCACAAAGAGAAAACTCTGCGGCAGTGGCTCCTTTTGTACTCTGTCCAATACAGTTCACTAAGCAAATGTCCAGTAGAACCTTACAGTACGTTTTTTTCCAACTACGGGCTGGTCAACATGTGGATTCTCTGGATATTGTTAAAAAGTCTCTCGGACATTCAGATCGGGAACTTACTACTTGTCACTTGTACTTTATAGCCATTTCCCCCACCTTTCAAAATGCTGAAATTAAAACTAGCGTGTAGGTTAGTAGGGGTGATCTCAATCGCTATATGGTTAGATAGAAACATGTAAATAATTACTTCTTTCTTCAAGGATATTCCTGAGTGGGAACTAAAGTAAGAGGACAGGAAAGGAAATGCACATCATCACAGGAAAAATTTATAGGCTGGGCAGGTGCCTCTTCCAAAATCTTTTTAATGGACGTGGTCTTTCCAGTCTTTCCTAGAATGTTTTGTTTGTTTTTTCCTTTTTTTGGTTATTACTTAGCTAATTTTAGCATTGTCATCCTCCATTCCTTCCAGATGCTCCTTTTATATTTTAAAATACTTTTCTACCTCATATACTGTTGGTTATTTTTGGATGATAAGATCTGTTTTTAATTCAAATGTCAATTAATGCTTTGTGTATTCTTTAAGCTAAGTTCTTTTTTTCAGCTTTATTAAGGTACACATGATATACAAAAATTGCACATTTTCATGTTTACAGCTTGGTAATTTTGGACGTATGCTTACATCCATAGTACCACCACCACAATCAAAGAAATAAACATATCCATCACCAGTGAAAGATTTCTTGTGTTCCTTGCTCTCTTTTTAATCCTCACTCAAGAATATGTTTATTGATTTGAGGGAGAGAGTGAGAGAGGGGGAGAGACAGAGAGAGACAGAAAAACAACGATAGGTCGCCTCCCACACACACCCCGACCAGGATTTAAAACCACAGCCTAGGCATGTGCCCTGACCGGGGATAAAACCCCCAAACTTTTGGTGTATGAGACGATGCTCCAACCAACCGAGACGCCTGGTCAAGGCTCCCTTGCTTTTTGTTGTTTGTGTTTTTGTGTGTGTTAAAAATAGTCAACATGAGATTTACCCACTTAACAAATTTTTACATTTTCTTTTCTCCTTAAGTAATTTTTTATTTTTCAATTACAGTTGACATACACTATTAGTTTCGAATGTATACGTCAGTGATTAGACATATTATACTTTATTAAGTGATCATCCCAATAAATCTCATACCCATCTGACTCTAATAAGCATACATAGTTGTTAGAATATTATTGACTATATTCCCTATGCTGTACTTTACATCCCCATGACTATCCTATAACTACCAATCTGTACTTCTTAATCCTTTCACTTTTTTCACCCATCTTCCCAGACCCCCCTCCCATCTGGCAACCATCAAAATGTTCTCTATCTCTGAGTCTCTTTGTGTTCTGTTTGTTCCTTTATTTTGTTTTTTTATGTAATTATTTAATAGATATGTATTTATTCCCATTTCATTGTTAATATATTTGATCATTTTCTTCTCCTTCTTAAAGAAGACACTTTGATATTTCATGTAATACTGGTTTTGTGGTGATGAACTCTTTTAGCTTTATCTTGTCCAGGAAGCTCTTTCTATGTCCTTCAATTCTAAATGATAGTTTTGCTGGGTAGAGTAATCTTGGTTGTAGGTTCTTGCTTTTCATCACTTTGAGTATTTCTAGTCAATCCTTCTGGAATGCAAAGTTTCTGTTGAGAAATAAGCTGATAGTCTTATGGGAGCTCTCTTATAGGTAACTACTTTTCTCCTGCTGCTTTTAAAATTCTCTCTTTGTCTTTAACCTTTGACATTTTAATTACAATGTGTCTTGGTGTGGGCCTTTTTGGGTTCATCTTGTTTGGGACTCTCAGTGCTTCCTAGACTTGTATGTCTATTTCCTTCACCAGGTTAGGGAAGTTTTCTTTCGTTGTTTTTTTAAAATAGGTTTTCAGCCCTGGCTGGTATAGCTCAGTGGATTGAGCATGGGCCTGAGAACCAAAAGATCGCAGTTCGATTCCCAGTCAGGGCACATGCCTGGGTTGCAGGCCAGTTCTCAGCAGGGGACCCACAAGAGGCAACCATACATTGATATTTCTCTCCCTCTCTCCTTCCCTTCCCCTCTAAAGATAAATAAATAAAACCTTTAAAAAATAGGTTTTCAATTTTTGCTCTATCTCTTCTCCTTCTGACACCCCCATGATGCGAATGTTGGTATGCTTGAAGTTGTCCCAGAGGCTCCTGACACTACCCTCATTTTTTTAATTCTTTTTCTCTTTGCTGTCCCGATTTGGTGTTTTTTGCTTCCTTATATTTCAAATGGCTGATTTGATTCTCAGCATCATCTACTCTACTGTTGATTCCCTGCAAATTATTCTTCATTTCAATTAGTGTAGCCTTCATTTCTGGGAGGTTCTTTTTTTTGGTTTCCATGTCCTTTTATATGCCATTGAAGTTCTCACTAAGTTCTTTTACTCTCTCCTAAGTTCACTGAGTATCCTTATGACCAGTGTTTGGAACTCTGCATCTAGTAGATCACTTGTCTCCATTTTGTTTAGTTCTTCTGGAGTTTTGTTCTGTTGTTTTTTGTTTTTTGTTTTTCATTTGGGACATGTTTCTTTGTCTCCTCATTGTGGCAGTCTCCCTGTGTTTCTTTCTATGTGTTACATAGCGGGTGGCATCTCCCAGGATTGGTAGAGTGGCCTAATGCAGTAGGTGTCCTATAGAGCCCAGTGGCACAGACCCCTGGTTCACCTGAGCTGGGCACTCCCGGTGCACCTCTTCCCCACCCCCATGCTTCAAAACAGGAAACTGAAAAAAATTAAGAGAAGATAGTAATTTTTCATGAAACTCATTGAGAAAATAACCAACTTCAAATGTTTATTTTAGGTGGTGATCACAACAGAAGGTAGGTTCTTTCTTTCACAAAGTAATTTTCTCTCTTAGAATTATAGTTTATGAGAGCTGAAGGAATCTTTCTTCCTGGAACTTCAGAGAATCTGTAAACTTTATAGTTATGTCCCAGAGTGAACTCAGGAATCCAGGGAATCATGCTGACTATTCACTACTCTGTGTTGGCTTCCAAAGTGGAATAAAGGGTGTGTGTAAACCATTCCCCACCGGATTTACGAATGACTATAAGAGCTATCAGTGTGCCATTAATATGAATGAGCCCGTTAGTGCCCACATTGCTCACAATATCAGTGGAGGGGGTTTGTGGTAAGGAATGAACATGAGAGCATTCTTTAAATTCTCTTTTGAAAATAATATTGCTGATGTTCCTGTTCTGTGAGATGGACCATATGCTCATGAACAAGCTGGCTTTGTGTTAATGAACTGTGAACTCCTGAGGAGGACAGGAAGTCTGCTCCCTGGGTGGATTGGAGGAAGAAGAAATATTCATGGTGAGACAGAGACCATGAACATGTGAAAACTATGGATGTGTACTAGAGTTGAAAGAATTCCTGGCAATTTATTTAGCTGTTCTGCAACTCAACATAAGCTCCACTTTTAACTTTGTCCAGCTATTCTTTTATTTAAGAAAATAAACAGTACATAAGTTGGCATCATAATGTGTTCACATAACACAAGATGCAAGCCTACTATAATCTGTATGTTTAGATAACGGTTCAAACTCACTGAAACTCTTACCTCACAAGTCTAGATGCCATGTGCTGTACTTTCATCTGAGCTCTCCTATCATATAGGCAGTCAAAAAAATGGCAGAATGAAAAGCGGTGACCAGATTTATAAGTGATTATCCTAGACATTAGTTGGAAAAATACAGCATCAAAGCAAGAGGCCTCTGAAGGATGGACTCACCATTTGAGCTCTAACAGTTTACTGTCATGGGGACGTATCTTTAGCAAAGCGTGAAAACTCTGATATGGATAGGTATAAAAATGGATGAAACAAGTTCAGTATTGAATCTCAGCTCCACCGTGAATTTTCTGGGTAAGTTAGGGATTTGATTTATCTGTCTACCTGATTTTTCTCTTTTGCACAGTAACAACAACCTCCTCCTGGACACACGAGCACAGCCCTGTCAGTGGAACACGGCACAGGATGTACTCCTCTTCTTGCTCCAGCCCATGCCTGGAAAGCTCCCCGCTCCCCACCCCAACAGTCATTTGCTAACAGAAGCCCTCTCCCATCATCCTGCCAACAGCTCCTCTCTCCACCCAGACCACGTCACTCCCTTCTCTCTTGACTTGTTATATTTTTCTTCGTAGCTGTTCAGTATCTGACACTGTATCAGGAACTTATTTACTCTTTAAATTTTTTTACTGAGATGTACCTGTCATATAACACTATTCATCCAAGGTGTACAACATAATTTGATATATGTATATATTGTGAAATGATTACCATACTAAGTTTAGTTCATATCCAAAATATAAGTTTTTATTTTTTCTTGTGATGAGAGCTTTTAAGATCTACTCTCTTAGCAACTTTCAAACATACAATATAGTAGTGTTAACTGTAGTCACTATGCTGTACATCACACCACTAAGATTTATCTTATAATGGATAATTTGTACCTTTTCACCACATTTACCCATGTATTTCCCTCTACCACCATTATCACTGGCAACCACCGATCTATGTCTGTATTTATGAGTTTGGGGTTCTTTTTTGTAGATTATGCATTTAAATGAGACCATTCGGTATTTTTCTTTATCATCTGACTTACTTCACTTAACATAAGAGCCTCAAGGTCCATCCACATTGTCACAAATGGTGGGATTTCCTTCTTTCTTATGACTGAATAATATTCCCTTGTGTACATATACCACATTTTCTTTATCCATTCATCTATTGAAGAACACTTACGTGTTTCCATGTCTTGGATAAGGTAAACAATGCTGCAGTGAACACGGGGTTGCACGTGTCTTTTCAAGACAGTGATCTCATTTCCTTCAGATAAATACTCAGAAACGGATTTGTGGAATCTGAACTTATTTACATGTTTCTTGTAGGTTTCCCCCACTAAAATTTAAGTTTCTTAAAGATAGAGGTTTGTTTTCTCTTGTTTTGTGCTTTATTCCCTAAACATAAAATAATTAGTGCTCACTGGGTTCAATAAACATGTGGTGAATGATTATATAGTTGGCTTTCACCAACTACAAGAAACCCCTCTTTTAAAACCATTTAAAGTAAAATACTAATTTTACTGACATTCTTTCAGCTGACACCTATCATGATATAAGGAAGCGGCTAATTTATTTTAGTGTTTTAAAACAGGAAGTCATAATCTTCTTTGTGCCAAAATCCTCACCAAAACTCATCAAAGCTAGCTTGTTCCATTCCCGATCATTTAGATCTCTAAATCTCAGCAGTCTCTTTATTAATCCTCTATTATCACTCATCCAACCTTATCTCCATCAATTTATTTCTTTTTTAAGTTACATTTTATTGATTATGCTATTACAGTTTTCCCAATTTTTCCCCCTTTATTCCCCCTCCACCCTGCACCCCCAACCCTCTAGCATCCCCCCCGACTTAGTTCATGTCCATGGGTTTTACATATAAGTTCTTTGAGTTCTGTGTTTCCTATACCATTTTTTATCTGTCCTCATCTATTTTATGCCTACCAGTCATGCTTCTTATTCCTTTTCCTTCCTATTCCTCCCCTCCCCAGTGAAATCCCTCCATGTGATGTCCATTTCTCTGATTCTGTTCCTGTTCTAGTTGTTTGCTTAGTTTTTGTTTCCATTGTTTTTCTTTCTTTTACTTTTTTAGGTTCATTTGTTGATAGTTGTGAGTTTGTTGTCATTTTACTGTTCATATTTTTTATCTTCTTTTTCTTAGATAAGTCCCTTTAACATTTCATGTAGTAAGGGCTTGGTGATGATGAACCCATTTAACTTGACCTCATCTGGGATGCACTTTATCTGCCCTCCCATTCTAAATGAAAGCTTTGCTGGATAGAGCAATCTGGGATGTAGGTCCTGGCCTTTCATGACTCCAAATACTTCTTTCCAGCCCCTTCTTGCCTGCAAGGTTTCTTTTGAGAAACCAGCTGATAGCCTTATGGGCACTACTTCGTAGGTAACTCTTTCCTTTCCATTTGCTGCTTTTAAGATTCTCTTTTTGTTTTTAATCTTGAGTAACTTAATGATGATGTGCCTTGGAGTGCTCCTTTTTGGGTCCAACTTCTTTGGGACTCTCTGAGCTTCCTGGACTTCCTGCAAGTTTATTTACTTCACTAGATTGGGGAAGTTTTCCTTCATTATTTATTCAAATAAGTTTTCCATTTCTTGCTGTTGTTCTTCTTCTTCTGCCACCCCTATAATTCGAATACTGAAATGTTTCAGGTTGTCCCAGAGATTTGTAAGACTCTCTTCACTTTTTTAATTCTTGTTTCTTCATTCTGTTCTGGTTGGATGTTTATTTCTTCCAAATCATTGATTTGAGTCCTGGTTTCCTTCCTGTCACTGTTGGTTCCCTGAATATTTTGCTTTATTTCATTTTGGGAATCTTTCATTTGTTCTTTCATTTTTCAACCAAGCTCAATCAGTTCTGTGAGCATTTTGATTACCAGGGCTTTAAATTCTCCATCAGATACATTGGCTATATCCTCATTGCTTAGCTCTCTTTCTGATATTTTGCTCTGTTCTTTCATTTTGGCCCTATTTCTTTTTTTCAGGGGCCCTGTTAAGTTGTAAGGGGGCGGGGCCTTAGGTATTCACCCAGCAGGGCAAACCTCCTTGCTGCACTGCAGCAATGTCTGTCGGGGAGGGGCCAGAGAGGGAAAAATGGTACGAGCTCGAGTGCTCGTACCTAGCGCACTTTTCAACAAACTCTCATGTGAGACTGAGGGTTTCTCCCACCTTGGCAACCTCCGCAGTCCACAGTCAGCTCTGAGTCTCAGTTTCCCTTTAAGTCAGCCCCTCCCTCGTAGCTCGCCACCTCGCCACAGCCTGCCCTGCCCCCACCGTCTGCAGCCTTACCACTCTGGTTGTTCTGTTTGACTGTTTCTTTAATTCTGTGGTTGTTGGGAGTTCCATGCAGTCTGACTTTCTGCCACTTCCAGTTTGTTATTGATTTTGGATTGGTTGTTCTCCTCCTTTTGGTTGTGTGAGAAAGCAAAGGGTTTCTACCTATGCCTCCATCTTGGCCGGAATTCCTGATTTATTTCTTATATCTGCTTATTATCTTGTCTAAAGTAACCTCAAATTTTAAAAATAGCTACTGAAATACAGAAATTTTACTTATAGTTTTGGGAATATAATTTTGGATTGAGTTTTAAAAATCAATGCCCTGAAAACATTCACTAGATGATCTTTCTAATGCCATTTTCCTCAATGTGGTCTTGTGAATTATCAAGGAAAAGAATAAAAATTTATCAGTTGCTTCCTGATAAATTCAATGACTTACATAATACATAAAAAAAGTGGGAGAATGCACAAGTGGACTCTGAGTATATGAATCAGTCACTAATAATGTCCCAACGTCCTTAGGTATGCCACCAAGATGAAGTGATTCATAAACAGCAGTGCCCCAGAGATGGCACAGGGACACACACTCCCTTTAAATGATGCTTCTCTGGAAATTCCTTAAACTGACAAATGAGACAAGGACTCTACATGTAGAGAGTCTGTTTGAAAAACAGGGATTAGGATGCGGGACTTTGGGTCATTATGGAGGTGTAGGTGAACACAGCTCACCTCCTCTTACAACCATAGCAAAAATTACAACTAGACTACAAAACAGATATCACCCAGAATAGTCAGAAAATCGAGCTGTATGGAAATCCAACAACCAAGGGTTTAAAGAAGCCACATTCATCCAGACAGGTAGGAGGGGAGGACACATGGAGAGGCATGGAGATGTGGAGATTCAGAAGGGGCAGTCCCACACTGACGTGTGGTGGATAAAAGTGGATAAAAATTGAGAGGAATACCTTGGGAGCAAGGGATCCCAGGCCCACACCACACCACCTAGCCCAGGGTTCCAGCACCAGGAAGGTAAGTCCTATAACATCAGGCTGTAAAAACAGTGGGAGCTGGGCAGTGGAAGAAACCATGGGATTCTCAGGAGTCTCCTCTTAAAGGGCCTTCAACAGACAGAACTTACACAGAGTCACTCCCTCTGGGCTTTAGCACCAGGACAACAGTTGGATGGGCACAAGTGAAATACGGGGAGAAATTGAAGTGTCTGGCATCAGGACCAGTGCCAAGAGACAGCCTCCTCCCAGACAAAATTCCAGAGGTCAGGCAAAGGCATTATCCTCTCTCTGAGCTCTCCCTCACACAGAGCCACAGAGTGGCCACATGGGTTGCCCCACCCTGGCAATTACCTAAGGTTCCACCTCATCCAACCTCCCAGTGTGCTTTTCTACAATACACCATGCTGCTAAGACAGGGAGTCAAAGCAGCTCTACCTAATACACAGAAACAAACAAGGAGGCTGTCAAAATGAGGAGACAAAGAAATATGGCCCAAATGAAAGAACAGAACAAAATTGCAGAAAAAGAACTAAAAATGGAGATAAGCAATCTATCAGATGCAGAGTTCAAAACACTGGTTATTAGGATGCTCAAGGAACTCACTGAGCACTTCAACAGCATAGAAAAGACCCAGACAGAAATGAAGGTTACACTAGGTGAAATAAAGAACAATTTACAGGGAAATAACAGTGGAGTGGATAAAGATGAAAATCAAATCAGTGATTTGGAACATAAGGAAGAAAAAGACATCTAATCAGTATGGCAAGAAGAAAAAAGAATAAAAATAAATGAGGATAGTGTCAGGAGCCTCTGGTACAACTTCAAACATACCAACATTTGTATCATAGGGTGCCGGAAGGAGAAGAGAAAGAGCAAGAAATGGAAAACTTATTTGAAAAAATAATGAAAGAAAACTTCCCTAATTTGGTGAAGAAAATACACATATAAGACCAGGAAGCACTGAGAGTCCCAAACAAGATGGACACAAAGAGGACCATACCAAGACACATCATAATTAAAATGCCAAAGGTTAAAGATGAAGAGAGAATCTTAAAAGCAGCAAGAGAAAAGCAGATAATTACCTACAAAGGAGTTCCTAAAAAGATCACTAGCTGACTTCTCAAAAGAACTTTGCAAGCTAGAAGGGACTGGTAAGAAGCATTCAAAATTATGAAAAGTTAGGAACTACAACTTAGATTACTTAATCTGGCAAAGCTTTCATTTAGAATGGAAGGGAAGATGAAGTGCTTCCCAGACAAGGTAAAGCTAAAAGAGTTCATCATCACCAAACCATTATTACATGAAATGTTGAAGGGACTTATTTAAGAAAAAGATCAAATCTATGAACATTAAAGTAGCAATAAATTCACAACTATCAACAACTGACTCTAAAAAAACAAACTAAGCAAACAAGCAGAACAGAAAGAGAATCATAGATATGGAGAGCACATGGAGGGTTATCAGTCAGGAGGGGGAAGAGGGAGAATGGAGGAAAAGGAGCAGGGATTAAGAAGTACAAATTAGTGGGTACAGAATAGACAGGGGGATTTAAGAACAGTGTAGGAAATGGAGAAGCCAAAGAACTTATATGAATGACCCATGGACATGAACTAAGGTGGGGGCATGCTGGAGGTAATAGGGGGTATCAGTAATAGGGGGTATTTGGGAATTATTAATTCAGGCAAAGCCCCAAATAGTGTTCTGATCAGAAGACAAAGGCAAGGGATAGCCCCATGAAAGGGAAGGGGAACAATCACATAAACAGAAGGAAGACATTTCAGTCAGTGCAGGTAAGCAAACACAGTGATGCTAATTCCAAACAGTCTTCAGTTTTCACTCCAGTAGCCATCAGTCAGGTAGTCATAATATCTGCTTTCTTGTTACCCTTGCAAACTGTTCTTTGGGACACAATCTTGCGTTAGGCCCAGTCCAAAGGGTATTTTGCCCTATTATAACATTATGAAGTTTGAGGCATAAGATGCATAAGGCAGTTCTTCTGGGATGACCACTCCAGTTCCATTTTAAAGTGGCTCCTTTTAATAATAATAATAATTATTATTATTATTATTATTATTTACACTAACACCATTCTTGTGATTTAACAGGTGAACTGGGCAGTCAGCATTCCTTAGATCGCCATGTAAATTTTGAATACCAGCTGAGAGTTTAAGGCCTGAAATAAGAAGCCAATCAATTCTACTGAAAAATATCTAAAATCCAGAAATTTTCTAGAACAAGGAAGAGGAGCAGCAGAATTCCATGCCCTGGCCCTCGTATCGCAGCAAGACATCCTGTAAGGCTGCCAGCGATCTCTGCCCGCCTCATTTTCCTTGCCGAGGGCGTTCTGACATTACCTGCACTGTCTGCAACAGAAAAGCTCTTCAGCTAAATTTGTTTCAAGAAATAAAAACAACTTACTGTTCCGACAAGGAGAGTACTCAGCATATGCACTGAAATTCTGAATTGCTACATAGCAAGTGCCAACTGGGTCCTTTTCTGGTGTGGATTTAAGGGTTCTCCAGTGATACAAGGGGGCGCACGCCTGTGAAACACCAAAGACAGTAAACAGTTTTTGATGTAGGTTCCTCGTACTATGATTTGATTTGACTTGCTGATTAATATACCTAAATTTGTGACAAACGATGTTAATTATTAGGTGAATTAACTGGCCCCCAGCATGCTAAGGAGTACCTCATAGTCACAGTTTATTAAATTTCCAGAGCCAATTTGTTAACATTAATGCACCATAGAATAGGAACAAATTAAACATACACGAAGGAATGCATTTTTTCCCCAGAGGATTTTAAATTAAATAAAAGTAACCTGGCAAAAGTTATTTTTTGTTAAAGCAAAGAACTCATACTTTTTTAAAAAAATTGGATCTACATAAAAGCAAATGGTCATTTAAAGAGTAAATTAATAAGTGTGATGCCTTAAAATGAGAACTAGTTCCATTCTTTGTCTAATTGTTGCTTTAAAAAAAAAAAAAACTACTCTCAAATCAACCCCGGCCTGCGCGAACCAAAGGGTCACCAGTTCGAATCCCAGTCAAGGCACATGCCTGGGTTGCAGGCCAGATGCCCAGTATGGGGCATATAAGAGTCAACAACACATCAGTGTTTCTCTCCCTCTCTTTCTCCCACCCTTCCCCTCTGTCTAAAAATAAACAAATGAATATCTTAAAAAAAAAACTATTCTCAAAGGATGCAGGCAAGTTTATATACCTCTGTTTTGTGGATTCTCCTAGTTTGTCACTAAAGGTGTACCTTATGTGACTTTTTAAACAATGACTTTCTTTTGGATATACTAAGCTCTTATCACAGTGTTCATGGCTTTATTTTTCAATTACTGGTTTTTATTCATGGCAATAACCAAAAATTAATTTAAACAACCGTAAGTAAAACATGACTCATGCAAAATATTCTGGTTACTTCTTCAGAAGCTTAGATTCTAACGAGAGCACAGTGTTTGAAAGGATATGACAAGTGAAGGGGGATGTATGAAATCCTCTTTAAGCAAGTTAAGTAACATTAATTTTGCTGGGGATGAGAGAGGCCATGACAATAAGTGTGTAGAGAACATAGGCACCTTTTTGACTTCTGTTATGCTAGCTTGAGTCCTGATCACTCAAGCAGTCATTTCTAAGGACCCAGAGTTACAGATTGCTAGCATCTGGAACCACTAGCTTATCTCCTAATTTGGTGACATCACGGTGAAAACAAAGCCAGAAAAAGTGAAGGCTGATCCCAAGTTTAAATTCCTTTCACGATTCCAAATGTGTCCTTGGCATTCAGTCCAAGGTATAACTACTTTAAGTAAAGATAACTCATGTTGTCAAATAAGCAGGGTGCTTCTACAAGGTCAGTTTTTTGGATTTGTTGCTCCATGTATTGTGAGGTCTCGGACAATACCTAAAAACTCTCCCTCATCTAAGGTCCCTTATCCTAGGGCCCTCTTAGTGAGCTGACAAGGTACATGGTTAATACATTTCACAGAAGGTGAGAATGGTGAGAAGCAGGAGGGCTTTGAGCAGGGAAAGCATTCTAGTTTATAACTAGAGAGAGCTATCCATGTTTTATATATTACCTGCTTCATGTCAAAATCTTTTGGGGGTGGGGATAACCACACACCAAATAAAGCAAAGCATTTTCTTTAGATACTTTTTAAATGACAATTCAAACAGCTTTAAAGAAACCATAAAAGCCAGAATTATTGCTTTATTGTTGTAAGGTAATTAAAGCCAATGGTTTTAAAAATTCCCCCAACAAAAACACTTTTAGATTAGCTTAATACAATTTATTTCTCAATGGCTTAGACATGTATCATTGCTCAGAAATAATAAGAGAATAGAATCATAGAGTCATAGCATTTTAAATCTGAAAGATATCAGTTGGGGAGTGAGTATTTTTTACTTTAAAAAGTATGGATGTACTCAGAGAAGTATGTAACTAGTAGTAATATTGTTAAGTAAAGCTTTCCCTTAGTCCTAAAAAGGATCAATGACACCAAAATATATTAACCTAATGAGTCATAACAATAGTAGTCCTATTCTTATGGTCCTTTTTAATCAGCTCTTTAAATGCACCTCTTTACAGTGGAGTTTTTATTTTCTTATCTCCCTTAATTATTTTTGAAATATTTGAAAATATCTCATTGATCTTCTGGAAAACAATCTTTATTTCCTATGGCTTTAAACTCTAAAATAAATTCTTTAATTTTTAAGCACTCAATTTCTGTTTCAAAACACTGACAAGCTTATCTTGGAAAGTCTGACATGTTCTTGCATGAAAGGATTTTGTAAATAGGAGTTTTAAAGCATTCAGTGTACATTTTGTTCGACAGCAACCCCACCAGCCCACGATCCATACTCACCGCCACTTTCCCTCTGTGAGCTTTCACTGTTGCTCCAAACCACTGATTCGATTTAAACTCGATGGGTTCCTTGGTTCCATTGACTCTGATCTTTCTGTTGTCTGACAAGGAGTACATCAGTTGTTAATAACTCGTATAACGTGGCAGCCAATTCAACTATGTAATAATAAATTCATCCATTAAAATACTTGAAAAACAATTTTTATAGGCAGAGGTGTTTCTCCTTGACTAAATCTAAGCTCAACTTTTCATTTAGAGCAACACCAATCAAATGCAAAGATGTATTTGGACATTACATTTCACCACTTCACTTAAAAGAAACAATTTTTTACAAGTGACATTTTCACACTACTGTGAATCTGATGTGGACTCTGATAGCCTTAAATCTATACTTTTGTCATTGATTTGTATCAGATCAAAGACCAAACATTTATAACTGCTCTTCAAGAATTTCAATTCTTTTCCAATAGTGAAACACATGGGAATCTCCCTAATCAGGGGACACACAAGCTTTCTCAGCGTGGGTTAGCAGGAGTCAGCATGAATGACCCCCAAAGCCCTGGTTTTTAACTAAATGACATGTGCCCATGCAGCCACAAAAAATAACACCTCAACACAGTTTTATATGCACTTTGCAGATGTCAGCATGAAGGGGGCTGTCTGGGTTGCAGCTCAATCCAATTATAACACACTTCAACTCTTAATAAAAAGCAGATATCTTTTTCTTTCTACTCTGATTCCCAGTTAACATATTTCCCACGTGGCTCTGACTGCAAGGTTCTAACTGGAGCTTCATCAGGAATAGCTAATGAGTTTTGAAAGACAGCTATACTGGGGCATCTTATTGATATGTGTTTCCTTGGGCATGCATTTTACTTTTCTTCCTTGACTCTATAATACATGCGTTATAAAATGAACTTTTAACTCCTATCAAATGAGGCCAAAATATACACATAATTAACCTTGAGTTTACATATGATTACAGACTTTCAGAAAAAAATAAATTATACAAACTAAATCTTAACCTAAATTTTATGTTTTGACATGTTACTAGAAAATCATAAATTTCCTTCTTTAAAATGGTATGCCTTTGATGTTTCTGGGCTTTAAAAAAAAATGTTCTGGAAATCCTTACCCAAAATGCACACAATTGGCAAAGAATTAGAGGATCTTACAGATTACAGCATAAAGTTAAAAATATAAACATTTCTATTTGCATCTCAGAACCTTAAAAGATCGTAGAACTCAGAGTCGAAGGATCTTGTCACTATTAACTGGGCGATTCATTTAATCTTTTGGAGTTTTGATTTCTTTTATGAAAAGAGGCTAAGGACACCCTTCCCCTTTCCTCTTTCTCAAGGGACCACAGAGTCATAAAGACCACGTGATATAACAGAACATGAAAGTGCTGTACTAGCTGGAGAGTCAGGTAACTAGAAACCTGTAAACTCAACCTACGTTCAAGAATTGGAAAGGACCTCACAGACACACAGGCATCACGTGCTCTGTGGTGTTCAGCAATGAACTCAGTGACACCTCAGAATGTAGTCAATGTGTCTTGGATTAAACCCAGGGAGAAAGTGCCACAGCGGTTTTGAGATTTTGAAACTACTAAAAAGGAATAAAAAGAAGACAGCACCTGAAAAATTCAAATACACTTAGAGGAGATCCCATAAGGACTTAAGAAAAGCAGGCTTCTGGGGGAAGAAAATGAATTATAGGGAAAGACAGAAGCCAGCTCCCAATTCAACCTCATTTTTTTAGAGAAAATGATGTGACTGTCCCGGAGTGATTCCTGAAGCATCTCCTGCTATTAAACTGTACAACTTGATTAAAAGTGTAAATTGTGGGTTATTCTTCAGCACCAAATTTCTTCTGGACCATTGGACCTGAACAAGCATTGAAAGGAAGGAGATATCAAATAGCCTGTAATTTCATGGAATGATCCTGAGCCTCGCATTAAAACTGTAATTGACAACACTTGTTACCTACCAGTGTGGCAAAAAATAATAATATTCACTCTGTTTTCAAGGTAACTTGATGCAGCATTTAGGAAGGGTCATTTGGCAACATATATCAAAAATTTAAATGTAGACTTTTTTATTTGACCAAGGAATCCAACTTCTAGGATTTTGTTCACTGGAAATAATTACACAAATATATTAAGATGCAATATGAAGATATTTGCTGTAGTATTTATGATAACAAAAACTGGAAGGACTTCAATGTTCATAAATAGGGGATTCAAAAAGAAATTTCTATTACCTACAAAGTAGACTACTATCCGACTGTTAGAACGTATACAGTAGTTTGTATGCACTGATACAGAATAATGTCTACAAAATATATTTTTATTTTTACCTCTTCCAAGGTTTTAAGAAAGTATGGAAAAGTACAAGGACTTAATATAACAAACACTTGTATTCTCACCAGGCAGAGCTGACAATTTTTAAGTTTTTTCATATTCAGAAACATTACAGAGACCCTTGACAGATCTCCTCCCCCACTCACAGCCAGCGTCCTGAATTAGATGGACACACGTCTGGCCGTTTAGAAAATAATGTCCATGAGCAACACAGAACATGAGTCTGCAAGTTTTTCCGCCAAGGATTGGTAATAAATATCTTAGGCTTTGCAATCTCTATGGTTTTTGCCAACACTGCTCATTTATGCCCTTGTAACAAAAGCAGCACATAGATAATATGTAGAAGAATGGGTTTGGCTGTGTTCCAATAAAACTTTATTTACAAACACAGAAATTCAAGTTACTTATAACTTTCATGTGTCATTAAATATTATTCATCGAAAATGTTTCTAATCATTTAAAAATGTAAAAGCTACTCTTAGCCACACAAAAATAGGTTTTAGTTGTAGTTTACAAACAATTGATTATTATTGAGTATTTTTTGCACGTTCTTTTTAACCCCCAAAAAATGGTACTATGTTATCTATAGTTATGTAGCAGTCTGTACCTGTGCTTGACATTTAATTTTATGTTTGTTGAAAGAGATCCATGTTTAGACAGATAGGTAGATAGATCTAACTCATTCTTTGTAACCCCTGTGTAGAACTGTAACTTATTAAATAGCCATCTACATTTTATTTATCCATTTTATTTACATATGAACATTTATGTTTTTTCAGTCTTTCCACTAAAACAAACATGTGCCCTGAGCACCCTTATATCCATCTCCACGTGCGTAAGCACAAGAGAGTCTTTCTGGCACCAGACTAGAAAGGACACTGCTGGGCCGTGGGTAATTATAACATCCGTTTTGTCCTCTATGCCAGCTGGTCTCCAAAGTAGCTATAGTTTCCATGCAGCACATAAGAGAAGGGCCATCATCTCTTCTTACTGTAGGACTTTTTTTTGTCAATCATTATGACTATGAAATGGTCCCTCATTTTGTTCTGTTTTCATTTGCATTTCCCTGATTATTAGTAAGGTTGATTATCTTTTTATGCTTATGGACCATACACTTTTTTCTTCTGTAAATTGCTAGTGTTTATCCTTTGATCATTTTCTGGTTTGGTTATTAGTGTTACCAATTAGTAAGAATTCAATAGATTCTATCAATTCTTCTTCCCACATACATATTGCAAATATCTTCTCTCAATTCTTGCTAATCTTTTAACTTTGTTTAAGAGGATTGTTGTCCATCTGGGATTTATTTGTGTATATGATGTGGCATAGCTACCTTACTTTCAACATGAAAGGCCAGTCATCCCAACACCACTCAGTGAACAATGTGTCTTTCCCCTCCCCCCACCGCAAGGGTTGTAATTCCACCTGTGCAGTGACACCTCCCAGCACAGCCGAAGGGGCCCAGCATGATCTGGCCCCCACCTGCCTCCCCTCCTGCCACTCTCCTCTGCTCATTAAGTTTCAGAAACACTGACTTTCTCCAATACACCCAGCTTTTCTGTCTCCTCATTGTCTTTCTTCTTCCCCCTGCCTGAAATACTCTTCGCTCGGTTTCTGGCATGGCTGCCTTCTTCTCATTACTCAGGCTTCAGCTCAAATGCCACCTCCTCTGAGGCCCCTTCCCGCCTTTGTCATTCAGTTTCCCATTATTTTTTTTTCCACACAAATGCTTTATTATACAACATGGCATTACATAAAATTGTTCAACATATTTTTTCTGCACTCAACACTTTTTGTATTAGTTTCAGGTGTATGCACAGCATATGGTTTTCTCTATAACACCAACCCTATCTGCGATGCTCTTATGTCTCTGTTCGAATGCTTCCTGACTGTCTCTCCCCTTCAGAATAAACGCAAATCCAGAGATGCTCCCTGCTTCACCCCTGCATTTCCCATTTCTAGAACAGTGTGTCACACACCGTAGGCCCTCCATAAGTGTTTGTTGCATGAATAACCAAACTCTCATCTATTTGTTCAGAAGTTTGTCTAGGACATTGTTCAGTATGATCCCTTTTTTCTTTAAAAATCAAATGTTCTGTGTGTGGATGTGTCTATATGTGTGTAGACACTGAACTGTTAATGACATTTATCTTGAAGGCAGGGGTGCGCATGCTTCAGTGGCTTTTTAAATTTCTTTTTCATATATTTCTGTATCATTTGAGTTTTTACAGGGCGAATTATTACATCTATGATCTGGAAAGAGAAAACCTATGATAAAATCAAATGAGTAGTAGGCCAACCCGAGAAACGGAGACAAGTGATAGCAATAAAATGGATTTAGCTTACTGTGCATTTCTGCGTTTTGAAGCCACCTGTCTTACACTGGCAAATTTGGTCTCTGGGCAGTTGGGGTACGAATCCCAGTGTGTGGCGAGCCCACTAACTCTGGGTTCTTTTTTCATGGGAATATTCATTTCTGAGCAGAAGTGAGGGAATGTAGAATGTGGTGCACATATGGGCAGCAAGCAGATTTTTCTAATCTTTTAGCTTAGTAAAATGGGGGGACTGCAAAACGTGAAGATAGATCACCATGGGGGAGAGAAAAGAAAAGCTGAAGCTGACACAGGTGTGACCAAACACTGGATTTCTGAAAACTATTTAGAACGTCCTCGACCTCATACTGGAGAAGAGTAAGTTTCCCTGTAACCTTCAGTCATCACTTTAAGTGAGTCTCCTTAGGGACTTTCTCAAGGCTGTGGCAGAAGCTGTTCAGACATCTTTCAGCAGAAAAAAGGGGAAAGAAATCCTTAAACTTTTGTTTATAATCTTCCCCGTAGTCAATGTGTGCTGAAAAAGTTCCACTTAAATTGAAACTCTATCTGAGAATAGAGAATATGGTATGTAAAATTCAAAATAAAACAGCTGTGGCCAGAGATCCCCTTGTCTAACAGAAATCCAAGAAAAGAAGATGAGTTGAGTTTTGTTTCCCAGAAAATTAAACTTCTAAAGATATAACTTCCAATACCCTAAAACAAGGTGGCAAACACAAGGCCCATGGCTGAATCTATCCCTCCACCTTGTCTTATCCAGCCCAGCACCTTGTTTCTACCTGGCACCAGCACGGAGTTCCTTGCCCCTAGTTAAGGAGTAGTCACATTTACACAGTCCTAAAATACATTCGGCCCTTTGAAGGCAACTGAAAGGCTGATGTGGCCCCCAGTGAGAATGAGTTTGACACCCCTGCCCTAAAACCACCCCTAAAAACCATTAAATAATACCTCTAACCTTGTTAGCCATCTTATTACGGATTTTCAAGTTTAAGGAAATACCACACATTCATTTTTCCATGCAATGTTCAAGAAATGTGGGTTTTTTTTCAGTTTTATTTAGATATAACTGACATGCAGCACTGTATAAGTTTAAGATGTACAGGATAATGGTTTGACTTATATATATATCATAAATGATTATCACAACAAGTTTAGTTAACATCCATATCTAACAGCAATACCAAAAAGAAAAAGATATTTTCCTGATGATGAAAACTCTTATGATCTACTCTCTTAACAGCTTTCATCTACACCACGCGCAGTGCTAACTGTAGCCACCATGCTGGACATCACATCCCTAGTGCTTACTTATCTTACAACTAGAACTTTGTACCTTCTGATCACCTTCCTCTAACTGCCCCACTCCCTTCACCGCATCTCTCATAAACACAAATCTGACCTCTTTTCCCTTGAGTTTGGTTTTTTTTAACTCCACATATAAAAGAAATAATACAGTATTTGCCTTTCTGTCTGCTTATTTCACTTAGCACAATGTCCTTAAGGTTCATCCATGTAGTTGCAAATGGCAGTGACTCCTCCTTTTTAATGGCTGCATAGTATTCCTGTGTGTATAAAACATTTTCTTTATCCATTCATTCATCAACGGACAGAAGTGTGTTATTCCAATAAGAATACTATATATAACTGAAATTTATTCTTTATACTGTATACATACTATATACAGATATGTGTGCATGCACATACACATACTAATTTTCCTGTCTTTACCTAGTAGATTAAATCTAAATACCTTGCCCTCCACAACATGGGCCCAGACCCCACACCTGATCTCCAGGTATGGAGTTTCCTTCCATCCAGGTAACCTCCTCTCTGTTCTTTACTGGATCTCACTCCCAGACTTCATACATGACATTTCTCTTGCAAATTTCCATTCCTTTGGAATTCCAAAACCCCATTAGTTGTTTCCCAACCAATCCAAATCACTTCCTTAAAAACCTGTTTTAAGATGTAGAGCCCAAAATTTTTTCTTTTCAAATTGAAAATCTTTCAGATTTCTGTTTTTAAAAATTCAAACAACAGAAAGTAACAACACTTGCATAAAGAATTATATGAGGTAGTCAGTGAAAGGCCATTGCAACCCTACACCCTGGACACAGTCGCTGTTAAGGTTGGTAAAACCATCCACCCACTGAAGCTCATTCCTCTGGTTTAATACATTTCTTTTGTGAAAATCATAAAATTTTTATTTTAAATCTTAACTATCACTATTTAAAATTTTTCATATCACTATCTAAATGTTCACTTCCATATGTAACCAAATAACTAATAAAGTTAAACAAGCTGAATGTATGCTTTTAGAACTCTAATAATAATACTCATAAATATGGGTTTGGGATAGCAATAGTCAGCAATATATCACAATCTTCCTGTTATATACTTTTCCCAATCCAAACGAGAATATAAATTTTCTGCCCCAATTATTGCCACATCTACATCGTCTTCCCAAGAATAGCGATCCCATTTCCTACTTCCTATTTTTAGTAACCAATAGTGCCTAGACAGTGTTATTCAGACCTTTCCTAAGTAATAAATATGAATGAGTTTTCTACATCATATAATAAATATCATTTTAAGTTTTTTCATATGTAAGTTGACTCAGGTTGCATGTAGTCTGTTCTGGAGATACTTACGGATTTTTGTTGGTAAGATGCAAGTGAGTTTTGGGTGGGTGTTCTGCTAATTTATATGATGCAGCTAGAGGATCAAATTTTAAGAAATGAAAAACATCATCTCTCCGAAGGGAAATGGCAAGCCATCCACAGATCAGATCAAAAACAAAACCAAACAAGCACTCCCCTAGTATGACACAAAAATCTGAAAGCAGAGCTGTTACAGTTGGATTGTGGAGACGGAGCCATCAACTCAGACCTCATCCGCTACAGGTCACTCCACCTCATCTACACTGATGAGGGCCGTTTTCTCTCGCATCTCATCCACCCCCAAGGCACACACACGCTCAGACACGCATACACGTGCATGTGTGCACGCAGAGACCACTCTGGGCTCTGACCTTTAATGGTAACACTCCCTGAAAAGCGTTCCAGGATACAAAGAGCCCCGCCCCCAGGAGTCACGGACAGGAGCCCTTCTTTCGCACAGCTAACCCCTTCGTCACTTCCTGCTCTCAGAGTACTATCCCTAGATTAGAACTGCAGGCACTGATCTCTCATCCACTGGACTTAGATATTGTGAAGTCGGAGAGTATGCCTGTCTTGTTCTCCACATGGCAGTCCCATTAACCGAGGCAGTCGGTTGGAAAACATCCTTGACAATCGCTGAACCTCCTCTCCCAAATCCTATTCAGAAATCAGTTCCTGTTGATTCTTCCTTCTAAAGCTCTGACAAGTCCATCTATTTCTACCCATCTGTGTTGTCAGCTCCCTAGTTGTGACCACTGCCTTGAAGCCCCAGTTTCTGCAATGGCCTCCTAACTGGTTTCCCTTCCTCCAGGCTTGTCCCCTTCAAATGCACTCTCTATTCTGAAGCTGGAGTTCTTTCTAAAATGCAAAAATTCTTAAAACCATGCTTATACTACTATGACCTATCCAGCATCATCTCTCATCATTCCCAACCATAGTGCTTTTCTTTCTGCTCCTTGAATTTTTTATGCGATCTCTCATCTTTAGGTTTTTCTCACACTTGGAATAATGACCTGGGATCAAATATCCTGTTATAGATACAGCTGGGGAAATGAGAAATCTCAATATGGCTTATATGTCACCTTCCGATTGGCAGGAGCACAGCATGCTTCTGTTTAGTGCCCAATAATTTATTTACTTCAAGAAGTAATGAAAACCTCTCAGCATGGGAACCTCAGGAAGCAGACTAAATGACATAAATCTCTTCAATATGACCTCAAAGCAATGTTTTTAAATACAGGATATGATTGGGTTTCAGGATGAAGGTTGTATAAACTTGCCTCCCAATAGCACTCAAAAATGTATTTACACTAGCTCTTGGTGTATTCTTGCATTGTCCTCAGGATGTCCCCCCTGTTGCCAGAATATGATGTAGTAAAAAGGTCCTAATCATCCTCTACCAAGATGGTTCATTTTGTGGTTAAAAAAAATCACCATTCCCAATGTTACAGAAAATAGGCAATTCAGAGTTCAAACCTTCTGCATCTACAATGTATCCTTATGGAAGATTAACACCCAAGATGAAATTGTCCTCTGGGAGATCTTAAATTCCACCCAATCATGTAGGACCATACTACAGGGCAAGCAGAGGCAAAAATGTATTCCTTCTACAAATAAATTCAGATTTATAATTCATGTGGTCCCTGTGCACTGCCTGGTTTTCCTATCACTCAATTTATTCTGCCATTCTGCCATGTCTACGTACATGTTCTCCTTCTCCCAACCTTCTCTACCTTCTCATTCTCAGCTGATTGTCTTGCTTCTTATTTCACTGAGAAAATGCAAGAAATTAAAAATTTATTTTCTTCGTTCTCTCAACAAACTCACCAACCTATTCTCAGTTGTCCTCTCACTCTGCCTTCTTTGTCATTAGGAGGAACCGACTTTGTGCCCCTTCAAGGCCAACACTTCCATCTGTACAAGAAATTCGTTTTTCATCTTCTTCAGAATTTGTTCCTGCATATACCCCTTCTCCTTCGGTCATCATTGTTTCCCTCTCAACCAAATAATTCCCCTTAGACTACACTATAAGAGCTTATCAACTGTTACATTTCTGTAGTCACATCTATAACAAAACTCTTTAGGCCCTGGCTGGTGTGGCTCAGTTGTCTGGAGCATCGTCCTGCAGACTGAAAGGTTATGGATTTGATTCCCTGTCAGGGCACATAACTAGATTGTGGGTTCAATCCCCAGTGGGAGCATGTACGAGAAGGCAGCCGATCGATATTTCTCTCTCACATCAATGTTTCTCTCTCTCTCTCCATCCCCCCTTCCTCTCTCTCTCTATAAAGCAATGAAAAAAAATGTCCTTGGGTAAGGATTAAAAAACTAGGGAAAAAATGACTACACAGACGACTGCCTCCCATTGAAAGGGAGGCCACTTCCCTTTCAAGCGGCCACTCCAACCACTTCCTTTGGCCATGAAGAACTCTCTGTTGCCAAATCAGATCTTCACATTCCAGGTCTTCTTTTCACTCCAACTCACAAGACTTTCCTCATTGGCTTCCTGACTTCTTTTACCTAACTGGCCACTCCTTTATAGTATTTTTGTTTTTGTTTTTGACCTTAGAAAGTAAACACCATATATGATGTCACACAACCCTGAATATGTAATTAGAAAATGCACAACTATTCATACAAAAAAGAAAAAGACTACGTATCACTTCCTGTCAGGTCAAGTCAAGAGAGGTTTTGACACAGAATGAGTCACAAAAATATTTGTTTGTATTTAGGGCTATTTGGCTTTTAGAGTTGCAGATAAGAGATTACGGACCCATATCATGGCCTCACAGCCTGTTCATGAGCCAAAATACCTTTGTCTGTCATTGGTATTTGCTGCTGTTTTCAGTTTGCATGGTGGTGGGAAATGATCTTCAATTAAATGCCTGGTTCTTTTCCTTTTCCACACAATAGTGTGATTATTTCTCAAGAATGAAAATTCCACAATTTACTTTACCGTCCTTCCCTTAGCTTTACCGCACATTTTCCTTAATTAATTTTGTTGTCACGGTAATAAAATAAAATCTACCTTGAAAATTTTATTTGAATATTTTATACAGTCTTTAGATTTGCATACAGCAACTGGAGGATAATTTTGTATTATATCTATGCAATATACAATAGAGATACACAGAGTGAAGGAAAAGTAGGTTTACAGTTGTGAATACACAAAACAGTTTATTCTTGTATTATTTATTAATATTGTATAGTTTTTCACATGAACAACTGTAAACCTACTTTTGCCCCACCCTGTGTTGGAGTTTAAAGGGATTAATAAAAATGGACCAAAGCACAATGTCCAAAACAGCGGATATAAAAGGTAGGATGAGGGCCTAACGCACCCTATGGAGAGGCAGTCTGAGTTTTTGCTTGCCTTGGTGAGGCCTGACCTTCTTTTGTTAGCTCAATCTAAACACCCCATCTTTGTGAATGTGCACCGCATTCACTTTGAATTATTTAATTTAACTTCCTTTCCAGATGAACTATCTTTATTAAATGCTTGTCATGGGTGGACAGAGTTTATGCAGAACATAAATATCTATGATTAGCTTGGTATATAGTATATTACAATCTAAGATATAGCAACTATGCATAACATTTTCTCAAGCTTGATAAACCATTTGGGAACAAAAAAGGAAAAAAAAATCTAGAAAGTAATTTATGCCAACCCCATGTGTGTATGATATCTTCAAACCTTGTGTTTGTCTGAGATCCTGGTCAGTATACACACACACACACACACACACACATACAGAATTTAAGTTCTAAGCTAAAACAGAAAGTAATAAGTTTGCCTATATATACTTTAAAACTGGGTATAATCTAAAGTTTATATTACATGTGATACCAGTTTTGATCACTCCAACACAGGTACTAATTTTAGCATGACACTCAGGCCACTTCCCAAAGCTGAATGCGTCTCCACGTATCTGTCTGCTGCACCTATCACTCCAATGTATCTGCTACACTCATGCAGTGCTAAATGTGCCTGTTGCTGAGCTTTTATACAATCTCTAGCCTATATTTGTGACCACCATTAAGATAAGATATTGCATGGTATACACATACAATACATATATAGTATACCTTCATTGTATAAAAAGTCTAAAAATCGTAAAATGAATTAAAAATGTAGCCCTGTTTTTCACGGCCTCAACAACACTGCAGATGATGGCACAAGTACAAATAAACACAATACAGGATGCACTGAGTAACGGGCTTCAATAAAGACCGATCTGAAACACAAAATAGTCCAGATGAGGAAAGAATTCATGTCATTGGGCAGAACTGGGAATGGATTTGGAAGGATGTGAAATCTGAATAGGATATTGAAGGATAAATAGGACTTTAAAAAAAGATAAAAAGAGATGAAGAAGTATGGTTATTCCAGGTGGATGAAGCACACAAGTAAAGCTGCAGAGGTGAACTACTTCATGATGCAACTGAACCACGGGGGATAAAGTACAGAAGATTCTGGGCTAGATTTTCCATCCACTAGGATTTCCCGTCACATCTCAAACTGTTTTCCAACAAGATATGGATTACCTGCCAGCCTCCAGCCATTGTCCCAGTTCTCATGCCCCAAACCTCAATAATCATTTTAACTTCACTTCATCATATTTTATGTCCTCGAAATGATAGCATATGTGCAAGTATTAACATTAACTTAATATTAATATCAGCATTTTTATACATCCTTCTCAGTTCTCCGATATTTCTCTAAATGCCAGTTTCCTCCAGGACTCAATCTCAACCTAGATCTTCCTTCTTCCTCCCCTTCTCTTCCTTTCCCTCCCCTCTCCCCATCTCTTCTCATTGCTTCTCCTCTCCTCTCCTCTCCATTCATACTCACTCCCTAAGTCATGGTCTTAAATATCATTTACATTCTTATGACTTCCAAATTTAAATCTCCAACCTCTTGCCTGAACTCTGGGTTTATTTACCCAAATGCCTGTTTGACATCACTTGGATGTCTTACAAACATCTCAGATTTCACATATCTGGACTCAGCTCTTAATATCTTCTCCAAGACTCGCTCCTTCTCCACTGTTTCCTGTCTCAGTCCCAGTCCTCCAGTCGCTCAGGTCAAAAATTTCTTTCTTCTGTACCCTTTATCTGATCCATAATGAAATCTGACCAAATGCACTTTCAGATGAATCCCAAATCCAACCATTACTCAATCCTAACTGCTATCCTTCAACCCAATTCATACTTCTCCATCCCTGGCAACGGGACTGTCTGCTAATTAGTCTCCTTGCTTCTGTTCTTGCTTGCCCACTGTCTGTTACACTAATCCTTTTAAAACATAATTCAAATTATGTTGCTTGTCTATACCTTTAAAAGCACCATCAGCTGCCCACCACTCTTGGAATAAAATCCAAAGTCCATGCCCTGGCCTTTAAGGTACCACATAACCTCACGTATATCTAGCTCTCCGGTCTCATTTTCTATCACTGTTTCCTATAGGGAAGATTATCCTGGATTATCTGGGTAGGTCTAATGTAATAACAAGGAAAATGTAAAGTGAAAGAAGAAGGCAGAAAAGAAAAACCAGAGACCTAAGACTGTGAGAAAGACTCAGCCTGACACTGCTGACTTTGAAAATAGAAGCTGTGAGAAGCTGGAAAATAAATGCAAGGAAACAGATTCTCCCCGAGAACCTCTAGGAAGGAACGCAGCTTTGCCAATGCCTTGACTTTAGCACAGTGAGTCCTGTTTTAGACTTTGGCCTCCAGAAATGTAAGAAAATCAAACTGTGCTGTCTGAAGCCACTAAGTATATGGTAATTTGTTACAGTGGCAATGGGAAACTAATACCCACTCAATTGAAAATAAACAGACACACACACACCACTCTCTGTCCGCTTGTCCTTATCTCACTTTTTCTCAGCTAGTCACTGGTCATTCACTGTGCAGCCGCAAGGGCGGGGTTCTGGGCTCTGCTCACGCTACCCTTGCAGTGTCTAAGACAGCATTTGCTTGAAGAAAGTCACCAACACTCTCCTAGCCACTGAAATTAAATTCTACTGTTTGTGAGCATTAAGCTTTACTTTCAACTCCACTGTTCCCTTTAGATAAGATTTTTAGAAATAAAAATGGGTTAAAATGAACCAAAAGGTACTTTAAGGGGAAAGACATGATGACTTAATGGGAAGTCACTGGAGGAGCCTGAGAGAAAGAAAGAAGGGCACTCCGTCTTCCTGGCCAGCGTTGTCTGGGGCAGGGAGAGCAGACCAGCTGGGACAGGTTGAGGACTGACTGTTGGCATACGGGTCTCACTTATCTTCCCATCTGCTGAAATGGTGTCTGTGTTCTGCTGTAGCTGTGGGGATTGGGACTGTAGCCCCAAGGAACTATGCTATTACCACGTCCCAAAAATGTGTCCTGCCAACTACATCCATTAGAAATACAAAACCTGTTTTAACTGCATTTCCAAAGAAAACCTCTTTTATTGCATTTCCTTTCTAGTATTCTTTTAAAGGTGGCAGATACAATTTTGATAGGTATGGATAAACAAAGTGTTAGATATCTGAATAAGCTGGCACGGCTAGCCTTCTAGGCGTGCTTTGGACTACCAAATGTGAGAGAAGAAATAAATGTCAGTTGCTGGTAGAAGCTTTACCAGACACGGAGCAGTCTGCCACATCTTAAAAGCATGTGTCAGTAGAAGCCTTCATTTTGGGTGAGTCCTTGGGTGAGTCAAACTGCTTTTGAGTAAAGCTGAGTATGCTAAGAAAGCCAGAAGAGAGTCATTCACGATCTTCTTATAGAGCAGTCAGTTCACAGAACTCGTTATAAGAGGCCATGGGCAAAAACCAGAGTGACCACAGGTCCAGACAATCTTCTGGACCTTAGAACATGGAAGGCATTTCTACCAACTCATATTAAACATAGAGTATGAGTGAGTAATAAGCTTTGCTTGTCTCAAGCCAGAGACTTGGGGCCATTGTTACTACAGCAACACCCGGGCATGCTCTGGCCTAAGAAAGGTAAGGAGAATTAATCTCCTCTTGAATGTATCCAGAGGGTTTATTTTGTTCATGAATTTTCAGTGCCTCTTCTAGGAGAATATGCACTGTGAGTCTCATAGACAGCGTGACTGTCAATTTTATGTGTCACCTTGCCTGGGTCACGGGGTGGCCAGACCCCAGATGAAAGTAGCAGTTGACTTGGTGGACAAACTAAAGCGGTTTGCCCTCCCCAAGTTGTTGAGGGTCTGAATAGAACAAAAAGGGAGAGGAGAAAAGAATCTGGCCTTTCTGTTGGACTGCCAGAGCTGGGGCACTGATCTCCCATTGCCCTCACCACAACTAGCTCTTAGGCCTTTGGCCTCAGCCTCAGTCATGACACCGGCTGTCCTGCGTCTCACGCTTGCAAGTGGCAGATCACGAGCCTTCTCAGCCACTGCAATTGTGTGTGCCAGTTCCTGAGAGCAAATTTCTTCCTTTACGTCTACACCCGTAGGTTTTGTTTCCCTATGGAAACCGGACTAATATGAAAGGGGAGTGAATGCAGCTGTTTCCAGAGGTGTTGCATATTCCTTCTTGTGCTCTTCTAAGACTGCAGACACAACTTGGAAGTTTGTTTTCACTTAACATTAATACAAAAGCATTTTCTCATATTATTATCATGATTTTTGAAAAACTTTATGTTTATGGTTATACAATAATTGTTGGATTATGTCATAATTGACTTGACTATTAATACTGAAGATATTTGAAAATATTATTTTTTAGTGTCATGCCCCTTTCTTCTGAAAAAGGGTTTGGAGTAACTTTATTAATTGCTGAGAATTAATTTCTGAGACATACGCCCTGTTTGGGATTATAAAGAGAGAGAAGTCTGATGTTCCAGCAAATCATTTCTAGAAGATAAGATGTTCTGGGTGGCCAAGAAAGAAGTACCAGAGCGTGGACCCGGAGTGAGTGGGCACACGTGTGTACGTACCACACGTGGGGGAGAGAAGCTGTGCTGTGACGTATTGTGCTATGCAGGTAAAGTGTGTAAGCTGTGTGGCAAGAGGGGGGTGGCTTCGCTGGAGATATCTGGGCATATCATAGAGGGGGATAATTGAGACAAATCTGAAATGGAGCCATACCCTGGCTGGTGGAGGTGACTTGCCGCCGCTACACCTGGGGTGAGAGGCTGTGTGTAATGTGGGCTGTGTATTGTCCTTGCTTAAACCTATTCCTGTGGTTTGATCTAATCCCTATGTGTCCTAGAAACCAGGGCAGATTGATAGAGAGGGTCTGCAATGTCATACACAAATCTGTGTCCGTATGGTAAATGTCGGAACTAAAGAATAAAACTGAATAAAGAATAAAAGAATAATGTCACTAAGTAAATGCTCTGCAGTGCAGTTATACTAATTTCAATAACTACAACAACGTGTTTGAAGCTGGATCTTCTCAACTGAGTGATTATCATGGGGGCCATGTCAGAGCCTCAGTAAGAACGTGACACTTACATGAGCACGGCTGTTCATTACAGAGATCCATCCTTCCTCACCATGTTTTCACTCACAGTTCTGCTATCAAACACATTCTGAACGCAGCATCCTTATTAAAAGAATGGTAACAAAGGTCATATGATGACCTGACTAATCGTCGCCCTCGCTTAGAGGCAGCAGCCTGAGCCCTCAGGGGTCACATGTCCTTGGCTCTTCCAGTCATTATCTCTCAGGCTCTCCTGTGGTCTAAGCGCTGACTACCCACAGGTTCAGAGCAGTGGCCACAAAGCCACGTTCAGTCATCAGATCGAATATGGAACTCTCCAGCGTTCTCCATAACATCTTTTTTTTTTCTCACTGTTCCATTCACATGCAGTACAATTCACTCTTGGTGATGTATAGGTCAATGGATTTTGGCAAATACGTACAACTGAATCCACCACAGTCACGACACAGAAACTTCCATCACCTCCCCAAACTCCCTTGCTCTGCCTCTGCAGACAGCTCCTCTTTCCGGTTCCCAATGCCTGGCAGCCACTCCTATAAAGATTTATTTTTGTAATCGTGTCTTCATTTTATTAACACAATTAAAAGGCCATGTGATCGCTTTGAACGGTGCTTATGGATGCAGAAGCGTTCCTCAGTTCAGCAGACCTCTGAGGCAATACCCTACACATCATAGGTGCAGGAGCTGGCCCTCCGGCAGGGCGGGGGCGGGGCGGGGGCGGGGCGGGGGCGGGGCGGGGCGGAGCGGGGCGGAGCGGGGCGGAGCGGGGCGGAGCGGGGCGGGCAACATTCCTTCCAAACTGGATCAGGTCCACACCGACTGACCCCAGTAGAGCAGGGAGAATGTTTTCAATGCGAATTGCTTATTTGTGAATCATGACTTGCTTATCTACGTTCAATCTCTGTATAACATAACCCAGAATTAAAATTATTTTTAACATATTTTAGGATTTTGTCATACAGGTAGACCTTTCTTGATACACTAAATATGATTTTGTGAAGACATATTTAAGCCGAATTTGGCAAATTAAATTTTTTAAGTGAACACTTTTAATACGATCAATAATTAGTCTTTTAACTCCCTTCCTCGAAAATCCACATTTGTGTATCTGGATGGCACAGACAAGCTTTTAGCAATACTGGCAAACTCTCCTCACTACAATCGCCGATACAAGACTCTTCCACACGACAGGGAGAGTTTCAATGTGCATCTCAACAGCCCAGTTTAAATGTCAAAGTGCGTTTTTCTGCCGCCAGAATAATTTCAAGAGTTTCCTACATTTCTCCCAGAAAGCCGCAGCCGCTGCCACACCGACCATCCCTGCCAAACGCCCGAAAGCCTGTTCCATCACACAGACTCCCAACTTCTTGAAAGAATTTTGCAGATTAAACAGCAGGCGCCTAACGCTCATACAACTCAACTAGCCGTAGAGCAGATCTGTTTCCCATTTCTGGTTGGAGTTTCAAGGACTTCCTTTTTCTAATTGCTTCCTCGGTTGCTATGTGATGTAGGGACCACTGCCTCCTCCTTTCTCATATCAGGACTCGATTGCATTCTGTCACATAGAGTTCTGAGCCGCCTGGGAGATGTTCTGGAAATTCGGCTGCCTCTGCCAGGCCAACTTATCGGCACGGTCGCCATCTCGAACCCCTTCAAGAATGAGTAAACCATCCTGCTAAACCATCTTGATGACTCAGTGAGATCAGTACTTAGCAGTGGAAGCTTCCGTCCTAATAGATGGGTTTATTCATTCCTAAAAGGAACAGGTTATCTCTAGGCTGCCTTCTCCCCTCCCCCACTTTTTTTTTTCATTTTCGTTTGAACTTTCCAGAGCCCAGATTTCAGTTCTTGCTGAGTTGTGTCGCATTGGTGTTATTTCCTCTGTCATTTACTTGGGTAGCTCTGACCTACATTTTTCTTTTCTTTGTTCCTGAACAAAAACTGATTTCTTTTGGAGGAAGTTGGAAAAGCAAGACTTATGTGCCCAATATGTTCCCCAACCCTCACATGAGCAAAAGGGCACACCCACGGCTATCAAAAAGCAATCCCGTGCCAGTCACAGCACCAGATGCTCTACGGTGCTTCTTACTGTGGGCTCGCTCAACACAAAATAAAACAGACCCCCCACTCCAAAACAAAGGCTTCCGGTCTCCAAGCCAAAACACAATTCCAACAAAAATTTTACCATTCCAGAGTTTTGAATGTCTTAAACAAATTATCTCCATTTTAAGGGGCTATGGTTTTTTTAAAAATCTGGGGGGGGGGGCTGTGGAGGGGTTGTTTATTTGTTTTACACGAAGATACTAAATTAAGGCCAGCCAGATCCTACCAGTCTTTCTCAAAGGACTCCCCAGTCTCAGTGGCACTTCCCACCTCTCCCTGTTCACTCCTTATCTGGGTCCCCAACTGCAGGTGGTTCCCAGCTTATTTTCTCTCCATCATTAGTGCTATGATGATTATTATCATTAATGAGCACAGGCCTTATCTTTCTCTTCTAAATGTTTCATCTGAGCATTTTAAAACCACCAAATATGTGTGTGCTATGCTTTAGTTACAATTGTTGCGATTTGCCCTTCCCCCATTCCACAGATAGGTGTCTGTTTCATTCTGTTTCATTCACATCCCCTTTTAACTGGAGGGCTGTCATCTAGCAGTTTTTATCTAATCCACACATGGGTTTGGAAAATGTAAGAAAAAGAAGAAATGAATTTGGCAGATGTGATGATTTAAGCTAGGATGGGGCATAGTTTAGAGAGTTCCTGAGGCAAAAGTGAAAGAAATCAAGTTGCTGATGGGCGGGGGAGTGGCGGCGGGGGTCGGGGGGGGGGGGGGGAGGCGGGGGATTTTCTTCTAGTGAAGTAAGAGGGAAAGACAGAGGGGAGATGAGAGAAGTGTTTTTTTGGAACCACTTGATTTTGTACAGAGCAGGAAAATTATCTACTCTTTGCACTTTGCACCTCCCCCACCACCATATGCTTCCCTAAAGTTTCCTTTCACTACACTTGAAAGGACCACAGATTTTAATAGTATTCATGCATTTGAAGTGCTAGGCTATTCATTCCCAGCTTCCTCTCTTGTTGCACTTATGATGAGAAGTAATAAAAAATCCAAGTTATATGATAATGTAAAAATGATTATTTAATGAAAAAATTGAAACTAAAAGGCAGTTTTTTAAAAAAAAGCAGTTGACCTTAAAAATAAACTGAGGTTCAAGATCACAACCAGATTCAGGAATTAAATTATAGGCCAGTCTCCTTCAGTGTCTAGGCTGAGGGAATTCAGTAGGTTACCATAGTAGATACCCCAGGGGCCTGAACAAGTTGCAAAATGTCATTAAAAAGGTCAAATTTACTTAGAATGTCTTGAATTCAGATGTAATAGTCAAAGCAGACAAGGTAAAGACAGGGGAAGTCATGACTACCTTTACAGAGGAATATTTGCAATTATATATATATTATTCAGGAATATATTTTTTATATATTTCTGAAACATCACACCATTACATGAATGTCAGTTTGTGGGCATCCAGCAGTCGGAGCCACTACTTTGTCAAGCAGAGAGCTTTCCTTCCTCCTCGTGGGGAGACTACACTGCTGCCGAGGAGGACACTGAGGGGCAGGCTGGCGGGGGCTGGCGGGAGCTGCCGCAAGACAGAGGGCATATGCAACCTATTATTCCCACCAAGACAAAGGCTGCTTCTACAATCTCCGGTTTCCACAACCCTCCACCCAAGGGCTTTTCCCTCCAGAGCTTCTCTATAGGATCATTCCAATTGATAGTTGTGAAGCTACTAACATTGGGGAGAGCGGATGGAGGAGGGGACTGGAAGGTGAGCAGTGCCTCAGGTCCAGCTCCATAGGGAAGGAAGACAGGGTGAATGGGCCAGTTTGGGAGCAGACAGACCTCTTTCCCAACCCTGCATCTACTTCTTACCATTTTTTAAACACCTTTCATGTCAGTTTCCTTATGTATGAAATGAATTTCACATGGTTGTTTAGTTTTATGCATTAGAAATATTGTGTAAAAAAATGGCTGGTACCTAGTAGGTGATCAATAAATGCAATGCATCTGGTAACGCTGACTGCAAGACCCACAGTCAGCAGTGCCTTTGATTCTGTCTTTTATCTTTGGTTCCAAGATCATACTCTACCCAGAGAACAGATGCTAAAACTGGAAATAGCTCTACTGGCTCCTGCTTTCCCTTCCTCTTTTTCACAGCTTCGCAGCAAATGGCAGCTACTGGCACCTCCATTGTCTTGGGGGTGCACGGGTAAAGTGGCAGAAAAGATGTGTAGAGTACTGGCAGCCACTCAGTAGCAAGCACCTGAGCAGAGGTCCTCTGGCTCCCTCTCCCCCACCCTTGCAGTTCTCAGGCCTTTCCCAACAGCAACTAGGGTTCCTGGGCCCACAGTACCCCCTGATGGCTAACTGGGGAACTTTCTTTTCTCAATGATTATATTCTCTCAGTGAAGCTCCCACAGGCTTTGTTCATTCTGTCATGGACCATTCATTTCTCACAAATGTTCTGCGGCCTCCAATGCCTGGCTTTTTTCTTTTTCAATTTTTGCTCAGTTATTTCAGAAACATATACCTCCCTTCCTGTTGCTTTCCTTTGTTTTCTATTTATGAATCCTCAAATGACTGTGGTTATGGTTGCTAAGAATCATAGTAGGACTAGCGCATCTGTCTATCAAGAAAAACCCCTACATTTAGAAGTAAAATAAGACATATTTGAATACTTTCAGAAATCAGGAGGTCTTTTTCAGAACCCGACAGAAGACGCCATCTACCCCTGCTCCTTCTCCAGTAACACTGATCTCTTCCTGACATTCCCATTATTTCCCTACTTGTTTAATGGCCACAAGGTAACTAGTTCGTCTCCTACTATTTCACTGCCAATATAACATATTTCCCTAATTTGGTCATAACTCAAGGTAATGCTTGTATAGTATTTCTTTCCTTTGAAATTACTTCCATAGACATAGAATTGCAATTATTTTCTCCTTTAAAATAAAAAATGCAAATTAGTTAACGTAACAGGTAAATACCACCTATCCAATTTCATCAAAATTCTACAAAAATGGGTTTCCTACCTAAATTCTAACTGTACAGTAATGTAATAATAATGAAGCATGATGTCATAAAATAGTTGTGTGGTGCAAATCTAAATGATTGTTCATCGAAGAACATTATTTGAGCTGACATAGTCACATTTTTTCAGAAAAGAGGTATTTGCTTTCCTATAACATATACCTCTAAATTCATAAAGTTGTGGAGGTACAAATTAAAACATTCAATGTTAATGTTTTTTGAAAGCATTACGTTTAAATTGTTTTCTCAGGACCCAAAGAGAAAATACCAGAGGAAACATAACCAGCCTGAATTGTTTAGAATGTATTTTCCCTTTAATTAAATAAGAAACATGTGTCTAGGGATTTTGGAAATGAATGTAATCCATCCACACTCTGCCTGTACTAGTTTGCCTCCAATGTCCAATATTTTGAAAGAAAATTCTTTCTTTCTGTAAAGAATTAAACAACAACAGGGAGCGAAGTCTGGGTCTTGCCTCCGGAGTCTGGGCACTGGCGATGCTAAGGGTCTGCCTTCTCCCAGACCTGTCTTTGGGAAGCAACCAAATTCTCTCCATAGTCAGGGTTAGGGTACGACGTTTGCACTTCTCCAAAGCATGCACTAACCCTGGAAATGTTCATCTCGAGACGGCGAGGCAACAGAAACCGCTAGGATGTATGCAAGCACTCCAGGTCAAAATATTGTCCCCTCTCTGGGGTCCACTCACCATGTTCCTCCCACTCAGGCTTCTTTTAAAAAGCTAGTTTCTCTAGGGACCTGCACAGCCCATGACACAGACCCATCGGGCCGGCCGAATAAGGACAAAGAAAACAGGGGTGACTCTAGGGTGGCTCTGGTTCTTTGAAACCGGGCCCGCAGTTCGGAAGGACAAGTATCACTTACTGGTGCTGTCAAACGGTATCTGCTTGCACTGCGCAGACCCCTCAGCGGGCCACGGACAGTAATAGACGGCTCCCCCTTCCACGATGTCTGGCTGGGTGGTGTTGGCTTTGGGCGCTCCCACCAAGACACTCGCTCTGCGAAGGGGTTGGAAAAAACCACTCGCTGAGAATCCACAACGCGCACGGGAGATGCAGTCTCCGGCCGCGCGCCCACTCGGACTACTGTGGGGGTCGCGGGCAGAAACGTATGTATGAGGGAGCCGACTGTCAAACCTTATTTCCTCTTGGAAACCTGTGGGCGTCTGAAACCTGGTTTGGAAGAGGGTGCAAATAGTCCTAATTCTTCTCTAGGTGGAGCTGTGCATACAGTGAGAGAAGAGGAGAGGGGTGGGCGGTGGGGGGAGCAAAGGACGGAGCCCAGCTGCTGGCAGCGAGCAGACAGCACTTGCGCCCAGACACTTAATTGTTATAGGCTATATGTAAACAGACCGTGTCGTGGTCGTTGTCTTAATTGCCCTGAGTCGGCTGGGTCCGGCTTTCTCCTTTGTGCAATGCTGGGGTCTTTGTACCGGGAAGTCCCCAATACTGGCAGATTCTGAGCAAGTGGCAGGTCTCTAGTTTAAAGGGCACAAGGTACTTTTAGCCTGTCAGGGGAGAGAAGAGGCTGGTGGCGGGGAGCGGGTTGTGACCTTAAGTGCAGAGCGAGAGGGAATCCCCGGAATCGCCTTCCCTCGGGCTGCGGGACCGGCGCGGCCCCGGGCAGAGAGGCGCAGACACAACCTGTGGCCGGGTTCGCCCCCGCGCGCGAACTCCCGGCGCTGGGCGACTTACGTGCGAGCCGCAGGTATGTGGAAGTCCACCGCGTAGCCGAAGTAGCTGCCCTCTGGGCCGCTGTACACCGTGAGCTTGTCCACGTCCAAGTTGAACGCCTGCGAGGCGGGGGACCACAGCATCCCCAGCGCAGCGGAGAAGCAGCAGAGGGGCGCGAGCGGCTGCGCCCGGCTGCCCCGGGGACTGCGGCGGGCCCCGGCAGACATCGCCGTCCGCCCCGGCGGCTGCTCACTTGGGAGAGGACCCTAGGTGGGAAACTGCGGGGGTGGTGGTTGGCGGTCTCCAGACGCCCGTCCCGGATCAACTGGCGCAGCGCGTCAGCGGTGACAGCCCCAGGCGCTCTGCGGCGCGTCTCCTGCGATCTGCTTACCCGCCAGCTCTCAGCCTGCTCCCCGGCCAGCTCGGGGGCTGGCCGAGCGGATCCGAGCCCTCCTCTGGCAGCGGGCGGGGGCCAGGCGCTCT
>CM052538.1:60452944-60482490 GCA_028533065.1 Trachops cirrhosus
GCCCCCCCCCCCCCCCCGTCTGTGACTGAGAAAATCTAAATCGAATAACGCTCTCCTCCTCCAACTCCACCCCAGCTTGCTGCAGAGGAAACTAAGAAACAAAGTCTTGAGATTTTATTTACGACTTTTTCAAAGGCATGAGGGGCATGTTAAATGTCCTGTACTAAATCTTCATGACCCTGTGTAATTTGATGAAGATCAGCAAAGTTAGGAATGTTGGAATTTACAGTTTACCCTCAGCAAGGGCACAAGGTGTAGGCTGGAATCTACATGAGTTCTATTATTGCTCTCTTTCTGTGCCTTCTGCTTGGGGGCAGAATGAAGAGGAGTAGGCAGGGAAGGGCGATGAGAAACATAGCATCCATGCCCTTACATAACCTGTGGTCCTCCAGAGAAATAGGGCTAACCTTAAACAGAGCAATTTAACTGGTGGGCATGAGGGCAGTTTTGGGACAGGAGAGGTAAGTAGTTTAAGGAGACTTGGTGGCAGATGCAGACTTGGGCAGGAATTTAAACAGCAGACTTGGATTGGAGCATTGTGTATGGAGAAGTTGAAGGTAAGTGTTGAAGATACAAAGGCCAGGGGATGAAATGGTTGTGCAAGGGGATGGCATGAAAGAGTGCGTTAGGGAGTGGTAAGAAATAGAGATGGACCTCCTGAGACAGAGGATCTACTTAACGAGAGCAGTTATTGAGGCTAAGGGATGCAGTTCTAGAGCAGAGGCATGAATGCCCACAGGGATTCAAAAAGTTTAGTGGCCAGGATGTGTGTTGGGGGTTGGGGGAAGGGGATGAGAGGGGAACAGTTGTTAGAAGAGAGAAAAAGCAAAGAAGCTGTTGCCTAAATGCCCTGGGCAATGAGGACCTCCACGCGGTTAATAGAAGGAAGGGAAGGGAAGGCCACAGTGTTCCTGAGAAGAGGAGTCAGGAGACTGCTGGCAGAATGAAAGAGTCCAAGGTGAGTCTGAAGGTATCTATCTACTTAGGAGAAAAGCGTAACGAATAGTAACGATTGGGCAAAGAACGAAGATGGGAGGTAAATGGTAAGTTAGAGGCCAGATTTGTTGAATCTGAGCCCGGGAGAGGCTGGAAGCAGAAAATGCAGTTCAGAGCGGTGGTCAGTCTGGCGGCACAGATTTGGGAATCTATCCGCAGAAACTCTCCGAGCTCCCTGAAAAGCTGGACCTTTCCCTCTCTCTTACATCAAAATCCACTTGGTAGACAGATTTGAATTTTATGTCTTTGTCTTTGCTTGTCTTGTCCCTATAAAAATAGTAAAACTTAATGAGCTATAACATTACCTGGCAAATCACCAGGTCTGGATAATTTCCTAACTAGATAGTTTTTTTTCCCAGACAAGGACTTAACAGGAGATCATAGGAGACTTTTTTCTCAATTCAAAAGTCCATTTGTGTGGGACATAGAGCCTTCTTCTCTGGTCAAGTTACTAGTATTAATAAATGTGATATTCCCTGTAGTAAGTTCCAATGAGTAATTCACATGCAGCATTCACGTGGGGGTGTTCAAAGCTGTGCAGGACATAGAGGCTCAGGAATAAACTCAAATCTATCATTTCCTGACCCTAGCATGCTGAAACTGAGAAATCCGTTTACTGCATGCAAGCATTAGAAATGGAGCCCCTAAAGAGGTAGGAAGGAACAGCATAGTCCTCGGTGCCCTTGGCCCACGGCTGACTCTGGGCGGACGCAGCTGTGCATTAAACAGTGCTTCAGTCTCTGCGGAGCAGCGCACCACCAGGTGTCTCCTTGTGACTCCCTTATTCGGTGATATTCCTTGCATATTCCTTAGCTTTTTACTTAAGCTAGGGTAGGTAGGGAAAGAAAAATTCTACTTCTTGCCACATAATTGGATGCATATGCTTGTTCCTTTCTTCTAAAACACACATGTTCTTGACTTACACAATCCGTATTCTTAACAGGGTCATTTTCCAACTTACAAATTAGGGCACTGAGGTTCACAAAGGTACAACAGTAAGCAGATTTACAGAGCAAGTAAGAGGTGCAATTTGGACACAGGACTGTCAGGTGTCAAAAGCAGCTCCTGCTATTAGGTCTATCAGAATACATATACATATATATTTTCCCCTGGGCTAACCCTTTGTGCATGCCTATGGGTGACTGAGAAGTGGCACCAAGCTGTGTACTCTTCTAAGAGACCTTGGAGACAGGGTTGATGATACAGCAGTTCCCCCTTATCCACAGTTTCACTCTCTGTGGTTTCAGTCACTGTGGTCTGAAAATATTAAATAGAAAATTCCAGAAATAAACAATTTGTAAGTCTTAAGTTGCGTACCGTTCTGAGTCTTGTGAAGGAATCTCATGCGTCCTGCTCCATCCCACCCAGGACACGAACCACCCTCTGGTCCAGTATCTCCACATCGTAGACACTTTTCAGCCGTAAGTCACTCAGACCGAGTCTCATGGTATCATAGTGCTTGTGGCCAAGTAATCCCTATTTTACTTAATAATGCTCCCAAAGTGTAAGAATAGTGATGCTGCTGATTCGGATATGCCAGAGAGAAGTGGAAAAGTGCTTCCTTTAAATGAAAAGGTCTGTGTGCACAAGAAAACACATAGTATTGATATACAGAGAATTTGGTACTATCAGCAGCTCTGGCATCCACTGGGGGTCTTAGCATGTATTTCCTGTGATAAGGGGTGGGAGAGTACTGAACCTTAGTCTTCAAAAAATGGAGGGAAAGCAAACTAACTTGAAGCTCCTCAACCTCCCTCGGAGGCCAGAAGCCTGGGAGAGTAGTAATTCTCCCAAGAAGCTGGGGGCGGGGGCAGGGGGAGCTGTAATAACTGCAGAGACAGGATAGGTCGGAATAGGTGTCTTGCACATTTCACTACTCGGACACATGGGAAGCGTGCCAATCAGTAAGAGCTGGGGTGCTGTCTGAGAAACACATGGGCAGTGAGAGCCCTCATGCTGAATGAGAAGCTTGACATTTTAAAGATCTACCAGCACTGAATTATCTGTCAGAAAAGCAAGTCTGGGAATCGTTTATCATGCATGTGAGTATGTATGTATGTTTAATACTGGGAAAGGTATACATAGTTGTTTTCTAGAAAGAAAAGGAAAGAACCTGAAGGTCAAAGATAGAACAGATTTGGCCCAAATGTTCCAAAAATAAATAAGTAAAGAGCATCATAGGAAAAAAAATGATCTCTGGGTTGTAGCCATGTACAAAGTACTTAAAAATAGAGATGTTGTAACATTTAACCACTAGTGCACACTTTTTTTAACAGAGACCAAATACATTCGTAACTCTACGAATTATTATTTCTAACTGTGTAAATGTTTCTTTATATGATAAAATGTGATCCTGCATTCAAATCAAAGGGTACGAGTTGCAACATGATTATTTCATTAATACAACCACGTTTTCAATATGTTCATTAAACTATTTACAATATAAGCCAATGTAAAACAATGTGTTCTGGAAGGTTCCATCGGCTTTAAAACTGCACCAGAAACGAAAGGCAGTTTTTCAATCTTTTCTTGTGTTTTGTGGAATCGAGGCGATGCTGGGTTTTTCTTTCGACCAACAGTCCTGAGTTTTTCTGCCATATTAGAACCAAGTGATTAGTAGAACCTGGCAAGAGAACCCTCCTGAAAGGAAGGAACTTTAAAACCCATCAAGCGTCTCTGAACATAACCTTCTGTCTACAAATTTTCGTTCTGGTCCCTGGAGGGCGAATGTCATCATAGTAAAGTCATTTTTCCTCCTTGATGATCTTGTCTGCAGCTCTGTTAGCACTTTCCTTCAGGGCTTTACCAGCAACTGCGACGGTGAGAGCGCTGCTGCCGGCGGCCCTGCGTGGGCCGGCGGTCCAGCGCAGCCAAAAGCTGGGCAGCTGAAGGAAAATTCCCACTAGTCAAAACCAGACTCTGACTCGATCTCTTTTTAGAATGAACCTTTTAAATACAGCTCTGCTTTAAACAAAAGTAAAAATAAATAAAACAATTTTTCCTCTAAAGGAAAGGTGACTGAGGCAAACCATGTTCTGCCAAAGCCTTGACATTTGGGGATAAACCTCCCTGAGGGGTAAAGCCACAGGGGCACCGGAGCATGTACGCAGGACCTCGGACGATTTACGGATTTCGGTTAGGGCCAGCTCACGCCAGAATCCTGAAAAATCTGCCCGTCTGATGGGTTGGTGGGATGGGCCTTTTAGGTAACTACTGGTTAAAGTGACTAAAGCAAACTTGTGGGCGGGTGGCGGGGGGAACCACACATTGTGTTGTAAATTTGGATTTGCAGTCTGGCAGTTGGGGAGACCAGTTCCCCAAAAGCTCATGTTTGAGTCCTGTGCCAAAGGAGGCTGTGGGAATGTTTTCCAGGGTCTTTTTTATTATTATTAAATTTTAGTAAGGTGTTAGGGTTAGGGCAGCCCCACTTTGGTCTTTGGGAAAGACACTCACTTAAAATGGGAAGAAGGCACCCTGCCAACCCACGCACAGGCCAGGGGTCTCAGTCCATTCGGCCTGCCAAAGAAAAGACTGCACGGCTTATAAAACAACAGAAATGTATTTCTCACTTTTCTGGAGGCTAAATGTCCAAGATCGGGCAGGGTGTCGGCATGGCTAGATTCTGGTGGGGACCGTCCTCTAGGTTGAAGAATGCTGCTTTCTTGTTGTGGCCACATGGCCACATGGAGATGGGCTGAGAGAGCTCTCTGGGTCTTTTTACAAGGATATTAATCCCATTAGTGAGGGCTCTACCCTCCTGACCTAATTATCTCCCCAAAGCCCCACTTCCTGACACCATCACATGGGGGGTTAGGATTTTAACATATGAATTTTGGGGAGACACAAATACTCATTCTGTTGCATCTGGACGTGAAGGCAGAGGCTTCGGTGGACACAGTGCTCCTGGCACCTCTATGGACCCAGACAGGGCAGCAGCTGTGGCTTTGGGGTCCTGGGGAGACAGTAGCTATGGCCCTCTGAGGCAGGCAGACACTCCTTTATTGAGTTTTTGGGAGAGGAATAAAGGACTTAGGTAAGACACCAGAGGCCTCCTGCAAATAGGTGGGTAAGTCATGCCAGGTCTTTCCATTGTGGGAGGGGGTGAAGACTAGTGCATCTGATTTGTTGATGTGAGTGTGTTTAAATCCCAGGCTACCTTGTTGTGTTTATTCCGCCTTGGGAGGACACCACAGGCGTGTCTAGGACCGCCCCCTAGTGTCTGTGATCCTATTAAAGGGTGTGGGATTGTGTCACGAAAAAGTCTCACAACAATTTAGATGACCTATTTTTCATTTAAAAATTTCCAAATATTGACTTGATCTCTCCCACATTTACCATCATCTTTATTTCCATGTTAATACTTTGCAAATCATCAAGAGAGAATGAGGGAGAGAGAGAAGGGATAAAAAGGATAGAATATAGAAGAAAGGAATTTGGCCACAAAAACAATATTTTATATTTTCCCAACTAACTGCGAAATCCAAATCCTATCTCCATGTCACCCATGCAAGGACTATGTCCTACTCAACCTCACATGCCTACTTGATTTTGTAACTGTTTTTTTTTTTCATTTATTTAAACCACACAATAAACGTGAGCAAATAGGTTCTGTGTGCGAGCACTGGAGATAGAACTGTGAGCTAAAGAGATATAGTTTCTCCCTTCATGGAACCTGTGATCTAGCGAGGAGATAGGTAACAAACTAGCTAGTAACCTGATGAAAATGTAATTAAATGGATAAGTTGATAAGTGGCAGGCACAAAACTAACAAGTGTGGTTGGAGAATAATGGGGGACCCAAGATGGCAGAGGAGTAAGTGGAAGCTACACTATCCTCCTCCCAGGACCAATCTGGAATTAAAACTAAACTGTAGAGAAGCCATTCCAAATAACCAACTGAACACTAGCTGGAGAGAAGCCTTATAACCATGGACAGACAGAAGAAACCACTTCACCAATGTGACTGGTAGGGAGTGTGGAGGAGAGGTGAGAAAGTTGACTGGGGTCCCATTGGCAGCAGCTGAAGTGCTGGAGAGATATTTCAGTGGCTGGGGGGTCCTTCTGAGAAACATGGGATCTAAAACCCAAGCTGGACTCCCAACCTACAGCACCAGAGTCAGAAAGGAACTCAAATAACATCCAGCTGTGAAAAGCAGCAGGGGTTCTGTCTGCCAGGGAGAGATTGCTGAGTACTCAGAGAGCCTCTTAAAGGGGCAACACACAAAATTTCATTTGCAGCCACTTACTCTGGGCTCCAGCAGAGGGAGGGCAGAGTGGACTAGAGATGCTTGAGAAGAGTCTGGGGTTGGTGGCTCTGGGGAGAGAAATGAAGGAACAGCCACCAGGATCCCTGTGCTGAGTCATTTCCCATATCGCAGAGGCCACCTCTCTCAGGCAGAGCACTGACCTCCAAGTCGCAGGGGATTCCTGCAGCCTGAGGGGAAGCAATAGCCCCACCTGCAGGAATTACTCAGCCCTACCCTGTGATGCTTAAACTGGGCTGCTGCTTACAGTTTGATTAGTTTAACAACAGATCTGTTTAATGATTGATTAGTTTAACAACTAAGGCAGAAAATACAAAGCAGCCAAAATGGGAAGACAAACAAAAAGACCCCAAATGAAAGAACCAAAGAATTCTCAAGTAGAACTAGATGAAATGGAGGCAAGCAATTTATCAGATTTAGAGTTAAGAGTGATGATTACAACAATACTCAAAAGCATGAAAAAAAAAAAAACACATGGAAACCATGAAAAAGGACCAGTCAGAAATAAAGAATGCAATATCTGAAATAAATAATAGACTGGAAGGAATAAACAGTAGATTAGATGAATCAGAGGATCACATCAGTGATTTGGAAGACAAAGTAGATAAAAACACCCAGGCAGAGCAGCAAGAAGAAAAAAGAATTTTAAAAAATGAGGAGAGCTTAAAAACCTTTGGGACAACATGATGCATAACAGCATCCACATCATGGGAATACCAGAAAGAAAAGAGAATAAGCAAGAAATTGAAAACCCATTTGAAGAAATAGAGATGGAAACTTCCTTAATCTGCTGAAGGAAAATGACACACAAGTCCAGGAAGTTCAGAGAGTCCCAAACAAGTTGGACACAAAGAGGCAGACACTGAGACACATAATTGCAATGACAAGGCTTAGAGATAAGGAGAGAATCCTAAAAGCTGCAAGAGAAAAGCGGGTAGTTACCTACAAGGGAACACCAATTAGACTGTCATCTGATTACTCATTAGAAATATTTCAGGCCAGAAGGGAGTGGTGTGAAATATTCAAGATGATGAGGCAAGGACCTACAACCAACGCTACTTTACCCAGCAAGGCTATCATTTAAAATCGAAGGAGAAATAGGGAGATTCCCAGATAAGAAAACACTAAAGGAGTTTGTTATCATCAAACCAGTATTGCAACAAATGTTAAAGGACTTGCTTTAAAAAGAAGAAAAAAAGAAAGGAAAAAGAAAAACAGAGGAAAACAGTCTAACAATAAAATGGCACTACATACATATGTATCAATGATCACCTTAAATGTAAATGGCTTAAATGTCTCAACTGAAAGTCATATGGTAGCTCAGGGGATAAGGAAACAAGACCCATATATATACTGCCTCCAAGACACTGACCTCAGACCAAAAGATACACACATACTAAAAGTAAAGGGAAGAAAAATATATTTCATGTAAATGGAAAAGAAAAAAAAGCTGGGGTAGCAATACTTATATCCAAAAAATAGACTTTAAAACCAAGGCTTATAAGAGACACAGAAGACAGTACATAATGATAAAGGGAACAATCCAACAAGAGGGTATAACCCTAGTAAATGTGTACACACCCAATATAGGACCACCTAAATACGTAAAGCAAATCTTGATGAAAGGGAGAGATTGACAGAAATATAGTCATACTTAATACCCATTGACTTCAATGGATAGATCTTCCAGGCAGAAAATCAACAAGGAGACACAGCCTTAAATGACACACTAGATCAAATGGATTTAATTGATATCTTCAGAGCATTTCATCACAAAGCAGCAGAATGAATATACATACTGTTCAAGTGCAGATGGAATGTTTTCTAGGATAGACCACATGTTAGGACACAAAACAAGTCTCAATGAATTTGGGAAGACTGAAATCATATCAAGCCTCTTCTCTGACCACAATGCTATGAAACTAGAAATCAATCACAAAAACACTGAAAAATACACACAGACATGGAAGCTAAATAATGTTATTAAACAATAAATGGGTCAACAACAAGATAAGGAATAAATCAAAAGATACCCTGCAACTAATGAAAATGAAGACACAACAATCCAAAAGCTGTGAGACACAGGGAAAGCAAGTGTGAAATTTATAGTATTACGGTCCTATCTCAAAAAAAAAAGAAAAAGCTCAAATAAACAATCTAACTTCACACTTAAAGAACTTGAAAAAGAAAAACAAACAAAGCCCAAAGTAAGTAGAAGGAAGGAAATAATAAAGATCAGAGCAGAAATAAACAAAATGGAGTCTAAAAAAAGTACAAAAGATCAATGAATCCAAGAGCTTGTTCTTCAAACAGATAAACAAGATTGACAAATCTTTACCCAGACTCCTCAAGAAAAAAAGAGAAAGGACCCAAATAAATATAGTCAGAAATGAAGGGAGAAATAACAACTGACATCAAAGAAATACCAAGGATTGTAAGAAAATATTATGAACAACTATGTGCCAACAAACTGGACAACCTAATGAAATGGACAAATGCCTAGAAACATACAATCTTCCAAAACTAAATGAGGAAGAATCAGAGAATCTGGATAGAGAGATTACACCTAGTGAAATTGAAGCAGTAATCAAAAAACTCCCAACAGACAAAAGCCCTGGACTGGATGGCTTCACAGGTGAATTTTACCAAACATTCTGAGAAGAACTAACACCTCTGCTTCTCAAACTATTTCATAAAATTTAAGAGTAGGGAAGGCTTCCAAATTCATTTTACAAAGCCAGTATTATCCTAATTTCAAAACCAGATAAAGACATTACAAAGAAAGAAAATTATAGGCCAATATCTCTGATGAACAAAGATGCTAAAATCCTCAAAAAAATACTAGCAAACTGAATACAGCAATGCATCAAGAACATCATACACCATGAGAAAAGTGGGATTTATTCCAGGAATGTAAGGCTGGTACAACATTTGCAAATCAACAAATGAGATTCACAACATAAACAAAATTAAGGGTAAAAACCACATGATCATATCAATAGATGCAGAAAAAGCATTTGATAAAATCCAGCACCCATTTATGATAAAAACTCTCAGCAAAGTGGAGTTAGAGGGAACATACCTAAACATAACAAAAGCCATATATTGTAGGAGACCATTCTGTGTGGCGTGGGCCCAGCTCCCAGTGGAAAGCAAGGTCTGATGCACAGGACCCACACCCACAGATAGGTTCTCCCATGGGGAATCAGGCCTGCATTGTACCTAGACTGCTATGAGACTTGCTTTTGCTAAAACTCCCTCACCATGAATTGAGACAGCAAGTGCTTACTGTAACTTCTTAAAATCCATGCTAAAACTCCCCAGTATGGAATGTAACCAGTTCAACCACTTTTCCCTTTGCATTTGCAAATATCCTTCTTCTGTGATGTGATTAACAGCATCATATCCTTTGTTTTCTGTAAAAGGTAACCACCTAAAGTAAACCTGTGCATAGTAAATGAGGACCATCATGCAATGTGCCCAGAAAAGAAATAAAGGTCTGTCATGGCGAGGACTGCGGCTTTTTCTCCACAGGACTCGGTAGTCCATGTGAATTTGTCTCGTACCTCATCCACAATGTGGCAGACCCCATGAGCTGGCATCTGCATCAATATATGACAAACCCACTGCCAGCATCATATTCAACAGGCAAAAACTACAAGCATTCCATTTAAGATCGGGAAGAAGACAGGGATGACCATTTTCACCTCTCTTATTCAACATACTACTGGAAGTCCTAACCACAGCAAACAGAAAAAAAATAAAATAAAAGGCATCCAAATTAGTGGGAAGTAGTAAAACTGTCTTTATTCACAGATGACATGATTCTGTACATACAGAACCCCAAAGATTCCACCAAGAATCTACTAGAACTAATAAATGAATTCAGCAAAATAGCAGGATACAAAATTAATATCCAGAAAGCAGTTGCATTTTTATATGCAAATAATAAACTAAGAGAAAGAGAAATCAAGAAAACAATCCCATTCACAATTGCTTCAGAAAGAATAAAATATCACCCTGGCTGGTATAGCTCAGTGGATTGAGCATGGGCCATGAACCAAAGGGTTGCAGGTTCAATTCCCAGTCAGGACACATGCCTAGGTTGCAGGCCAGGTCCCCAGTGGGGGACCATGTGAGAGGCAACCACACATTGATGTTTCTCTCCCTCTCTTTCCCCCTCCCTTCCCCTCTCTCTAAAAATAAGTAAATAAAATATTTTTTTAAAAAAGAATAAAATACCTACGAATAAACCTAACTGAAGATGTAAAAGGCCTGTACTCAGAAAATTATGACATTGAAGAAAGAAATTGAAGAAGATACAAATAAGTGGAAGCACATACCATGTTCATGGATAGGAAGAATTAACATCATTAAAATGTCCATACTACCCAAAGCAATCTATAGATTCAGTGCAATTCCTGTAGAGATTCCAATGACATATTTCACAGAAATAGAACAAATATTTCAAAAATTTATATGGAACCACAAAATGCCCCACTTAGCAACTGTGATCCTGAGGAAGAACAAAGTTGGAGGAATCATGCTACCTAATATCAAACTATATTACAAGGCCATAGTAATCAAAACAGCATGGTACTTGCATCAAAACAGATACATAGACCACTGAAACAGAATAGAGAGACCAGAAATAAACCCACACCTTTAAAGTCAATTAATATTTGACAGAGGAAACAAGCACATACAATGGGCTAAAGGTAGTTTATTGAATAAATGGTGTTGGGAAAACTGGACATATACGTGCAGAAAAATGAAACTAGACCACCTTCTTATACCACACACAAGAATAAATTCAAAATGGATCAAAGACTTAAATGTTAGACCCTAAATAATAAAAATCCTAGAAGAAAACATAGCAAAATATTGGACATTGCTTGTAACAATATTTTAATGGGACATAGATCCCCAGACAAGGGAAACAAAAGAAAAAAACAAATTGGACTACATCAAACTAAAAAGTTTTTGCACAGCAAAGAAAAACATCAACAAAATAAAAAGACAACCCACAGAATGAGAGAACGTATTCAAAGATACATCTGATAAGGGGTTAATATCCAAAATTTACAAAGTATTTATAAAACTCAACACCAAAAAATCAAACAACCCACTTAAAAAATGAGCAAAGGACCTGAATAGACAATTCTCCAGAGGACATACAGATGGCCCATAGTCATATGTAAAAATGCTCAATGTCACTAATTATCAGAGAAATGCAAATTAAAACCACAATGAGATATCATCCCACACTTGTCAGAATGATCATCATCAGTAAACCAACAAACAAGTGCTGGTGAGGATGTGGAGAAAGGGGGACCCTTCTGCACTGTTGGTGGGAATGCAGACTGGTGCAGCCACTGTGGGAAGCAGTATGGAGATACCTCAAAAAATTAAAAATGGATCTGCCTCTTGACCCAGCGATCCCTCTTCTGGGAATATACACAAAGGATTCAAAAACACTAATTGAAAAGAACATAAGCACCCCTATGTTCATTGCAGCATCATTTACAATCGCCAAGATACAGAAGCAACGCAGTGTCCATCAGTAGATGAGTAGATAAAACAACTATGGGACATTTACACAATGGCATACTACTTGGCCATAAAAAAGAAGAAAATTTTACCATTTGCAACAGTATGGATGGACCTGGAGAACATTATGCTAAGTGTCAGAGAAATAGACAAATGCCATATGATTTCTGCCATAAGTGGAATCTAATGAACAAACCGAACTAACAGGAAAATGGGGACAGACTCATAGATGGAGGGCAGATGACAGCTAGTTGAGGGGGAGGTTAGGGGACAGAGAGATTGAGCAAAAAGGACTCATGGACATGGACAACTGTGTGGTGACCACTCGGGGGAGGGGGGTATAATGGGACAAAAATGTAATGGGAAGATACAGTACAAATTAAATTTTAAAAACAAGAATAATGGAAGTAGGAGTAAAGTGGGGAGTTGTAATGAGATGCCTTTCCTCAAAGAAGCATACAGCCATGTGACAAGCCAAAGAATGAAATGGACTATTCATGACACAACTTTCAAGAAATATATGGTTGTAACCCTGCTCGCCCAGATCTGGAAAGCAAGAGATGCTACGGCTTGTCTGGGGCCATTGAATTAGTAAAGTTCGACCTTAGCAGAATCCATCTGGGCACACAGAATCGAGTCAAGATATTTAGTTCCCCTATAAAATGCCATATGCCTCCTATGATATCAGTGTATGTTTTCACCTGTGTGACTTACATAGAAGGCCTCCTACCTACCATGGCATTAAGTTGTCCACGTCTATGACCTTGATCACTTTAATTCACTCTGTGAGAGAACACCTTTGCCCCTTTCCAGGGAGAGCTGTCTTCAAGAGAACAGTTTGGAGGTTGGAAGGGAATTTGTCTTCTACTAAGTTTGCTTAAAATGTCACTAATTGACTTAGGTTGACCTTTCTGGTTTTTATTGTTGTGACTTATTTAAAAATGTGTCCTTTTCCCCAAGACCTCTAGACATATGCACAAAAAAAATAGAAATATGACAAGTTAAATTAAAACCAGCAGATGAAAATTAAAACACTCATAAAGGAAAGAGAAGGATGCCAAGCGGCATTACTAGGAGGAGAAAACTAAACCAAATGGATGAAGTTCAGCCCAAGTTTCAACTGTTTACAAGGAGGGCTTGCTCAAAGTAGATGTTAGAGTAACTTCTTGAAAGATAAAATCTCTGAAAAAATTTGCTACTGCTTATTATTATACCAAATCAGGGACCCAATGGCAACCCCAAGGAGAAAGAGGATCTAAATTATAATTCTTTTTATACTGACGTTAGGATGTTGTCTAGGCCTTTATAACTGTGAGATCTCATTCATTTGCATCTCACTCTCAGAAGGTGCGAGATTAGCCCTGAGTATCATTAACATTTCCCTCTCGATCCTGCTGTCAGCGCAGCCACAGAATGACTCTGCTTGGAAACCAGCGCTGCTCACACGAGGAGAGGCAGTACAATGCCGCGGTTAAGAATGCGGCTTCTGGGGCCAGGTATCAGTGTCCATTGCTCAGCTCTGCCACTTGCCTGAACGACCCTGGTCAAGTTACCTAACAACTGTGTGCCTCACTTTCCCCATTGTAAAATGCAGATACTAACTTTATACCACATGGACTTGTGAGGACTTAATGAGTTAAAAATATATAAACCTGTAGGAGAGTCCATATGAAAAGCAGTATAGGTGTTAGTCATTATTATTACTCACACTTCTGACTGGTTACGGGTTAATAATAGAATGATGTTGTATTTCCCTTTTAATTATCTACACGTGCCTGTCCTTCACAAGAGGCCTCAAGAACTCACTGTTTACCCCATTTTAGCCTGGAGGTGGTCATACTCTTGAGAACTGTGCCCCGCCGTTTCAGTTGAGTCTTCTGAATCAATATTTCTTTGGGTAACAGCAGGTTGTAGAGATGTTAGCAAATTACCTTAAGTATTTTGGGGGTGGAATAAATGATGTTTGGGGAATATTAATTGAGTTATGCAAATGAAGGACAAATAGAGAATAGTATGTAATTATATGAGTTTACATGTGAACAAATAAAGGTCAATTAGGACGGTGCAGTGGGGACCGGCACTTCACAGTTTTGATTTTAGTGCTTTTAATACCATGTATGTAGTTGTGATTTTCTTTTTGTTGATGCTTCTGGAAGCGTATAACTCCTAGAATCTGTGTGCTGTTTCTTTCCTATGCGTCTCTCCTCTTCTGAGTCTCCAGTTAATGTGTTTGACCTTATCACAGTATAGCCTATATTGTTATTTTATTTTATATTTTCCATCTGTTTAGTTCTACTTGTTTTATCTTAATGTTTTTCTTCTGATTTATATTTTAGGTCACTGATTATTTCTAATATTGTGACTAATCTGCTAAAATTGGTCCATCAAGTTCTAAATTTTGGTTAGTGTATCCTTAAGTTATAGGGTTGCCTTAGTTTATTTTATTTTTATTGTTCTCAGTTCTTTGCCAAACTTCTTAATCTCATTTTTTTAAATTTCTGAACATTTTCAGAGTACATGAATGATGAAGGAGAAGTCTTTATATTGTCTGTTGTTTCTCTAGAGGCTTGATCACATCCTTTTTTCTCATGTGCCTCTCACATAAGAATTTTTTAAATTAAATTCCAGATATCATAGATGAAAGAGTACCTAAGTGATTTGATGCTTAGGATTATGTTATCTTTATTCAGATAGAGTTTATCTTTATTTCTGGCAGGCTTCCAGGAGTAATAATACATTCACTCACTTTAACTGGTTTTCAGGGATTTAGTTGCCTCAAGGTGGACGTCAGTCCCTGGAAGCTCCAGTTTATTTCCAATTCATCCTTAACCTCAAAGTCCTGGGATCTGTACCGCCAGGCTGTTTACCATTGAACAGATGCTTCTCAAGACCATAGATTACAGTTCTAGTTCCCGGAGCCCCCTCAGTCCTCCCCAGCCCACCCCACATCTCAGTGTTCACTTTCATCAGAAAAGCAGAAGATTTTTTTAAGGAAAAATAGACCCAGATATTGGCTACTGACTCTGAATTTCCTTCATCTCTTGGACATTGGCTCTATAATTCCTTTGTGCCTTTAAGACTTTGTCCATATTTTGAAACTGTTCTTAGCAGGAGGGTTAGTCTGAAATCTCTATTCTGGCATTATCAGGGTTTGTATCTGGATAATTTTTGTGAATTATGGTGAATTGTGGTGCTTCTGATAGAAAAATTAAATTTTAACTTGGCAAAACAATTTAGTTTTATATGTTTTGATTTTATCCATATACCCATGGAGAGTTATCTAATAGTTGGTTTGCAATACAGGATAGCTTGATAAATAAGTCAAGTGATTCTTGCATTAGATTTTACATATAAAGAAACATACTTACCAAAGCTATTGTGTATTGCTCAAAAGGTCCAAAATTCAGAAAGAAAGGATGACCCCTTCCTTAGTCATTTATTGGTCATGAGCTTGATACTTTGCCTCACTCTTCATATACATAATCTCTTTTAATATATTATTAAATATTCCACTTGAAAAATTAGGAAACATAAGCTCTATGTGGTCAGTAACTTGCAGGAGGTTACACCTCTGGTAAGTGGTGAAACCTGAGGATAAATCACAGAATGTCGATCAGACACCGGAGAACTTACTTTTCTATCAGCCTACATGTGCTTTCTAGGTTTGGGAAAAAACACTACCATCAGACTGAGGAGTCAGAGTCGGAGTCAGAGTAGGGAGCACAAAACCGGTGCTGCCACCGAGAGGGCCCGGCGGCTACAAGCACAGGCAGGACCCGGTTCTGGTTTCCAATGCCGTTCTCCACTGAAAGGAAGCCGGGCCCCTGGAGAAATGGCTAATTCTAGTGCTGGAGCGGGAAATGTACAAGATGGGCCTGGAGCATCTTGTAGAGCAGAAAATAAAGGAGTGCTCAGAAAAACCAGACTGACGGGGGTATGTCAAGGGGACATGAGAGTCAGCTGAAAGAGCTCCCAATGGCTACTTAAACAGCAAAATAAGTTATATAGTATTATAACCCAAAATATAAAAGAAATAATCACGAGTGTATTAGGGACTGATTAGTGTCTCCCCGCCCCCCTGCCCCAATTCTTATGTTGAAGCTCTAACATCCAAAATGAATGTATCTGGAGATAGGGCCTTCAAGGAGGTAAAGGTTAAATGAGGTCATAGGTCTTATTAAGAAGAGAAAGCTACGCCAGAAACCTCTCTCCCTCTCCCTCAGCATGTGCACAGAGGAACGGCCAAGCGAGGTTACAGTGAGAAGGCAGCCAAACAAGGGAGCGAGTCCTCCTCAGAAACCAGCCCTACTGTTACTTTGAACTTAGCGTCCGGCCTTCAGAACTGTGAGAAACTAAGTCTGTTGTTCGAGCCACCCAGTCTGTGGTGTTCTGTTAGGGCAGCCCTCGCAGACTAATAAAAATCCATACTTATGTAAATAAGTGATTGAATAAATTAGTGCAGAGAAGAGACAAATTCTCATGCAGAAGAATTTTTTTAATTTATATAAACACTGACCCCTTAAGAAGGGAAAGCCTAACTCTCTTGCCCTTAAATGTGGATTGTATACAGTGACTTCCAAAGAACATAGTGTGGAAAGGTGGTCTAAATCTGTGGGAGACTGATATCGTTACCAGTGAGTTGTGTTGAATGTGTCCTTGATATGACATGATGAGAATGTCACTTACCTCTGTGGTCTTCCTCCCAAAAACTCTAGTCACAATCGACTCAAGACAAAAACACCAGACGAACTCAAATTGAGGGACACTCGGCAAAATATCTAACCAGTATTCCTCAAAGTGTTAAGGTCATTCAAAGGAAGCAGATTCTGAAAAATTGTCAGAGTTTAAGGAGACGTGATGACTAAATGCGACGTGGTCTCCTGGATGGGATCCTGGAACAAAGACAAGGTAAAAACTAAAAACATCTACATAAGGTACAAGCTTTGCTTAATAATAATGTATCCGTATTGGCTCATTTTTTGTGACAAATGTATCATGCTTATATAAGATCTTAACAATGGGACACAGAGCACAGGAGATATATATATCAAGGAGTATTTTTCATGCAAGTTTTCTGTAAATCTGAAACTATTCTAAATTAAAAGTATTTTTAAACAAAATACAAAATTGTGCATTTGTTGAATCCATATGACTTCTCTCTTGCATTGTCCCTCTGAATATTCCAAAGTGAGTATTCATTAGCTTTATCTTGAGAGGAGAGTTTAGTGTGGTTGTGTTTCTTCTCACTAGGCAGGACCCGTTTTTGCAGTCAGAAGCCCAGGAGATGGGGAAGGCTTGGGGGTGGGGAAGGGCAGCTCAGAGTCCAGCGTGTTTATCTGTCTGACTGAGGACCCCCTGTAGGTATACTTTAAGGCAGCATGTGCAGCTTCTATATTTGAAACATTCCCACAGTTTTACCCTTCTCTTCTTTAGTCATCAGTTTCTTTCTGCCTTTATAGAGAATCTCTGAAAATCCCAGAAGACAGCATTTGCTTTTAGATGTTTTGGATTAAATCCTCTATTGTCTTGCTCCTTTGAATCCTCTTGTTCTCTCTTTTCCCACAGAGATCCTCCCAGCTTTTTCATTTTATTTTAAGATTATGTTACTGAACCAGATGATTCAGCTTCATCCTTTGCTTCTCAGGCTCGGGGGTGGGGGTGGGGGGTAGAAACGCCCAGGCTGTGGGATTTCACAAACACATCTGCCTCTTCCCTTCCAGACCCTGTCAGCTGCACTGTTCCAATGGCACTCAGCGTAGATCCACAACTCTGAACCCCATTCCTCCTGGATTTTGTGCTGGCCTAAAACCAGGAACTTGCTCCAGCTGTACTGGCCTCTAATTTCCTTAACTCTTTCCTCTTCTTTACTCTGGTTTTGGGAGTCAGAGATGGAGAAAAGGAGAGTCATTCATTCTTCACACTAGTGTTTATCCACCGTCTACTCTATGCCAGCCATCAGGTTACAGCCGTGAACAAGGTGAGCGAGGTCCCTGCCCACGCAGAAGCTGCATTCTGGTGAATGGGTAGCAACTACCCATTCTTTATCTGCATGTGTGATTTCACTTAGTCCTGATGGTGGCGGCGCTATTGCTTCTCCGAATTTACCGAGACACAGGTGCTAACTGACTTACCAAGGGCACGCAGCTGGGAAGTGACGGAGACACAATTGAAATCCAAGGACTCAGATTCCAGAACACTTGGATTCCTTACCAATATAATATTGGCAAAATTATTTTGATTACATAAATACTGTCCTATTTCCACTCATTCTGCTCTTTAAAAAAAAACAACCTGTGTGCTGCTTTTAAACAATATCTGTAACATCTCACTATGATGATTCTACAATGAAAAAGCTGTTCTTTTTTAAGGAGAATAGTGCAGTTGGCATTCGCTAGTTGCTGATGTAGCATCTATCACCTCCCTTTCCCATTTCCACCGCAAGCCTCCCCCACCCCTCCCTCTCCCAGCCCCCATTGCAGACTGTCCCAGGTGGCTCAGGTGGGATGGACCTACCACCACCTCTACCAGCAGGCACTGATTGGTGTAACCCAAACAGCCTGTGCCGTCTTTCTGGCCACATGATTGGTAGGAATGAGGTCAGTGTCTGCACTCTAATAGCCACAGTGATTGTGTCAGGTTTATATAATGAGAAAAGAGAGATGAGGCTGGCTCTCCTCCCACTGAGGACAGAGTAGGTGCATGACGCTACCCGCAGTTGACAGCCATCAGGGAGGAGGAGCTGATGGGGCCGTGGACAGATGCAGCCAGAGTTCCGACAGAACCACCCTGCCGTCTGCCTCGCTTCTTGGCTTTTCAGGAATGTGAGTCAGAAATGTTCTTTATTGTTTCAGTCATTTGAGTGGGGTTTCTTTTAATTTCATCCCATGCCATTTCATACAATTAATTTCTTACACTTTAGGTATATAGACCCTAAATGTTTAAGTAGGTTTTTTAAAAACAAATTTCATAAGAAATTAAAAAAAGGTAAATTGTCCAGAAGGCTTCAAACATCTAGAGAATATTGGCAAACAAATTTGGATCTCTGACTTATATGACAAAAAATAAGATAAAAGTAAAATTAAATAAAATTCACCTAGTGCGAGTGACTCCTCTGTTTCACACACGAAGATAATCGAGATTGTGAGTTTACAGTTTGGGGCCAGATGTAACAGATGCATAGTTAATTGGCCCATGATATGCTGGTTTCAGAATGCAGTGTCTTGGATTTTGTTGCTAAAAACACTCCTGTTTTTGCCAAACAACACTGTTTGGGAGGTTTGCCACCACAAACACAGAGAGCTTGCTGTGACCGATTTGTGCTTTTAGTGGGACCTGAGACACCACTAGATTACAACAACGTGAGGAGCAAGACATCAGCCTGCGTGCGTTCAATTAATCACACACTACCCACCAGATTTCAAAGCACAGCTTCATTCTGTTAAATGAGAGTGAAGATAATGGTGATGTGATTAGGACTTCAAAATGCACAAGAAGTATGTGTGCGTCTAAGGACAGTTCCTCCGTGTCCAATTTAGTGTTCCATGGAGATTGTAGCCTCTGAGGACACAAGGCAAAAGCTAATTAAGAATCCGTTGAGATGCAGCAGTAAAGCTCGACGTTTACCAAATTGGGAAGATCACTCGGGAGAGCAGTTAGCTCTCTAGTGGAGCGAGCCCAGTATGTTTTCAGCTTCCCTGTTAGCTTTGTTGGCCCAGGATGGCTCTGTAGAATTACAGAGCAATGGCAACAGCTTTCCACTCCGCTCTTAGGACAAAATATTAAGGAAACAGAAGTCTGCCTGGCAGTGGTAAGAACAGAAGTGGTTAGAAGTTTTTAACTTTCCGTTTTTATTTCTTTTATCATTAACTACTGCATCTGACAATTGGGACATGAACAGGCATGAACTGTATGTTTGTTCCCATAGGAATGAAGTACATCTGGATCACTTGCCTGTTTAAACTAATGAGGGAGAAACTTGTGTCTAGGGCAAGCATAACATCGTATGCAAGCAGTGCCCAGGCTCGGGGCAGATTGTGCCCCAGAAACCAGTTTTTGTGGGTTCTATGAAGCTTGGAACATATATGTTTTTGATAGGAACAAATGTAATTGTCAAAAGGCCAGCCCATAATGGCCTCATAATGGAACACTTACATAAAACCTAGCCACGACATTAGCGGTGCTCTGGGCCGGGGGAAGTGGTTCAGACCACACTTGGGTTGCTGCCCTTCTCCCTGGCTACGGTAGGAAGGGGCCCTTCTTGACTGCTCCACAGGGACATGGCATAGTGTGAAGAAGGTTATCGATGGGTGGGAAGAAGCAAGGACTCAGCCACGGAAGGAAATGGGACTGAAGGGCATGAGAGGGGATGAGACAGTCAGGGGCTCCTAACAGAGTAAGTCCTAAGGTCTCTACTTATGACCCATTTCTCTTTTAAAACTTCTTATCTTTTAGGGCACATCAGATTTGACTTAAGGTCACTTCACACACAAAGGAAATGATGGGGCATTAATTCAGTTCAAATAACTGGGGCTTCCAGTGAGTCTTGATGCCACCCGGGCTCTTCTGACCCAGTGAGTGATAGAACGTGAACTTCACTGGGTGCCTCTGAGTTTCGCGTGTTGGAATGTTCAGCACTTACGGCCATCAGAAAGGAAGGTCAAAATCGAATAGATGTCCAACATTACCCTGATACAAACATCACTATAACAAAGGCCTCGTTCTATTTTCTTTCTGTTTAAGGCAAATAAAATTCAACATCTCATTGAAATGTGAGCAAAGTTAAATTTTTATTCTTTTAAATTTTTCGTAAATTTTAATTTAGTTTCATTTTACTTCAGGAAGTACACATTAATTTTTCCACAGAAAACTTAAGTACACATCTTTTATATAGGTTGTCTATATGAACCCAAACCATCTACAATGATATGAATTATATAAACTTTCTTCTTGGGAGAGGGGTCCATACCTTTCATCAGCCCTGTAAAGCATTTATGTCCCCAAAATGTCAAAACTCACTGCTCTATGACAATGAAAGTCCAAATTGCTGTTAATGAAAAAGTATAAAGTGTGAACTCTTTAAGGTCAGGAACTTAACTTTCCATGTTCTCTGAATCTCCCTAAAGGCCCAACCTCTCACTCTCCATCTTTTTATATGTCACCCTCTGTCCCACATCCTGGGAGGGTGGATGCTCACTGGGGGTCCAGTTACCTTTCTTCCTTTTTGTCTTCGTACTTCCTCCACCTTCTCAACATTCTAGTTTTTTTCTTCAGGAATTATTCTCTTTGTTAATATTGTCTGTTACTCCTCTTAATTCTTTCTGATATTCCATTGTAATCATCTTTGCTCATTTTAACAGATTTTTGTTTATCACAGGCTTCCTGAAATTCCTTCATGCTCCAGTCTCTCTTCTTGGCAAGAAGGGAACCAGGAACCTAAGCATTGAATAAGTATCACCCGAGCACCCTCTGTGGGTATTAGGCAACACGCTAGGTGCTGAGGATAAGATATGTAGTCTCTGCCTCAAGGAATTCAAATCCAGGCAGATTAAACAGCCTGGGAAGATCTTCCAGTACCTTCTGTCCCTCTGCTAGGAAGGGAAAGAGCTGCCACGAATGAATAGTTTGGGTGCTACCAACCCTGGTATATTTACCTACCAAATGTGTCCATGGGCATTGCATGGGTGGCGACTAAGTGTGACATCCCCCAGTCTCCTTTTACAGAGGGGCACATGGGCATGCAGAGATGGTGACTATTATATTATTAAATTAATTTTTAAAGTCAGTCACTCTGAGAACACTCCAATTTTCCCAGCCAAAAAAAAGCCCCATTCCTTTTTGACTGTTATGATGATATGTCAGTCCTTTGAGAGAGATTGCTTTGGACTTTATTTAACCAGCCAATCAGTTAATGAAAATTCACTGAGCACAGGCTGATATGTTCCAGATTCTGGGGACACAACAGGGAACAAGACAAAGACTCTGCCCTCTGGAGCTTGCAAGCTGCTGGAGAGCAGAGGAGGGATCTGTTACGCTGTCACTTCCCTCATCTCTCTCAGGCCCGCTCTAATCCCCCATCCAAGTCATACAAGTCCGAGGTGTATCTGGTATGGTTTGCTGGGTGGACCCAGGCTTGGAACTCCGAACTTCAAAGCCCCCAGGGTGCGACAAGGTACCTTACAGTGGCTCACTCAGCAGCAGTAACAATGGCTTCTCTGCTACTGTGGTTTACTTTACTGGCTATGTGTGGATTGCTTTTCAATGCAGAGACCGTGGTAACCTTAACTACACTGAATTGAGTCACAATAGTGTTCTCTGGCCAGATTCCTCTACAGAATAGGCTGTCTAATTTGTGTGTACTCCTGTGAAAGTCATCAACGTAGAGGTGATCCATAATATCACTAAGAGTTTTTCCAGAGATATTTTAATTTGATTTCTGGGAAAACAAATGGAAAGCAAAAGCCTGGGACACTGCCTGCAAAGCACTGAAAAGCAACCGTCCCAGCAGAATGGGGTCTGAACCGCGTGAGATTCCACTCCTGCCCTCACTGAATACAGCCTGACCTCGGCTCCAGTGAGCTGGGAACATGACACATGTCCCTCTATTCTCATTTAGGACCTTGTGCTAACACACACGAGACTCAAGAATGTTCTTCAGATGGAACTATTGGTCCTTCTCATTCTTTCTAATGCTGTGCCTTTCAGAGGAATAAACAACCCAGCCAGACTGGTGCTCCTATTGGTTTGGGGTCCCTCCATCCTCAGTTCTCCCAGCCACCCCTGTTCCTGACTGCCCGTACCTGCTGCTCTCTGCTGCGTGAGGAGCAGTGGTCCTCTGGGCTGGTTAGCGAGCCTACTCGGTGCTGTCACTGCTAGTTTCCTGTGCCAGCTTGGTTGGGTTGTAGCGCCCAGGTATTTGGTCAAATGTTATTCTGGATGTGCCTTTAGGGTGTTTATTTTTCATGTTTTTAAAAAATGTTTATTCAATTATCGTTGACATACCATATTATTAGTTTCAGGTGAACAACGTAGTGATTAAACATTTATGTCACTTGCAAAGTGATCGCACTGATAAGTCTGGTACCCATCTGGCACCATACACAGTTATTACAATATTATTGAGTATATTTGTACTTCTTAATTCCTTTTTCACTCATCCCTCCAACCCTCCTTCGATCTGGCAACTATCAGTTTGTTCTCTGTATGTATAAGTTTGTTTCTATTTTGTTTGTTCATTTATTTTATTTTCTAGATTCCTCATATAAGCACAATCATATGGTATTTGTTTTCATCTCTATGACTTATTTCATTCGGCATAATATGTGAGAGTATTTTGGATGAGATTAACATTTAAATCAGTGGACTTTGAGTGAAGCAGTCTCCTCCCCATAATGTGGGTGGGCCTCATCTAATTAGCTGAAGGCCTGAATAGAAGAAAGGACCAACTTTCCCCAAGCAACAGAGGGTGCTGCTGGCAGACAGTCTTTGCACTTGTCCTGCAATATTGACTCCTTGGGTCTCCAGACTCCTGCCCACCCTGCAGATTTTGGTCTTGCCAGTCTCCACAATGTGTGAGCTAATTCCTTAAAATATATCTATCACCCATATTTCTCTCTCACACACCCTACTGGTTCTTTGGAGAACTCGTGGTCAACAGACATGTGGCCTACCAAGGTCCACTCACAGGGAGTTCTTTGGCCCCCACACTTTGTGAGGCTGTAGCTCTGAGTACCGGAGTGATGGCTTCTGACTCTTCCCAGAAATGAAGGGGCCATCTTAGACAGCGGAGGGTGCAGAAGAGAGAACGCGGAGGGAGGGTGGCTGTGCATACCAACCAAGGAAGCCAGCCCATGTGCTTTGTGCCACAGCAGCACCCCAGCCTGCCACTGGGTCCGTTCAAAACAGTGAATGTGGTCCAAGAAGACTTTAGTGCCTTTGCATCTGCCGTGACACTACGCTGCCAGCTAGTGAACATGTCCATAGACTGACTGGTTTAGTTAGAAGACTGTGGACTTTGGAGCCCATTCTCCTCTCGATCAAACTGAGTCCTCAACACTAGGAACTTTAAAATGAAATGTGACCTGCTTATCAAAGAAGGGAGTGGTGGCAACAGAAAACTCTCTACCAGCTATTCTCCTGCCCAAGCTTCCAAAGAGGATATTTTTGAGGGTGGGAATGTATGTGGCTGGCAAAGGAGATGATGTTACTAATCTCCTTGTACCCCGGCTTGACTGCTGCTGTGATATCATTTTTTCCCTTGCTTTCCCTATGGGAATATCCTCCAGAAGAAGCTATCTTAATTGACATGTTCCCTGCAGTGGTCCCGCTTTTCAAAGGGCTCTCTCTGCTTTCATATAGGGTCCACCCTATATGAAACCTAACCTAAGCGTGTGTCATCTCCCCAGACTACCTGGCCCCCTACAGCTGCACAGTTTAACTGACCATATGACAGCAGGATTCATTCCTCATTTTCAGTCCCAATTTTGTAGAGCATTATCCCAGAACAGTAGTTGCCAACCTTGACTATGTCTCAGAATTCTTTGTAGAATTCTAAAAATGTATGTGTGCCAAAGTTTCACCTCTGAATTTTCTGATTCAGTAGATCTGGGAGGCCCACTGATCTGTAGTATTAACTTCACAGGTGATTTCTGTTGTCAGACCAAACAGCCAACTGTTCTAGACCTTCCAAGTCTGGTTTCCACAGCCCACTGAGTGCAGGCTGTCAGCCACATGGGTTGTATCAATTGATACTTAAATGAGAACTCCAGAATAGCACCTCTTACTTAAAAAGGCACATGCTGTACATACTCACAGCAGAATTCAGCTGTAATGACTCATCATAGCTTACTGGCCAGAACACTCCCTTTAGTATCAGTCATTGTTCGGCTCCTGTTGGTCCCTTGCCATCCTGGCACCATGCTATCCTAACAGCTGGTCAGGATTAAGGAAGCTGTCACCATACACATATAAGGAGTTCAGTAACTAGTGCTGGGCCCTAGGGGAGGGAGGCAGGGGAGGTTTGTGAGTCTGGGCTCACCTCCAGACACAATGCACATTCTGACCAAGCCAGCTGCTGGGTTCACGACTTCTGACCCTCCAAGGTAACAGGAGATGCTGTCCTCAAGGTCCTCTCGCCTCATGCATTGCATTAATGCTTATGTAGCTCCCCAAGACTCCAGACTCCCTTCTGTACCTCAGACTCCTAAGGGTGTGTTAGAAGAGGTCTTGGGTAACCAATGGCATTGTAATCACCCACTGGGAAGCATATGGGTCAGTGAGGTAGAGAGGGAACCCTGCTCCTACCTCTGAAATGTTCTAGGGAAACTTAGTGTTTCCCTGGGTAACCCCTGCTAGGGAAGCACCATCCTTCCCTCCTGGTGAGAAAGAGTCTGACCTGGCGGGAGTTGGGGTGTGGGTTCAGTGAGCCCCTTTCATGACTCACCCCACTAAAACCCAAGGGTACAATTTTTAAAAAACAAAAGATACTGCAATTATTTTCTTAGACTTAGGAAATGTTCCCAGATTCTGTGCCCACCCTCTGGTTCAAATCTTTTCACCTGCCCCAGCCTCCTTGGCTTTTGGCCAACGATCATGCGCGCACCTGTGTTTTCTCTCCACTTCTCCCTTTCTCCGATCCTAGCCTCTTTGGATCGAATTTCTGATCGGGTGTTCTACCGGGCTCTGATTTAAATGCCCCTCAAAAATGCTGCTTCTTGGGTCTCTAGTGTCAAGTGTCCTTTCCCCCAACACCCCTCCCAGGTCTCTGGGAGGGAACACCACAGCTCAGCCTGGACACCTGGACTCCCACTGTGGGGCTAGGTGAAGGGGCTAGCCCCAAAACATCCAGGAAGACTCAATAAAAAGCAAAACCCAACATGACTTCCGGAATGTAGGGAAAGAACTGCAGAGGAATACTGAGTCCCAGAGGGCTTTCTCCCTCCGATCCCCAGCAGTTGCCACCAGAACTGAGCTTTTTCTTAATCGCTTCATTATTATTTAACTCTTGACTTCTTGTCTTGTTTCTTTCATTTTACTAGATCGTCAGCTTCTTGAGGACAAGAATAATGTGCTACGTGTATTTTGTGTCCCCATAGTATCTGATATGATCTTTTACTTAGAATAGGGTGCCAAATAAACACTAATACAGTTAAACACTAAGACAGGCAGATATACATAAGTCATGCTATCTTAATATTAGGGGTGGGCAGAAGGTTATTTAAAAAAAATTTATTAAACTCAATAAACTCTGTACTCACAAATGTAAGCCTACTTTTGCCCACACCTGCACAAAGACAGAAATGAACAGGATGGGCTCAGAGGAGGTTCTGTGATCTTAAATAAAATGTGTTGTACCAGTTGAATAATCAGAGGCCTTTTAGAGTCAGTGAAAACTAGGAAGACTCTACCCAGTCCTCCTAGAAGGGGAACAGGTGACTTACAAATCCAACAAAAAGATTGATTGACAATAGCCATACTCATGCTCCGAAATGAGAGCTCTATGCAATTACAATGAACTGTCGATTTGTTCAGGTCTGTTCCCCCAGAGCTGTAAGGAGCATGTAGTGGGCTGTGATAACAATCTCCAGTTCTTCTCCTTCATGAACCCATGATAGCTTTAACCAGGGTGGGCAGTTGACTCTTGCCTGGAATCTTCTTTCTCCAGGCCCCTTTGTTCTGCACCAGCTGTGCTGTGACATTCTTCCCCCACGCCCACTTCAAAGTCTCTAACTAAGCACAGAAAGTAACTAGTCTTGCTATGTCACTCTTCCCAGTACAGTCTGTAAGTGATGAATCTTTCTGAAATTGATTTTTAGGGAAGGTTTTGCTTCCCCCAATGTGTTCTGTAAATGCTGGCTAGACTCTTTAAATTGATGTTGTATCTCTTTTTTCTCTACCTGGATTAAACTGTGTTTGGATTCTCCTTGACGGCTTTACTCTTTGGGCAAAGAGGATCTCTGTGCAGTTGACTTGGTGCAGTTGTTTTAAGCAGCTTTGGTGGGTACAGTCACTTTCTGCTTGGAGTCTTGAATTGAAATGCATTTTTTTCTGTGCTGTCACGACACTTTCTCTGGCTCAGAATCAAACAGCTCAGAGACAGCATCACCATCCACTCACTTTGGGCGCCGGGCCTGCTGGAGCTGAGGTTCATAGGGAGGGTGGGTGCTGCTGTTTGTGATTGGAGACAAAAGTTGTTTGATGATGGGGGAAAGGTGTGGAGAGCAAAGCAGTTTTATTTGATTAAACAAAGCACATACAATTTAATCAACTTAGAGCCAGTGATAAATTCTGTGGACAAGGGTAGCATAACAAAAACACACTTAGGAAATATGACTTTGGCTTCTAAGTGTGCCATAAAATAGAAGGCAGGGGGTTGGTGCAGAGATCATTACAGAAGAACGTGGAAGGGGCACTGTGTGAGTTAACAGGCAGCACTTTCTTTTCGGGAGAGGTCAACTGCCCACACTCAGTGGCTCACGTGTAACTCCGTCTGGGTCCTTGAGCTGGCATGAGCCCCAGCACTTCACTTTGGGTACAGGTTTCACAGGCTCATTGCCCCCTGCACCTGCTGATTTTCCTGGACTTCCTACTGCCAGTTCCTAGACCTCTGCTTGCAACCAGCCCATGTGCCTCTTCAAGGACTCGTGTGACTTTCTCTGAGCTGCAGAACTGTGAAAATAATGCTGCTCTTTTCCTAAGGGGGTATTCCAAACACAGCTCATATAGCTCCTCTAAAATTTAAATAGTGGACAGAAAGTAAGTTTTCCATGAATCTTTCAAAAAAATCTACCTGGTTGCCTTTTTCAGTTGGCATGTGGAGGGACTGGGGGCTGGTGAAGTAGTGAGAAAGGAAGGACCGCTGGGAGGTTCGTTTTGGGCAAGATAGGAGGAGTATTTTCTGGTGCAGCTTGGCTTTTGTTTCTGTTTTATTTTTGAGAGCAGTAAAGCCCAACACACAATTTGCTTTTGATTATCTGTAATTGCTAAAAAAAGACCTTTTGTCTTGGGCAAAGCCAGAGAGGAGTTTATATGGCAGTAATGTTATCCCCAGATAAACTTGATTTGGGCTCCACAATTAAAGCCAAGAACGATAAGCACACATTCTCTAGAAGGGGGGCTGAGGCAGTAAGTGTAAAAGGCTGAAAATTGTGCTAGATTCAAAAGACAGGATTTCAGACGCATCTGGAATTACGGCCAGACTGGCTCTAGTAGCGCAGGTGAACCGTTTGAATCAGAGAGGGTGGGTGTCTGAGGAGGGCTGAGTTCACAGGGTTACGTCTCCGCTTCCACGAGGTCCTGGCCCGCAGCTGTGTGTGCGTCTCCGCGTGTGCGCCTGTGTTTTGAGTTTAGCTCTGAGAAGCAGACTTCAGGAGTCAGACGCTATCTGTGTGCTTCCAGTTCCCCACAAAGTGTTTTTTCTCTGAACAAGTCAGACATTCTAAATCCCATGTGGAAGTATTCAAAAATACACTAACTGGAAAAACTTTAGTCCAGCCATTAACAGCTTGCTGGCACTAAGTAAGGAAATGGGAGACGACTCCACTGGTGCTGACAAACCTCTGTGTGGATTGGGCTGGTCCTGTCACAGGAAAGGCTGCCCACGGCTTGGCCTACCCAGCCGTGTCCGCATGCCCCGCCGTGTCCGCATGCCCCGCCGTGTCCGCGTGCCCCGCCGTGTCCGTGTGCCCCGCCCCATCCGTGTGCCCTGCTACTTGCAGCTCCCTAGGTATTATGAATAATGAAAATACCTTTTTTTCCTCAAGAACTTTAAAAGTTCTTGGACTTTCACACTCCTCCAAAAAATGTTACTTCCAAGTAACTTCAAATTTTAAGGAAATTAAGAAATAAGAATAAAACCCCTCAATTTCAGTAGAAATCACAATATCTATCCTTAGGTATCAACTTCATCACATTATTATATAAGCCTCTCAAACAATGGACGTTTTAACACAAAAGTCATCGTCTTTGAAATGGTGATATTGCAAATTTCATTGTTTTAAATGCAACAGAAACACGACAATCTTCTTTTACTGAGCACTAAAACATTGCATGCTAACATAACTGCACAACTTGCCTTTTATTAAAGCACTTACACTGTGTTTTCCATGCAAACTCTCACGGCCTTAAAGTGCAGAAAACGCACACAGGGCACGTTTGCGTAGCGCTGGTAAACTGCTGCCGTGTGGTGTCGGGGCCAGGAGACTTTGTTCCGTCGGGAGGACCACTAACATTTGACTCAGTCTATATTTTGGAAATTATTTCACAGGTAGTAATAGCTCTAGAGGTCGTATTCAAGTTTTTAGAGATGTCACATAGAAATAAATGTGTTTTATTTCTGGTCCTAAAACCAACACACACCCTCATGGAAAAATATTAGAGCATACAACTGAGCACAACAGATCAAATAAAAAGAATCGATAACAACTCCTTCTGAGAATTAAGTCCTGTTAAAGCCCTGGTGCCCATTCTTCCAGGTCCGTTGCTGTGCGTGCATACAGGAGGGTGACCAGCTGTCCCGATTTGCCCACAGAGCAGTTTCCTGGGATGCTGGGCAAACTGGGAGAGTCAGTTTGTGCAGATGCACTCGTGCGTGTGCGCACACACACAGTAGTGAATAAAACCACTTTTACTGGAAACTTCAAGTGCAGAACCACACTGAGCTCTTTACATGCATTTTCCTTATTCTCAATTTCCAGAAAGGAAACTACAGCATAGAGAGCTGCTCCTGTTATGGTCTAAGTCT
>CM052538.1:60482990-60533001 GCA_028533065.1 Trachops cirrhosus
CTTCATCGATCTAGCTTTGGATTCCTTCTATTGTGTTCTTCAGTTCAGAAATTGTATTCTTCATTTCCTCTTGGCCTTTGTTGATAGTTTCTATTTCCTTTTTCATATTGATATAGTTTGCAGTGAGTTCATTGTAGTTTCCCTGTAGTTTCTCGTAACTCATTGAGAGTTTGTGGAACTTCCTGATAATCATTGCTTTGAACTCAGAATCTGATAGCTGCGTTGCCTCTATTTCATTTAGCATTCTTTCTGGGGCTTCCTCCTTTCCCTTCATTTGGGGATTGTTCCTTTGTTTTCTCATTGTTCATGAGACTCTTCTTGCTAGCCTCAGCTTCTTAAATTGATCTGTTCTGGCTCCCTGGGTTTATGGTGTGAACCTCTGTTGTAGAGTACTGGTGAGATTCAGTGGTATAGTCTCCTTCTGGTATCCAGGTGTTCACAGCTTCCACCTTCAGGTTTTTCAATGTCCACTACAATTTGCAATCTCCTATTTTCATTTATGATGTGATAATGTTGGGTCTTTGCTCTGTTCCTACCTAGAACGACTAGAATTTTTTTCCTGGTTGTGAGAGAGTAGAATCTGCTGCGTGCTACCACGCCGCCATCTTGGACTCACTCTCTACTTTTTGTTATTTTAGAGTGTACTGTTTTTATTTATTTAAAAAAATTTTGCTCTAAAGCAGTATGTCATTATGCCGGCAGCAGCCTCATACATCTCACGTTTACCAACGTCTCCTGATTGTGTCATTTTCTTGTGCCTGGTTTAATCTCCTGTTCTTTTGTGCAGTGACATTCTCCACAGGCCCGCAGTCCGGGGCAACGGGCTGCGCCGTAGAGCCTGGAGTGCGCCAGGCTCCGCACCTACACTGTGTGAGTGTGCTCTCTCACAGTCTCATGGCAATTGCCTAACGATGCATTTCTCAGAATGTATCCTGTCATTAAGCAGCACACAATTGTATAAGTATTTTTCTAGTAATTTCCTTTTTAATTTTACTTATGTTCTTATAGAGAAATTATAATTTTTATGTGTCATTGCCATTGTTTTTCCACTTTATTTACTACTTAGAAAGTATTTTCCCATCCTAAGGCTATATAAAGTCACTTAGAACTTTTACTAGTACTCTTTAAAGTTTTTTTCCTGTTTTATTGAGATATAATTGACATACAACAATGTATTAATTCACAGTGTTACAACATAATGATTTGATATATGTATATATTCTGAAATAATTATCCAAGTATAAATAACTTAGTTAACATCCATCATGCCACGTGGCTACAGGTTTTTGTTTTTTGTTTTAAGAGAGAGAGGAAGGCAGGGAGAGAAACATCCATGTAAAGAGAAACATCGATTGGTTGCCCTTCAAATGTGACCCGACCAGGGACAGCATCCACAACCCAGGCATGTGCCCTGACTGGGAGCCAAAGTTTGCGGGATGACGCCCATCCAACTGAGCTGCACTGGCCAGGGCTACAGTTTTCTTTTGTAATGAGAACTTTTGTGACCTACCATCCTAGCAATTTTCAAACAAAGTAAGTCCTCACTTAACAACATTGATTGGTTCTGCAACTTTAAGCAAAATGACATAAAATGAAACCAGTTTTACCACAGGCTAACTGACATAAGAGTTATGTTTTTATGGCATCTCATCAACATTATAAAGAAGTGACCAATAAAAGGATGTTATATGAGAACCTGCTGTATGCTGTACAGTAGTGTTAACTACAGTCACCACTCTGTACATCACATCCCCAGGACTTGCTTATCTTATAGCTGGAAGTCCGTACCTCTTGATCACCTTCTCCCTCACACCCCCTGTCTGGCAACCACTGATCTGTTCTCTGTATCTATGAGTTCAGTTTGGTTTTTCAGACCCCACATATAAGTGAGATAATGCAGTATTTGTCCTTCTCTGTCTGACATGCCTCACTTAGCAAAATGCCCTGAAGATCCATCCATGTTCTCGCAAAAGGCAGAATTTCCTCCTTTGATGATATCCCATTATATATCCCATTTTCTTTATTCACGTATTAGTCAATGAACACTTAGTTCGTTCTCATGTCTTGGCTGTTGTAAATAACACTGCAATGAACATGGGAGCACAGACATCTTTTTCAGATAGTGATTTGGTTTCTTTCGGGTAAGTACTCAGAAGTGGGATTGTTGGGTTGTATGGTAGTTCTATTTTTAATTTTTTGAGGAGCCCTCACACTATTTTCTATAATGGCTGCTCCAGTTTACAATCTCACCAACAGAGCACAAGGTTTTCCTTTTCTCCTAATCCTTGCCAGCACTAGTTACCTCTTGTGGTTTTAATAATAGTCAATACAATAGGAATGAGGTGATATCTTACTGTGGTTTTGATTGACTGTCTTTTCATGTATCTGTCGGCCTTCTATATCTTCTTTGGAAAAATGTCTATTCAGATCCTCTGCCCAAAGTTTAATCAGATTTGGTGGGATTGTCTTTTTTCTTTTTTCTTGCTATTCAGTAATATGATATATATCATATATATTATATATATAAAATATTAGCCCTAATCAGATGTATAATTTGCAAATATTTTCTCCCACTCCATAGGGTTGCCTTTTCATTTTATTGATGGTTTACTTTGCTGTACAGAAGATTTGGGGTTTGATGTAGTTCTACTTGTTTATTTTACTTGTATGCTTTTGATTTTGATGTCCAGACCAAAAAAAAAAAATTATTGCCAAGACTGATGTCAACAAACTTATTCCCTATGTTTTCTTCTAGAAATTTTATGGTTTCTGGCCTTATGTTCAATTCTTTAATCCATTTGAGTTATTTTTGTGTATGGCGTAAGACAGTGGTCCAGTTTTATTTTTTTGCACATGGTTGTATGGTTTTACCAACACCATTTGTATGAAAATACTGTCCTTCCCTCCTTGTATATCCTTGGATCCTTTGTTGAAAATTAATTGACTAGAAATGTGTGGGTTTATTTCTGGGCTCTCTATTCTGTTCTGTTGGTCTGTGTGTCTTTTTAAATGACAAACACCATAGTGTTTTGATTACTATAATTTGGTAATATAATTTAAACTCAGGAAGTGTAATGCCTCCAGCTTTGTTTTTCTTTTTCAAGATTGCTTTGGCTATTCTGGGTCTTTTGTGGTCTCATTCACATTTTAAGATTGTTCTATGTCTGTGAAAAATGTCATTGGAATTTTGATGGACGTCTCTTGAATCTGTAGTATGGACATTTTGAATAGTAGGGACATTTTAGCAACATTAACTCCTCCAATCTATGGGCATTCATTTGCATCTTCTTCTTTCAATGTTTTATAACTTCAGTGTTCAGGTCTTTACCTCCCTGGTTAAATTTATTCTTTGATGTTTCTATTCATTCTGATGCATTTGTAAATGAATTTTTTCAGTTTCTTTCTGAGAGTTCATAATTAATGTCCAGAAATCCAACACATTTTTATAAATTGATTTTGTATCCTGGAACATTGCTGAATTTGTTTCTCCTAACAATTTTTTGGAAGATTTTGAGAAGGATTTGTATTACTTTCCTTTAAATACTTGGTAGAATTCAGTGGAAAAACTGTCTGATTTTGGACTTCTGTTTTTTGGGGAGATTTTTGTTTATTGATTCAATCTAGTTAGTAATAATTAGTCTGTTCAGATTTCTATGTCTTCATGATTTAGGTTGTATATTTCTAAGAATGTTTCCATTTCTTCTAGGTTGTCCAATCTGTTGCCATATAACTGTTCATAGTAGTCTTGTGTGAACCTTTGTTTTTCCATAGTATCAGTCGTAAGTCTCCTCTTTCATTTCTTATTTTACTTATTTGAGTCTTCTCTCTTTTTTCTAGGTGAGTCTAGCTAAACATTTGTCTACTTTGTTTATCTTTAAAAAAAAAACAATTCTTAGTTTCATCTCTTCTATTGTCTTTTTTAGTCTCTACTTTATTTATTACTGCTCTGATCTTTATTTTCTTTCTGCAACTAATTTTGGGCTTAGTTTGCTATTCTTTTTCACAGACCTGGTGGCACAGACAGATTTTTTTTAAATCCATTCAGCCTCTTTATGTCTTTTGGTTGGATTACTTAGTCCATTTACATGTAAAGTAGTTATTGATGATATAGACTTACTATTGGCATTTTGTTATTGTTTTCTGTTTTATAATTCTTTGTTTCTTCTTCACTTGCTCTCTTCCTTGGTGACTTAGTGATTTTCTGTGATGGTATGCTGAGATTCTTTTCCTTACCTTTTGCATATATATTGCAGGTTTTTGCTTTGTGGGTACCATAAAACTCATACAAAACATCTTATATTTATAACAGTCTAGTTTAAGCTGATAACAACTTAATTTAGAATGCACACTACAGCTGTACATTTTTAAACCCCCTCCATCTTTATGTTTTGATGTCACACTTTGCATCTTTCTCTCTCAGCAAATATTGTAGTTATCGTTGTTCTTTTCATACTTTTGTCTTTTAACCTGCATGCTACATTGATATGTGATTTAGCTGCCATAACATATTAGAGCATTCTGAATTTATATTCATCTTTACCAGTGAAACTTATATTTTCATATGTTACTGTTACTAACTAGCACCTTTTGTTTCATCTTAAAGAATTTTTTTAAAACATCTTTTGTAAGGCCAGGTGATGAACTTCTTTAGTTTTGCTTGTCTGGAAAATTCTTTATCTCTCCTTAGTTCTAAAGGATGACTTTTCTGAATAGAGTATTTTTGGTTAGCAGGCATTTTTTCCTTTAGCACTTTGAATAAGCCGTGCTATTCCCCTCAGCCTGCCATGTTTCTGCTGAAAAACCTGCTGATTACCTCACAGGGGTTCCCCTGTATGTAACAAGTTGTTTTTCTCTTTTTGCTTTAAAGATTTTCTTCTTGCCTTTAACTTTTGAAGTTTTTTATAATATGTATCAGTCAGTATATGTGTTTGGATTCATCTTATATAGAGCATTCTGAGTCTCTTGGATCTCAAGATCTGTTTTTGTTCCCTTAAATCAGGGAAGTTTTCAGCCATTATTTCTTCAAGTAATCTTTCTGTCTCCTCCCTGCCCCCCTGCCCCCACTTCTGTGACCCCTGAATGCAAATGTTGGTCCCCTGGATGTTGTTCTATAGGTACCTTAGTATGTCTTTACTATTTGTAACTCTTTCTTTTCTTTACTCTCCTCTGTTTGTGTGAACAACTCTGCTCTGTCTTTGAGTTTGCTTGCCCCTCTCTTTATCTGTTCCGCTCTCAAACCCCCTATGGAACTGCCGTTCAGTTACTTTATTCTTCAGCTCTGTGATTTGTTCGGTACTTCCTTATATTTTCTGTCTCTTTGTTGAAATTCTCACTCTGTTCATGTCATATTCTCCTGTGCTCTGTGAGCAATTGTTTTGAATTTTTTATCAAGTAAATCTCATCTTCATTTTGTTAAGTTCTGTTTCTTGAGTTTTAACTCTTCTGTTGTTGTTTAGAACACATTCCCCTGATGTTTCCTTTTCCTTGTCTCACTCGTGTGGTTTCCCTGCACTAACCAAAACATTCAACTTTCCCAGCCTTGAGGGAGTGGTCTCCTGTAGGGCATTAAACCTTATCATTCAGCACTTCTCTGTCTTGGTTGTTTCTCTGGTCTTAATGAGCATCCAAACCACCTGCTTTGATTTTAGAGGCTCCCGGTAGTTGAGGGTGTGCCAAACCTTTCAGTGTCCCAAAAGCGAGGATGTCAGTCAGCACCTAGATGCAGGCTGATTGGAAGCTGGACCCTCGTGAGCAGCTATTAAAGTGTGAAAAGACCTTGTCCAGGGAGGGACTGGGAGAAGGGCATTTCTGCCTGCTCCCTGCTCACTGAAACAGTTAGGAGCTGTTTCTTTGTTACTGTCCTGTGGGACTGGTGAAGGTAACCTCTGCTGACTACCAGAACCAGGCGGTCAAGGGTTGTGTGCCCTGGGCAGCAGCTACAAAAGCTCTTTCACAGGAAGTATTGGTGACCTGGAGCGGTAGGGCAGGGGAAGAGACAGAGAGACAGAGAGAACAAAGATGGCACCCACCAGCCTCCCTGGTCTCTGGAGAAGATTGCAGTTGGCCTTTAGAGTTGTGTTATACTGGGAGGCGACTTTCAGTCTGAGGTTTAAGATAAGCAAAGAGGCCTCTTTCGCAGACAGACTGGGGCATGGGTGTTTCAGTTGGCTGCTCCGATGCTGAGCCCTGGGGGGACAGCCACTGTGAGTTGCTGCAAGCCCACGTGTTGGCTCTAGCCTGGTAGGTCTTGTATACGTAAGCACCTCTCAGAGCTGGGTGTTTTGTGGGCCCATCCCTCAGGTAGAAGTCTTAACAGCTGGAATGATAGACTTTGTGCCTAACCATTCACTCCTCAGGGAACAGCTAAGAGCTGTGAGTTCTCTCCAGATCGTTCTGTTGCTGTGCCAGGCATGGGGTTTATGGCAAGCATGTGTCTTGTTCTCTCTTACCTGTTTTATTATTGTTTTTTTTCTTTTTTGCCCGATGTGTAGGAGCCACTCAGCTGGTTTCTGGAAGGCCTTCAGAGAGAACTGTTCCCTGTCTAGCTGTAGATACATTGTGTCTCTGGGAGAAGGAAAGCTCAGGAGCCTCCTGTCTTGAACTGGAACACTTACTAGTACTTTTTTTTAAAAAAAGATTGTATTTATTTATTTTTAGAAAATGGGAAGAGAGGGAGAAAGAGAGGGAGAGAAACATTGATGTGCAAGAGAAACATCAATTGGTTGCCTCTCATATGCCCCCAGCTGGGGGGACCTGGCCCACAACCCAGGCGTGGGCCGTGACTGGGAATCAAACTGGTGACCTTTTGGTTCACAGGCCGGCATTCAGTCCACTGAGCCACACCAGCCAGGGCCTTACTAGTACTTTTATGTTGTCAAATCCATTTGGAATATATTTTATTACAGGGTTATAAAGTAGGGATCTAACTAACTTTTTTTCTTGAAATGAATACAAGTTGGCACACAAATAATCCATTCTTTCCCCTTTGATGTGAAATACATCCTAGGCACACAGGCAACACACGCATGGACTGGTTTCTGGGTACTCTGTTCTGCCCCATCCACCTCTGTGTCTGTCCCTGGGTCTTTGTAACACCGTGTTAACTACTGTAGCTCTATTATGAGGACAGATGGGCAAGGAAGTGTTAATTAACCCATACACTAATTTGGGAAATATGAGAGTAATATGGACCTGCAGATAACTCGGACATGAAAGGTTTCTGCCAGCTCAACGGTGGTTTATTGTGTTTAGTGGATGGAACACTGTGTATTTCAAGGCCATGTGCTGGCGTTTGCAGGTCCCAGAGAGACGGCCTCCGCAGACCTGCAATGAGACCGTACCTCGTAAAGTTCTTAATAGTGGTAACAGACAGTTTTTAGCCTGATGTGTGTTTTATTGCTACACAGCACAAACAGGGCCTGAACGTTTACTGTTCTCTCACACTGAGAGTACTGACTGCTCTTTTTTCAGTAGGTTCCCTGCATTTTCTGGCTAAACAAGGAAGTTTAAAGGGATGATGAGGATAGGACAAGCAATTAAAAAACTGTGGAAAAGAAATAGCTGCAATGTTAAGGGTATCAGATAATGAGGAATTTTGGTCCCATCCTCATGAGACTCAACAGAGTAGCCCAAGTTTTCCTTTTCTATCCTCAGCTATGATATTAACAGTAATTAAAGATACAAATTAAAATATCAGTGGCAAGATGCAATTGTGGTGATAAATGATTTCCCTTGTTTAGTGGTTGCGTTAAATGGCTTAAGCTAGTTTTCTGTTTACTCAGTAAGTGTAACTTGTTTCACAATTGTTGAAAGCACTGAGGGAAGAGACAAGTGATTTCTCATTTTGCTGTAATTTCTTTGTTGCAGCAAATTGACACCTTACCAGAAACATGCTTGACCTGTGTGTAATTTGCTTTGGCTGTAAACTAAAGATAGATGTAGTTTGAAAAGTTTATCAGGTTTTAATAAACACGACAACTGTTTCGCAGTCAAGTCCCTGAGACTGTGTAGAGTTGTTTGCTTTTCCCTTCGGTGGCAGCGCCACCGTGCTCAGGCAGAAGCATCCAAAAATAGCCCGCTGAAGGACAAGACGTTCCGCAGCTCAGGCTTTGCTGAAGTTTCTAACCAGGTCCATGCACCCCCAAACCTGACTTAGTTCATGAGGACTGCATTAAGCAAATGAGCTTTAGAAGTCAAATATAAGTCAAAAATATAAAACATATCAGGCTGGGCAGTCAGTGCAGAATTATCAAAGGGGCATAACTTCTGTAGTCAGTAAAATAGTGCAGTATGTCGTTTGTTCTAAAATTATGTGGCAAAACTTTCCGAGGAGACTGCTCCAGATTGTTTGCATTCCCCTGAAATTCACCTGTTGAAATCTAACCCCCAATGTGATGGAATTTGGAGGTGGGGCCTTTGGGAGGTGATTGGGTCACAAGGGTAGAGCCACCATGGATGGGATGAGTGACCTCATAGGAGACCCAGAGAGCTGCCCTGCCCCTTTCACCCTGGGAGGGAAAAGGCTGTCTGTGAACCAGGGAGTGGGCTCACTGTCCGACAGCCCCTTGATCTTGGGCTTCTTAGCCTCCAGGACTGTGAGAAATAGATTTCTGTGGTTTATAAGCCACACAGTCTATGGTACATTTGTTCCGGCAGCCCAAACAAAGACAGGGACATCCCAGCAGCCTCAGTCTCTCCCATTTCAACTTCTTTTTCACATGCACCTTAAAAAATCTTCATCCAACAAATATAAAGTGTGACAGACACTAGGTACACAGACACAGCAGGAGAAAATAAGAGTCCTTGCCCTCGTGAGGCTTACACTGTAGTGAGGAAAGAACAAAGAATAAAATAATAAACCAGTAAAGGCACAGTATACCAAATAGTAAAAAGTGCTGGAGAGGAGAATACAAGGTGAGGGAGAGAGCACATGCCTGCCTGGTGGCTGGCGGTGAGGCCTGTTTTCTTAGAGTGGACGAGGAGGGGCCCACCAGTAAGAAACCTTTCGTAAAGATCCGGAGGAGCTGAGGGGTGAGCCATGCAGGTATCCTGGGGAAAGCATTGCAGGCAGAAAGGGCAAGATGCACACGGGTCGTGCCCAGTGAATTCTGGAACACGGGCGGCGTGGATGAAGGTCAGGGGAAGAGGGCCAGGAGGTGAGGTGAGCCTGAGAGGCAGGGGATGAGAAGGGGCTACACAATGTGGAGCCTTGTGGGCCTGGTAGGGATGCTGGCTTTCGTCTGGGTGAGCGGGGCGACCTGGGGTGCATTTCCAGTGGAGGTGTGACTTTTATCTCTGGCTTTAACGGGTCCCCTCCGCTCCCCAGTGAGAACAGATTCTAAGAAGTCACGGTGGGGGACACAGAGGTCTAATCAGGAGGCTGTTACAATGATCCAGGAAGAAGATCGCAGAAGTGGGGAGAAGTAGTTAGTGTCTCAGTATAATTTGAAAGTACAGCCAACAGCATGTGTTCATGGCCCGGGAAGCCAGAAGCATGCGGCTGGGCCCGCAAGGAGCAACAACCAAGCTCATCTCAGTGTTCTGGCCGTGGCTCTGGGTCACTTCCCTCTTACTAGAGGCCACACCACTCTGATGATTCTATTTTTTAAGATTAATGAACTAAAAAGAGCAGTTTTAGATCAACAGAAAATTGAGCATAAAGACAGAGATTTCCCTTATACCCTCCCCACTCTGTGCACAGCCTCCCCCATCAAGAGTTTGCATCACGGTGGGACATTCGTTACAACTGACGAACCTGCATCGACACATCATAATCACCCAAAGTCCATAGCTTACATTAGGGCTCACTCTTGGTGCGGTACTTTCTGTGGGTCTTGTCAGATGTACGGTGGCATGTCTCCACCATCAGTGTCATACAGAGTAGCGTCACTGCCCCCAAATCCTCTGTGCACCCCTTATTTATCCCTCCCTTCCCCCAACTCCTGACAACCACTGATATTTACTGTCTCCATAGTTTTGCCTTTTCCAGAATGTCACGTACTTGGAGTTGCACAGGACGTAGCCCTTTCACATCGGCTTCTTTCACTTAGTGACATGCATTTAAGCCTCCTCCAGGTCTTTTCACAGCTTGACTGCTCACTTCTTTTTAGTGCCGGAAAATATTCTGTAGTCTGATTGTCCCTTAATCTATTTATCCATTCACCTACGGAGGGATATCTTGGTTGCTTCTAAGTTTTGGTTATTATGAATCAAGCTGCTATAAACCTCCACGTGCAGATTTTTGGGTGGACATACACACGTTTTTGACTCCTTTCAGTTAATACCATGGATTATAAGAGTGTGTTTAGTTTTGTAAGAAACTCCAAACTGTCTTTCAGTGCGGCTGTGCCAGTTTGCATTCCTACTAATAATGAAAGAGAGTTCACATTGCTTTACATCCTAGTCAGCATTTGGTGTTGTCAGTATTTTGGATTGTGGTCTTTCCGATAGGTATGTAATGGTATCTTCTTGTTTTCACTGATTCATTTTCAATGGCTGCCAAGAAAGAGTTCCTTTAAAAAAATAAATTGGCCTTTTCTAAGACCTCATCTTCCTGGAACACTAAAGCCTTTGAAACTTCCTTTCAGTTTTCAGAAACATTCTCTTGGGTCTCAGATTAGACAAAACAACAAATAGGACCCTGTACTGTGCATTATTAGTGGACAAAGTCATCTGAGAACCAGAGGCTGTCTTCATCAGCTTCAGCCCACTTGTCTGTCTTCCTACTCTGCCATCGGTCTCTGAAGGGCCCTGTAACTCTCCTTCATCCTGCTAGTTTCTAAATAAGAATATTGCCTTTGGCACGACTTGCTGTTTCCACTCTGCTTGGTCTACTAGGGTGCATGAAGATTTTAACCATCATATTTAGACAAATAAGTCTCAGAATTATATCCCTAGTCCTAACCTTGTACCTAGATTCTAGACACATATTTCTAGATACCTGGAGAATACCGCATCCTGAATATCTTGCAATCTTTTCTTTTGCTGTCTCTCAAATTCTGTGTGTGTGTCTCATGTCATCTCTTTCTGGGGACTGCAGGTGCTAGTCTTGAGTGAGTGAGCGAGTGAGTGCTCCCCTTTCCCCTCATCCCACCTTGAATCCGTCAGGGGCTGGTCTTCCATCAAGGTATCCGACTGACAGGGTATCCAGTTCTCCACTCCTCCGCTGCAGCCCCTCATCCTGAGCCGTCTCTCTCACCCGGAACCCTGCAATGGCTTCCTGACTGGTCTCTCACCTCCGCTTTTGCCCCTTTATGATATGCCCACGCCCCAGAGAAGCCAGAGTGATCTTTTCCCCCCAGATTTATTCAGATATAATTGACATATAGCATTGTGTAAGTTCAAGATGAAAAACATGTTCATTCAATACACTTACATATTGCAAATAAGTGATATTTCCAATCAGGTGCTATTGCTTAACATTTTCTAATGCTGCCCCATCACTATCCCCATAAAGTCCAAATTTCTCACCACAGCCCAAGGCGCCTACATTAGCTGACCTCTGCCAGCCTTCCCACACTAATCTCTGAACACGTCTCTCTCATTTCCAACTTTCAAACATGTAAAGCTAGTTCCCTCCTCAGGGCCTTCCCACTTGTAGTCAGTCCCTCTGTCTGGAATGCCTCCCTCCGCCCCCAAATGCTTCCTTCACGAGATTATTCTCCACACTCAGGTCTTGGCTTTTCCCTGACCTCCTGAGGGAGTGAGTTCACCACTTCCCCTATGCATCCCGTTCACTCTCTATCCCATTCCCTATTTTATTTTCTTTATAGCATTTACGAATTGTGTCAGAAATGGTCTTTGCTCGCATCTTTGCGGCCTGCCTCTCTCCTGCAGAACGTAAGTTCCCTGAGGACAGGAACCTGGTCTTATTCCCCACTGGAGTCTGGAGCTGTGAGCAATGTCGGGCACACAACGGAAGCTCAGACAGTACAGTGGAGTAAGTAAGTGTATCTGAAATGCAACCCACCCCCTAAATAACTCATTGTCCTGTCCTGTTCCTTCCATCTGATTCACAATGATTTTTTCTCAAGTTCCATTTGTCAATTCTCTAAATAAAATGTTTGGAGTGACCTTTGTTTCCTCCTTTTGCATCCCAAATCCAATCCAATCCTCACATCGAGTCCTGCGGGTCTTTCTTTCCTGTGGTTTTTCAGACTCTTCTTCCCCATTTATGGCCCAGACCATTGATCTATTTTACATATGTGGTCCTTCTATATTCTCTCAACATTCTAGGAGTATGGCCAGACTTTGTATCTAAACAGTCGTTTACAAATTTTACACCTCGGTAGGGTACATTCCTTTTAGGAATTGGCAAGTACGGAAATGCCGCTCTGTACAACTGATGTGAAGTAAAAGCATCAAGAAGTGAATGTGATTAGCTCTTAGGGTAACTAATCAGCAGTGATGTCTTACTTGTATTTGTTTTGCTGTTGAAACCTGTAACCTTGAATTTCATCCAGAAACCACCAATTTAAATGTAAAGTAGTTGAAGATGTGTCCTTGGTAACCTGGAGGTATTTAAGTTTGAAATGATAATTGCATAGGTCCATATTAAGTCTTTAAAGAAGGACTTTAGGAAGGGGGATTGGTTCCTCTGTCTAGCATCATGCCGCGGCTCGTTACTTTGACCCTACCGGCCGGCTCACGTGATCGAGGTGGCGCTGTTCTTCAGCTTGGAGGATAAGGCATCAGGTGTTGTTAGCATGCTGTACATGTCCTTGGAAACTGGTGTTTCTTTTTTAGCTTTTTCTGACTGCCTTATTTCGCTTAGCATAACAGTCTCAAAGCTAAGAACAGTATAATTTTACACTCGGGTGGAATATAGAACTGAAACTCACAGACACAGACAACGGCATGGCGGTTACCAGAGGGAGGGGGTGGAAAGGGTGCAGGGGTCACATATGTGGTGATGGAAGACAGTTTAACGGTGGTGGCTACACGATGCATGCGGAAATGTGCGCTTGAAACCTACGTCACCTTATTATCCAATGTTGTCCCAATAAGTTTAATTAATAAATTAAAAAGAAGAGAATGGAGAGTTTCCTTTTTACTGACTCTTTGCTCACCAAGGGAACTGTAATTTGGTCTCCTGTGATCCTTCCCTGTGTGAAAATCTGCCCATGCCTGCATGGTACCAAGTTTTGATGTAGGCATATTTCCCAAGAAAAATGAAGTTGTTGACATTATCATTAATACATCAGGCTCTTGCAAAGTTGGTTAGTGTGAAAGGATCTCCCAAATTAGTTTAAAGTTGTAAATTTGAGATGCTGGATGCTCAGTGTGTATCCGGTCCAAACAGGCGCTGAGCTGGCTGTGATGGGTTGTTCCTTTGGCCACCACAGTGATTCATACTCCTTGATGCTCGCATCCTGGTGTAGTTGTGCCCCCCATTGCCTCTGAGCTGAGCCACGTGTCTGACCAATGGAACATCCTTGGCCAATGGAACATCAGCAAACAAAACACGAGTGGAGGTTTGCTTGGCGCTTATATGTTGGAACTTCTCCACATGGAGCATTTCTTTTTAGAATCCAGCTTCTGGGCTGTACAGAAGCCCAAGCAGCTATGCGGAGAGGTCTACACAGAAAGGAACAGACGACCCAGGGTACAACCCCAGCTGAACTCCCAGCCATCAGCTGGCACCAACTCTCAGTCACAATGAGAAAGGCCACTTGGAATTTCCCTTTATCCCAGCGTCCCAGCCCCGACACAGAGTTTTCCCTTCTCAAAATACCTTTGGCAGCTATACCCTAATTTCAGTTGCATATAGTCCCTTACATACAAATAGTAATAGACACAACAATTTTTTATGCAGCATTTGCAATGCACCAAGTACACAGGTAGCTGATTGCTATTGTGTGACTGAAACTCTGTGGTAGGATATCAAAGGGTTTCATTCCCCCTGGCCCTGATTGCTGGCTTGTGTCATAATCTGTCAAATCTCCCTTTCCTATCTTTTGACAAATTCTTGGCTACAGTAACTCATTCAGCAAATATTTATTGAGCTACCGTTGTGTGTTAAACCCTGGTAATACAGTAGTGAACAAAACAAGTAAAAACTCTTACTCTCATTGAGCCTACATGTTAGCGCAAAATACAGGTAATAAACAAAATAGATCATTGTATCAGCTTAGTTAGGTGGTAACAACCTAAAAAGGCAATGATATTAGACGGCCTTTGTAGGCTGGCCACTGCTGTGCTCCATGTCTCCTTCAAGGTCAAGGGGAACTCCCTCCCGAGGGCATGCTGGCCTCCAGGCGGTGGAGGGAAAGAGAGACGGCAGAGCCCTGCCCTGGCTCTCACAGCTGCCATCAGGAAGAGCATGCATCAGCCCTGCTCATCTGTCATTGGCCAAGGCAAGTCACAGGAACAATCCTAACTGAGCAGAGAAGGAATTGGGAACATTAATATATTCTACCTCAATTAGCAAACTATGCTAGATGTAGATAAGGGCTAAGTTAAAAAAATAACGAAGAAAATGGGGATGGGGAGCGCTGGGAACCTGGAGGAGGAGTTAAATTTTAAATGGCATTTTCCAGGGGTGGAATTATTTAAAAGGTGGCATTTCAGCAAAGATCTGAGGGGGATAAGGGGAATATCTGGGTAAGAGACTTTCAGGAAAAGGAAAAGCAAGTGCAAAGGCCCTGAGGCAGAAGCATGCATGGTGATTTGAAGAACAGCAAAGAGGCCAGTTGAGGATGGAACATATGAGTATATGGGGTAGTTATAGGAAGTAAGATTGGAGAGAAAATGCAGGGTGGGTGGGTACAGATCGTCTGCATGGCAATATCGGCCAGTGTAAAGACTTCACTTTTGATTCTGAATGAGAAGAGCAACCACTGGAAGGTTTTGAAGAGGAGGCTGGCATGATCTGAATTGCATTTTAATAGGGTCATTCTGTCTGCTGTGTTACAAATAGGCTTTAGCAGTGCAAGGTTGGGAGGCAGGGTACAAGAGCGGAAGCTTTTTGCAACAGTCCAAGCGAAAGAGAATGGTGGCTTGTACTGAGTGGAAGCCATGTGGTGGTGAGAAGGGGCTGGATTTTGGATGTATTTTGAAGGTAGAACTGATGGGCTCCTTTGATGGTTTGATTGTGGGATGCAGGGATAGAGATGGCACTAAGGGTGACTTTAAGATTCCCTTTCAGCTCACTCACAGTGTTAAATCAATTTATTCTAAAGCTTCAATTTCAAACTCAATGTCAATCTCATCTCCCTCCCTTCCCACCCCACTCACTGAGCCAGTGCAGGCTCGAATTAAGATTCTAACTACTTGGATTAGGGCTGAGGAAAGTGTTTGGGATGCTGCTCCAATGTGCTGGATGAGGAGAGGAGGAGGGGGAAAGGTTTCTAATTGGAAGATTTTTCAGTCCTGCCTTGACTGAGCAGCCACTGACCCTGTCAGTGCGGTGGGTTCTCAGATGCTCTTCTCTTAGGGGGTGTGTGGACGAGTCCTTGGGAGTGTGCTGAGGGGCCCCTTCTGCACAGTGCCCTGGTGTGCGTGTGGAACACTAGATCCTGTGGGCAGCCATCCTCACTAGGCCACATGGAACTGACTGAAGCATGTCCCCTGGGCCCCCCACAGGTGCAAATGCAGGCTGCCCCACCGCCAGCGCATCCCTTCTGCAGAGCCCCTCCTCCTCGTTCAGAATGGCACGTTGATACAGCCCCACATCTGCCATCTGAGGAGGTGCCTCATTCCGGCCAGTGCCCGCTGACACCGAAAGTGTTCTCCTGGTGTCTCTCTCATTTGGCTTCAGGGAGGGAAGACCCACGCCACTGCCACGCCCAGCATGAGGAGGGGGTGCTCTCAGAATACTGCACTCACACAAGGATGGACAAGCCGAGAGAGCCTGTCTGCTCCTCTTTTCCCTCTCATTCTGTCACACAGAGGAAAGGGGTGGGGTGGCAGGTCGAGCAGCAGAGCTGAACTAGAAGCAGCAACACTAGACTGTGTTAGGTCCAGGCGGCAAGAACTGCTTGCAGGAGGAAGGGTAATAATCTGCTTGGCTTCCTGTCCCTGGAGACTATGGACTCCCTGCTTCTCGGTCTAGCCTTGTCTTAGGCTCAGGAACGTGTAAGTCTCGCTCAAAAACTTGTCTTTTTACTAGAGTGTAATTTACTAGTGTATGACCTTCAGCCTTAACCTCTGGGTTTCACTCCCTCATCTGTGTAACAGGGATGTAACATGAACTCTACCAAGAACCCTCTACCCGCCTTTCCAGACAGTCCCTCCTGTTCGCTGTTTGAGTTTCACCACCTGGGATTCCATCCCTTTGCAAATGTCTGATTCTGCCTTCTAAATACCCACATTCTGGTCTTAACACCTTTTGTCCCTTAAAAATACGGAACCAGGTTGTTCGCACCTGGCCTCTCCCCTCCCTTTCTGCCAACACCCACCCGCTCCCCACAGCAGCCTCCGCACCATCCAGGTTCCAGACCTCAACTCCTCAGCTCAGGAATCTGCCCCGGGTCCCGCATGCACCTGCTTAAAACCGATGAAACTCCTCCACGGCCAAACCAAAGTTGTACCCGAGAGGTTTGGCTCTGTGTTAGGAGAGACAGAACCCTTTATTCTCAAAGTATTCTATCCCATCACCTAAGGTTTTTACCTAATCTTGTAACTGCTTCAAATTTCGCCAGTCAAGATTCATTTTGGTCACCCAATATCCTCACTTTTTAAATTTTTGCAGTATGGAAGCTCTAGTCAGTTGAATCTTAGTATGTTACTTTTATCATCTCTGATCGTGTTTGGACTAGCTGTTACATTTACTGAGGACAACTGGGGGAAACTCTCATAACCCCAGTTTAAGAGAAAAATTCAATGCACGAAATTTCCCTTACTCGAGTGTGTGAAGATTATAATGGATTACAATGGGTATTATATCGAACCACAATTCAACGTACCACCACTAAGCCTCCATTTTAACCCATAAACTGTTCGCAAGGCTGCACATGTGAGATCTGATTGCTGCCTCTGAAAAGCTCAACACTTGGTTGCAGTGATTTTTAACCCATAAGCTGAGGTCCCAAAAACCCACTTCTGGGAATGTGCTAAAAACCACAGCCCATTCCAAAAACTTGTGGGTTGTTTGGGAGCTTGACTATCTTAAATGTAGTTCTATTTTTTGTCTGTTCCCGGAAGATTTGTGTACTATCTCCTGCAGAAAGGTAGTATGATCGACTGGTCGGGATATGGAGTCAAGGAATGGCAAATAAGTAAACTGTTATAATGATTATAATCCCCACTCCTTATTGAGTATTCACTGTGGATCAGAAAATTCATGCAGAATATCTAGAATTCTCACAATAAGCCATTTACAGGTGGGGGAAACAAGTATTAAGGATCCATATCTACTGAGGGGCACCTGTGTCAGAGGGTCCACTGAGCTCCCGAAAACTTCTCCTACATTCACTTCAGGCCCCAGCTTCTTGCAAGGAAACACTATGTATTTCAACTGGGATTTTGGAACTCTGCCACATAGGAAAAGGTATCAGCTTTATTGAAATTAAAAAAGTGAATAAAGAAGTGTGACTAACTAAGTAAGACGACATAGGAAATGTAGTAAATAAAAAGAAAGACCATTTTCTTTGTTTTTCCAGAACAGTGTGATTCTGTCACGGCATATTTCCCCTATTACATTTTAACACAATTACAGGCATAGTTAGACAAAATGTTTTCATTTAATTCTAGACAGTTGGAGCTTGCTCACATTTGTTTTTACTGAAAATATGTGTTTAGAATTAGTTGATTTAATATGTAACATCATATTAGTCAATTGACCTAATGTGTAATATCAGTTAGTACTAACAAGAAAAAGAAATGTGACTGACAGGGAAGAAAATATGACCGCATAATGAGTTGGCATTATTCGGTAGAGATGTTTAGCATCAACTCCGATTCAGAACATAGTGAAGAAAGTATTTGTACTTTCAGTCTTATATGCAGATCAAGGTATCTTCACAGATAAAGCATTTTTTTCATGCTTAGAAACAGTTGTAATTTACATACCCTAATATGAAAAACACAGTAATACATGTAACATATATTTCTTCAATTAAATTGATACTTAATTTTACAAACTCTGTGCTGGTACAGATGGTGTGTCTCCCAGCTACATAAGGGCAATTCTGCGATTCCCACATTCAGGCATCTTCATGAGGACGAGGTGGGCAGAAAGTTACCAACATCCACTGACCATCTAGTGTGTGTGCAATGCTTTATATTTAATATCCTATCGGTATGTACAGCAGTGCTAGATCTTGTGAATGAAGATGAGTTAACGTTTTCAGTCCCATTGTACACATAAAGTATTTAAGTAAATTGCCCAAATTCATTCAGGGGTGAGACCAGGCCTTTTTGTACCTGTGCAAAGTCATCTCTTTGGAGGCATGAGTGGCACTGACTGTTCTCTGGGCTTAGCGCCACTGTGGCTCACTGGTGTTCAGAGCCAGGGTCCCAGGGACGGTCAAGCCAGTGCACCTCAGGCTGCCATGCTCCGACTGTGAACTTACAGGCAGTACCTTTATCTCTAATCATCAGACACTGAATCTCTACTATGGGGAAACTTATACCACAGGGGCACCGAAAGGCCGGACTCTGAGACACGTAAAAATGGTATCTATAATTATAATGGAAAGATTTTGAGACACGGGTACTTGACACACTACAGGAACTAAAGCTGACCTTTACTCACAGGGTACTTTTTTTTTTCTAATTGCCCTCTTTTTTTCTGATTGCAATCAAGAATCTTTCTTCTGAGGAATTAAGCAAGACAAAATGTTTTCAATCAACTATTATCAGTATAAATGGGAGTCCAGAACAATCAGTTTATTTCACTTAACTTTCATAACCTGGTGAGAGAGGTATAATTATTCCCATTTCACAGCAGAGGAATGAGGAGCCAGATCACTAAGTGGACTGGCCAGCACGTTGCCTGGTACCTGGCGGACAGGCAATAAACACGTACTCAGTTTATAAGTAAAATAAGTGACAGAGTAAGAATATAAAACAAGATTTTACAACCTCAAATCTGGCACTCTTTCTGCTTTAAGGATCATCTCGGAAGGGACTTGGATGAGCCTGAGAGATCAGTGGTATCCTGTGCTATGAATTCAACAATTTAAAGTTTGATTTTGAAAGAAGAGGAATATGTTGGTTTCATTAGCCTTTATCTGACTTTTTGCTTAGTATGCAACCCTATCCTTAATCACCTTTTTAATGAGATATAATTGATGTATATAACATTATATTAGTTTTAGGTGTAACAACATAATGATGTGACATATGTATATTCTGCAAATGATTAATTATCACAATAAGTTTAGTTAATATTCATCACTACACAGTTACACATATTTTTTGTGATGAGAACTTTTAAGATCTACTCTCAGCAACTTTCAAATATGCAATATGGTACTATGAACTAGAGTCACACGTGTGCATTGTATCTCTAAGACTTATTTATCTTACAACTGGAGGTTTCAGCCTTTTGACCAGCTTCACCCATCTTACCCAACCCCTTCCCTCACCTCTGGCAATCACCAGTTTCTTCTCGGATCTACGAGTTCAACTTTTTTATATTCCACATATACAGGGTGGGCAAAGGTAGGTTTACTGTTGTTCATATGGAAAATAATTAATAAATAGTAATACAAGAATACTCTGTTTCATACTCACAACTGTAAACCTACTTTTGTCCACCCCTGTAAGTGAAATCATACAGTATCTGTTCTTTTCTTCTGTGTGACTTATTTTGCTCTGCGACGACCCTCCAGGTCTGTCGATCTTGCTGCAAATAGCAGGATTTACTTCTTTCTCGTGGATGAAGAGTATCCCTGTGTGTGTGTGTTTTGTCCACCCAGCCATCTGTCCACTGTTGAGCACTTAGCTTGTTTCCATGTCTTGGCTGCTGGAAATAAATAATGTTGCAGTAATCATGGGGCTGCAGATACCTTTTTGAGATAATCATTTCATTTCTTTCAGATTAATACCCAGAAGTGAGACTACTGGATCATACGGCAATTCTATTTTTTAACGGAGATATATTTCACATGTGACACTGTATATGTTTGAAGTGCACAGATTCATTAAATACATTTACATTTTAATGTGATTGCCATTGCAGCATTAGATAATATCTTTATCACATCACATGATTATCATTTTTTCTAGTGTTAGGAACAATTAAAATCTAGTCCATCGGCAAGGTTGTTGTTCAGGATAGGGTTTTGTTGTCTGTAAATACTGTACTGTTTATTAGGTCTCTAGGACTAACTCCTTGCAAGTATTACTCTTAAATAAACATCTCTTCCATCCCCTCCCACTCACCACTGGTAACCACTATTTTACTCTATGCTTTTACAAATTTGGTATGAATTCTATTTTTTATTTTTTTTAAGAAACTCAATACTATTTCCCATACTGACTGTACCAATTTATTCACTCTAAAAGTGCACAAGAGTTCCTTTTCTCCACATCCTTGCCAACACTTGTTAGTTCTTGTCTTTTAGATAACAGTCAAATAGGTGTGAAGTGGTATCTCATGGTTTTGTTTTTTTTAAGTATATTTTATTAATTATGCTATTATAGTTGCCCCAATTTTTTCTCCCCTTTATACCCCTCCTCCCTGCACTGTCCCCCACCACCCTCCAGCATCTCCTCCCCACCTTAGTTCACGTCCATGGGTCATACATGTAAGTTCTTTGGCTTCTACATTTCCTATACTATTCTTAACCTCCCTACCGTTGCACCTCCCAGCTATTTTGTACCTACCATTTATGCTTCTTATTCCCTGTGCCTTCCCCCCATTATCCCCCTCCCCACTGATAACCCTCCATGTGATCTCCATTTGTGGTTCTGTTCCTGTTCTAGTTATTTGCTTATGTTTTTTTTTCTTAGGTTTGGTTGTTGATAGTTGTGAGTTTGTTGTCATTTCACTATTCCTTGTTTTGATCTTCTTTTTCTTAGGTAAGTCCCTTTAACATTTCATAAAATAAGGGCTTGGTGATGATGAACTCCTTTAACTTGATCTTACCTGGAAAGCACTTTATCTGCCTTTCCATTCTAAATGAAAGCTTTGCTGGATAGAACAATCTTGGATGTAGGTCCTTGCCTTTCATGACTTGGAATACTTGTTTCCAGCCCCTTCTTGTCTACATAGTTTCTTTTGAGAAATCAGCTTATAGTCTTATGGGAACTCCTCTGTAGGTAACTCTCTCCTTATCTCTTGCTACTTTTAAGATTATCTCATCTTTAATCTTGGGTAACTTGATTATAATGTGCCTTGGTGTGTTCCTCCTTGGGTCCAATTTCTATGGGACTCTCTTGAGCTTTCTGGACTTCCTGGAAGTCTACTTCCTTTGCCAGATTGGGGAAGTTTTCCTTCATTGTTTGTTCAAAAAAGTTTTCAATATCTTGCTCTTCTTGTTCTCTTTCTGGCAACCCTATGATTCAGATGTTGGAACATTTAAAGTTGTCCCAGAGGTTCCTAAGCCTTGCCTCATTTTTTTTTATTCTTGTTTCTTCATTCTGTTCCAGTTAGATGCTTATTTCTTCCTTTTGTTCCAAATTGTTGATTTGGGTCCCAGTTTCCTTCCCTTCACTGTTGGTTCCTTGTATGTTTTGCGTTATTTCACTTTGTGTAGCCTGGATTTCTTCCTTCATTTTGCAACTGGGCTCAATCGGTTCTGTTAGCATCCTGATTACCAGTGTTTTGAACTCTGCATCAAATACGTTGTTCATGTCCTTGTCACTTAGTTCTTTTTCTGGAATTTTGATCTGTTCTTTTATTTGAGCCGTATTTCTTTGTCTCAATGCACCTGTTACATGGTAAGGAGTGGAGCCTTAGGTATTTGCCAGGGCCAGGTAACCCTTTTTGCTGCGTTGTGGCAAAAAAAAATTATATACCTTAGACAAGGGTTTGATCTCCAAAATATATATAAGGAACTCACACGACTCCACACCAGGAAGACAAACAACCCAATTAAAAAATGGGCAAAGGACCTGAACAGACACTTCTCCAAGGAGGACATACAGAGGGCCCAGAGATATATGAAAAGATGCTCAGCATTACTAGCCATCAGAGAGATGCAAATTGAAACCACAATGAGATGCCACTTCACACTGGTCAGAATGGCCACCATAAACAAATCAACAAACAACAAGTGCTGGTGAGGCTGCAGAGAAAAGGGAACCCTAGTGCACTGTTGGTGGGAATGCAGACTGGTGCAGCCACTGCGGAAAACAGGATTGAATTTCCTCAAAAAAACTAAAGATGGAACAGCCTTTTGATCCAGCAATTAATTCCACTCCTAGGATTATACCCTAAGAACCCTGAAACACCAATTCAAAAGAACCTATACACCCCAATGTTCATTGCAGCACTATTTACAATAGCCAAGCGCTAGAAATAGTCTAAGTGCCCATCAGTAAATGAATGGATCAAAAACTGTGGTACATTTACACAATGGAATACCATGCAGCAGAAAGAAAAAAGGAGCTCCTACCCTTTGAGACAGTGTGGAAGGATCTGTAGAACATTATGCTGAGTGAAATAAGCCAGGAGGTGAAAAACAAATACCGTATGATCTCACTTATAAGTGGATCCTAATCAACAAAACAAACAAGCGAGCAAAATAAAACCAGAGACATGAAAATAAAGAACAAACTGACAGTAACCAGAGGGGAGGAGGAAGAGGGATAATGGGGGAAAGGGAAGGGTTGTCAAGGAACTTGTATAAAGGACCCAAGGACAAAGACAATGGGGTGGGGCATGGAGGACTGAATGTGGGAGGTGGGGGTGGGGAGGGCAGGGAAGAATAATGGGGGAAAATGAGGACAACTGTAACTGAACAACAATAGAAAAAGTGTAACAAAAAAGAGAAAGTAAAACAAAGTATCTCTGGCTATTCACATTTCATATGGCTGGACAAGAGAGCTATCAGAGTAAGTTTAATCTCTCTCTAAGATAAATGGGATTGGGCTTCCGTATTTTTGTCCACTGGTCCAGACAGCTGCCACCCAGGTTCTACCATCAGGTTCTAGTTCTTCTGTCTGAGCAAGTAACAGAGCTCTTAGGTAAGCATAGCATTTGGTTTTCTTTTCAAGGTAATGTATGAGTCCATTAGATATTTATGCTATGCTGTGCTCTCAGGGTTTCTGGGCAAAAACATTTACGAGTATGTTTATTCTGAGACACTACCATTAAAAAAAAAAAGAAGCAAGTGTACATTTAAAGAAAAAAGTTTATTTAGGCCATTGACTAGGATTGTAATAAATAATGCAATATACTAATGTAATAACAGATGTTTTCATGCATTTATCATATTTATAAATTTACAAAAAACCTGGCTTACAGGGCTTTTGGGACAAATTTAGAGGAAGGTATTTGGCAATACAGTGAAAGTTAACAGTGTTAAGACTATCAAACAGATTCTCTTTCCTATCTTTTTAAAAAATACATTCTCTATATATCTGTGAATAAATGGTAATGTTCCTTTATAGTTTCTACTTTTTATAAACATGCCAGAGCTAAGCCAAATAGCAAATGATCCAAGTGGATAAATTGTTGTTTATCAATATTTCTAATAGTGTTTCCCTGTTTCAGTTTTTAAACTCCCCTGCATTTCGATGTGGAGGCAGATATATTGCAAGCCAGAATCATTTAAACAATAAAATATGCCTAAATGAAATAAAACCCCAAATAGAAGTTTATAAATAGTAACTGATACTCAATATACAAACACTATAGTATTAACTGATGTTTGTTAATTTGATAAATGACCAATTATCTAACTGTAAAAGTGGTGGACTTTGATTAAAGCTTAATTTTGCTAGTAAATTTCACATAGAGTTAAAATAGGGTAACCTTTAACATAAATAATTTAAACATATCTTAAACACTGAAAATGTGTTCTTATGTTATTTACAATTAGTCAGTGACACCAGTGTATAGCCAATTGCCAGTCTCAAATCCCTCTTTCAACATCTGCTATTACAATCTTCCTTAAACACTTATGCAAATCAGTTAAGTGAAGGAGAGCGATCTGTGGTCCACAGCAATTCGATGTACGGCCATTTGGTTTGAAGACAGCGTTTAATAGGTGTGTCATCTGTTTGTAGCATTGGGTCTTCAAAACCCATAATAACTGCGGTACCTTCCACATACATTACCTGTTTAACAAAATAAAGCCACCAAGGTAAATCGATATTCAACAAGATTTTATGAGGGATACAAAATTCTTCATAGGCTAGCAAATAATTGTTTCATATGAAACTTTATATCTAATTTTATTATCATAGGAATTATAAGCAAGAATATCTGTCACTAATGTGAATATAAATTTGGAAACAAGATGAAGAAACAAATTTTAACTGCCAGGTGACCAGTTGATTATTAGATAAGTTTATCACACACAAAAAAAGCATTAAAAGATCTGAAAACACACGGTTTCTGATAAAAGAAGAATCATTCTTCAAATAACATACACAATTTGGAAGAAATTATTTATATAACAATTTATATAGTTCCTACTGTTTTAATATTGAGGCACTCAGATGATCCCACTGCCTCATGAAATGAAAAGCTACAATAGAAGTATAGCTATATAGTCTAAAAACTTAATTTTCTCTTCAATTTAAGCAATGGTTTTCCAGAGTTGAAAGCAATTTGGATGTTTGACAATGAAATTTGCTCTTTGTTGTATTAAATATTTTTGAAACGCTGTTCATGACTGTACTTTATACTGCATGAAAAATAATAGGGAAAAAAATTTTGAAGGATGTCAAGACAAACAAAAATCAAACAGAAAGGTTGATACATGAAACTAACCCAGTCCTCTGTATGTGGTGGCAATGATCACACCAAATATAAACTAGCAGGTGGGTTTCAGAAAAAAATGTTTATTCTGATTAATTCACAATGAAAATCTTTTAGAAGTATCTATGAATACTTATTTAAACCTAACTTATTATAAGGGCTTACTGTGTACATAAGCCATTTAGTCATTAATTTCTTCTTGTCCGATTGTTTAAAGAAAAGACAGATATTAGACTGCCTTCTTCCAAAGTACATATACTTATTTTTACACATTCAATAGCTGATGATACCCGATTGTAATAATGTTCTTCCAATATAAAAGTCAGAAGCTACTTGACTAATGAACCAAAAGAAATCACATTATTATCCTTAAATGAGCATTTCCTTAATCAATACAGGAATAGAGTATGTTGTATTAGTAGGTAAGATAATTTGGTTTTATCAATGTACTCCTTTTTTTAGGAAGCTCTAAAGACATACTTCAAAGTGAAATATATTTTTCATCTTTATTTTGGTTAATCTATTAGTTTGTTCCTAGTTTTGATGAGATAAATTTACTATTAAAACTACAACTCATGCTTTCAATTCCCCCAAGTAAAATGAAAAGTTGTCTACAAAGAATATAACTCATTATAATAACTGAATAATCATGGAGAAAAAATTTAAAAGGATGTCATGACAGAAAAAAAATCAGAAAGGTTGATACATAAAACTAACCAGGTACTTTATACGCAGTGATAATGGTCAGATCAAATACAAACTGGCAGGGGCGTATCAGAAACAGATTTACTCTGATCAGAGCAGAGCTGCTCGGGCAAAGTGCGGTGTGACCTACCTTGGTGGACTGAGCCAGTCTGCGCCGGCTGCTGATCATGCCCCCTCCCACTTGACCAACTTTCTCCTTTTCTTTCCTCAGATATTTTTACCAGTATCTTACTAGGTAGTCTACCATATTTCTAGCTCCTAAGTAACTTCATAACATTATATCTCTGCGACTTAATGACAAACACACTTTACTTTATAGTTCTTACACACTACAGTCACGTTAACATTTCACCTTCAATTTCGGATCTCTGTTAGTATGTCAGACGCTTGTCACGAGCATGATTGGAAAACTTACTATACACAGGTAGGGTGACCAAGGACAGGATTGGGAATCAGGAACTCAGTTCCAATCCCTGCTCTGCCAGTGACTTCCTGTGTGACCCTGGGTGGGTCACTTAATCTCCCTGTCTCAGATGCCTCATCTGTAAAATACGGACAATATTTGACTGACCTACCTTACAGGGACTGTGTGAGTAATTAGTGACTCGAAAGTACCTCCTATGAACAAGGCTATGTCAAATTTCAAAACCTACACGAAGCACTCATTGACACATACCAGGAAATAGCCCAAGTTTTCTTATTGACAAATTTGTTATTTTACTATGTACATATGAATAACTTATCTTCTGGAGAGAACTTTAGACCTAATTTAATAAAACTCCTAATTTATATTTTGTTAGGAATATAAGTCTCAGTTTTGGATTTGCTCTAACTAAAATTATGTACTTATTGTATATTACAATCTGTTTTCTGTAGCCATCCTTAATTTAGACAATTATGAAACCAGCATGATTGTTTCAAATAAAAAACATATGTTAGGCCTCATTCCTTCTAATATTAGCTATATCTACTGTGATTGCTACTTGAATAAATGCTAACACAGATATATCATATATGGAGACAAAGCTAATACTTAATCAAAAAGGGTGGATCAGGGAGACCAACTTTCGGATTATACCAGGCGAGGACATCGGAAGTGAGTCACCTTGGTGCCTGCCTTTGCCGGTGCATTCACAGAGGAAAGCCGCAAAGCACAGTGGGCTGCAGGCAGACCCCTAAGTTTCAGTCCCAGCTCTGCCATCTCCTGGCTGCTTGACCTTAGCAAGTTGCTTACCTCCCTGCACTTCAGTTTCCTCTTCTGTAAAATGGACATATACAGACCATACTTATGGTTATTAATTTAAATATTTTAAAAAATTTTTTCTCAGTCAAAAATCTATTACCCATGTCTTCACTTAAATGCATCAGTAACTTTCACTGGACTAATCTATAATGTTGACTTAGTAATATCCACATAGACAAGGGTAACAACATTTATACAGATGAAGTTATTTTGTCACAGTGAGACTATTACTCCAAAATTCCGATAAAGATCTCAGTGTCATATATTGGTTAAATCAAAATATGACCAGTTCTAAAATATGTTGTTACAGAAAAGAGACTCTTGGAATAATCTCCTTAGGTAGCAATTTTGTGGACATCAAACACTGTCATATATTTATATACTTGTTTTATCAACCCAAGTGAAGACAAATCACTAGGTGAATGAATTATCATACCTTTTCATTGTGATTCGACTGCTTCAGTCCATTGTAGTGGTAAACAGTAAACGACTCTGGGCCACTGGAGCCCTATTAGAAATAAAGTACTATTAAAACTTTGAATTATATCTTTATATCAGGCAATTTCTAATGAGCAACTGACAGTAAAATGTGAGGTTCTAAATCCTTATCATTTGATGGGAGAATCACTTGATGAAACAAGAAACTTTGACTTACACAGTTCACTACCAGAAAATCTAAAGCTGAAACAGCTGCTTCTCGAGAAGAAGCTGGAAAGTGGGGAAGTGTTGATTTTTGTTAGCTCTTCTGCACTACTCTATTTTACACTGTAACTACCTGCATGTATTACTATAACTTTTTAAAAAAGAACAAGGTTCTAAAACACAAAAATATTTACTGAAACACATCTCTGACTTTTTTTCTCTTGTGTAAATAACTTGTTTTTCTCAGCAAGTATGAAAAGGCTGGAATATCACTTTTACTCAGACCACAAAACATATATGCACCAATACTTCCAATCTGGTCCAAAGTACTGAATTAGAGGTTTCCATCCCCCAAAATATCATTTGAATTTCTTGAACTTTTAAGTAGTGAAGAGAGAATTGTGAGAAATGAAAACACATAATTAATGCTTAGAGACTTTAACATTCAGTAAAGAAAGGATATTGTATAAATCATTATACCAAATTTCCAGAAAAACTGATCATATTATTCCTACTGTCTTCACCTTGGTTCTCAGTTCCTAGCACCTTAGTTACTAGCACATTCGTATTGTCTGCACCTTGGATCAATTACAATTCTCTTAACCTAGCATTCAAGGCCATTCATTAATGGTCTGGTCCACTGAAGGTGCCTGGCTCCAACGATTTTTCCAACTGTGGCTGTCTTCCTGTGCCTATCCCTTGTCTCCTGGCCATATTTGATTGATACAAGGATGGGAATGTGACATAGCTGGGCTAGCGTCCCTCCTTAGAATTTTCTTCCAATTGGAACTAAGGGAGGAGAGTTCCTGGCAACTGTGGGTAGCTTCTGTTTCCCAGAAAACAACAGACTGAGAATGCAGATACTCTGGAGGGAGGAAGGATACAAGATGGAGAGACTGCCCCTTCCTAGAGGATCCTAGTGCTGCCTTCAATGCTTGTTCAAATCCTCTGCACTACTCCTGCCAATTCATATCTGTCCTTCCCACTTACGTCAGTGTGGGCTGGGGTTCTGTGATTCGCAGCCAAGACTCCTAAAACACAGGACCTAATTCACCTTTTTCAGTCCTATCTGCAACTATCACCTTTCTGAATTCTCATCTTAGGTGAACACATTACTTATTTTTCCATGAAAAGACCTTTTGTTGTTTGTTCTTTGCATATTTATGATCGTTTTTTACTTCTCTCTCAAATGCCTTTTTCTCTTCTCTCATTTTCAAGACCTGGTTCAACCTTACTTTTTCTGTAAAGTTTTTCTTTACAGAAATACACCTGTTTATAATTTGGATTGTTTATAATTTGAGACCTTTATAATGACTTTCTCAAAAATTAATTTGGAAATACTACTTGGTATTACTCTTCAGTGGTTATTTTGAAAGATTATTTAAAATGTTATTTTTTAACTCATTCTTATATTCCCACCTAAAATCCAAGCTCTCTTACAACTTTTTTTATCCTACTAACAATGCTTCACAACAAATAGAAAAATCAGTAATTTATTTGATCATTTCCTCAATTATATACTGAGTCAGTGCAATTATTTACTTAAATAAATAATTTGGCTGTTGATTTTCAGAGTTAATGTACTTTAACTTACAATATAAATACTTACTGTGGTTGAATACAATTTAAATTCTCTAGGTCTAGTCATTAACAACTGGCATAAATACTGAAGTATCAAAAGGCAGTTTAACGAAATGGCAAAGTGCTTAGTCTCTAGGGTCAGGTGACCTACACTAGACTCTTGAATCAGCCCCTTATTAGCTGTATAATCTTAAGCAATTTCTTAAGTTCTCTAATCCTAAATTTCCTCATTGCCAAATGGGAAGAAATATCATCTAAGTTATAAGGCACATGGTGCCTGGTGCACAGTACATGGTAGCTGCTTCTGCTATTCTTATCAACAAATTGACTTAAATGCTTATGAGTATTTCAAAAATTTTCCCCTGCCTCTGTTTCATAGCAAAGAAATGCTCTTCTGTAGCACCTACTTTAAGCATTTGTAAAGATTATTGAAGTTACATATCTTCCTGGCTGTCCTTCTGACTCTAGTTTTGACTTAAGGTATTCCTGATGGATTAAATGTTTACCAAGGATGGCTATAGTGATCTGTTAGTACAACGCAGCATATGAATGAGTGATAGTCATTTTACATTTGTGACTATAAAGAAAGAGGACATCAGAGGTATGAGCTATGATCAGAGAAATTCTGTGACACAGAGAGGTCTGAGCTCTCACTGGGAGTGAATGAGTAGGACCGTGACAGGCCTATCTCTAAAGCAGTGGGTCTCAAACTTTGGCAACGTCACATCAGAATCCCCCAGAGGGCCTTCAAACCCACTGCCAAGCTCCACCACCAAAGCTTCTGATTTACTAGGTCGGGGGAGGACCTGAGAATTTGCATTTCGCACAAGTTCTTGGAGACCACACTTTGAGAACTCATGGCCCTATAGGAAACCAAGAGCAGAGTAACATGCTTTGGTTGAAGAAAGAGCACAAACTACACAGGAACAATGAGATGAGCAGGTTAAGATGCTGAGTTTGTTCAGAATAATAATGGCAGGAAATAAACAATCACTAAGGTTTGAACTTGAAGAGAACAAAGAGAATAACCGAATGGTAAAGCCTGTCATCTGTAAAAGAGAAGGAGCCTAGAATTCTCTAATTACCTCAAAGAATGCTAAAATTAAAAAGTTAATTTCTTAAACTATTAAGTTCCTAGAATTATAAGCAGTATCATGTAATTAAATATAATTATGGTTGGTATTTACTTTGTTTACATTTTCTAATGACTTTTCAAAATCTTCCCAAAATTGAATTAAAAACAAATATTATCTTTTTATTGCCTTATATTATAACAAAGAAATCAATATTTCTCTAAAATGTTCTGACAGCAGTCTTGAAACAATTTAAAAGTAAAATTAACATTATTGCCTGAAAACTTTAAAATGCTAACATTTGTTAAACATTTATTATGATATCTAAAACACAGTATTAAAAAAGAACCTTTTTAGTATTAAAAAGTATTAAAAAGAACCTTTCAAAACAACCTAGCAGTTGGGAGTATGAACAAATATAGTATCATAATCCAAGAGTCTTGTTAACAATATCAGAAAAAAAAATCTATTTTTGCATGAAGCATTTACCAAAACTTTTAAAAGTCCAATAGCTATAATGTGATATCCTTAGTTACTTTTTGAATTTTCTCTCACTCTTTGCTCACAGATAGATGTTTAGAAAATATGGGTTCCTTTTTATTTTTTTAGTTACCTAGGTTAAATGTTAACAATATTATCTACTCTGTTAAAGATAACATATGAGATCAAATTAACAATTATATGTTAATATTGAATAATTTTATCAACATTTTCTTTATCACTTTATTTTTTTTAGTTATCCGTTTTATAATTAAATTTGGGGGGTGACACTGGTTAATAACATTATTTAGGTTTCAGATGTGCATTTCTATGGTATATGATCAGTACACTGCATGTGTGCCCACTCCCCAAAGTCAGATCGTCTTCCATCACCACGTATTTGGCTGCCTTTTCCCTTTACTACACCCCTCCCTCTGGTAACCACCATCCTGTTGTCTGTGTCTATGAATTTCAGTTTTATACCCCACATATAAGTGAAATCATATGGTTCTTAGCTTTTCCTGACTGACTGATCTCGCTTAGCAAGATATTCTCAAGGTCCATCCATGCTGTCACAGATGGCAGTATTTCATCTTTCCTTATGGCTGGGTAATATTCCATAGTGTGAAGTACCACATCCTCTTTCTCCAATCATCTGTGGACAGACACTTTGGCTGTTTCCATGTCTTGTCCACCGTGAATAATGCTGCAATGAATATAGGGATGCATATATCTTTGCAAAAAAATGTTTTTAAGTTTTTTGGGTAGATACCCATAAGAGGATTGATTGTGGGGTCATATGGTAACTCTATTCTTACATTTCTGAGGAAGCTCCATAATGTTTTCCATTGTGGTTGTTCCAGGTTACGTTCCCACCAGCAGCGAATGAGTGTTCGTTTTTCCCCACAGCCTCTCCAACACTTGTTATTACTTGTCTTGTTGGTAACAGCCATTCTAACAGGTGTGAGGTGGAACCTCATTGCAGTTTTGATTTGTATTTCCCTAATAGCCAGTGAAACTGAGCATCTTTTCATATATCTGTTGGCCATCTGTATGTCTTTTTTGAAGAAGTGTCTGTTCTGGTCCTCTGCCCATTTTTTAATTGGATTATTTGGCATTTTTTTGGTGTTGAGTTGTATGAGTTCTTTACATACTTTGGATTTTTTCTTACTTGACAATACATCAGAATAGAAACAGGCATTTCTATTAAAACAATGAGCTTTAAATTATGGTAATATCTGATGAAGGGATCAGAATATACCTAGCTAAATAATTCGGTTTATGGCAAATCCTCCACGTAAATAAGAAAACATAAGAAAAGACAGGTGTAGGCTGTAGAAATGGCTTGCCAATGATGCACACATAACTCAAAAGAGTACTGACACTAGCACAGACTCTTATTAACCGAGCTGCTTTCAGAGCTCAATGGAAAACATGTCCCAACGTGAAACAGCACAGCTCTACTCAAAGGTTTTTCTCTGACTCACCTAAAATTCTCCTGGAACTTAGGTTCACTAATAGGAGCTCCCACTACATATAGGCTCCTTTACCTTCTTTCTAGTATCTAGAAAGTTCTAAAAAGATACATGAATCTATTGACACTAGTTACCTGACAGGAAAACAGGGGTGACAGTGGATAAAGTCTGTCTCTTTTTATTCCCCATACTTCTCAGTTTTATCCTTTCTTTAGAAAAACAGTATCACTATGTGTGCATATTGGGGCATACACCATCTTCCACCACTCCGCTACCTCGAAGTTCTGTATGACCGTGCTGGAACACACATATCCTTCTATCCTCTCTGTACCACCAAGTACTTACATAATACTGCTTTTTTAAGTCTCAGATCTGCATGTTAGAACATTTTACATGAGTAGGAGACAAAAATGCTAAAACAATCACAGACGATCATCCCAATAAAACAAAATAAATTTCAACTATGTTACCTGATCAGGAAAAAATTCTTGAAGAAATGGACCCAATAGTATGATTCCTAATCCTTCTGGGTCTAATTTATTTTTCATGAGATTTATACTGTGGGGAGAGAGGAAAAAAAATAGTGGATACCAAAGGAAAAAAAGCTTGTTTTTCTTCTTTCATGATTAAATTACTGGTACTATAACACTTTGACTGCCAAAAATCTTAAGAACTGTTCTTTTTAGCCTCTTAATGACATTTGATTTGCCAAAACTTGGTTATTTTTAAACCAGAATGATCTGTTACTATTTAGAATTTAAATTATGACGATGACTTTGGAATATTGCTCCTTATTAGGTAAAGTAATTTTAAAACTTAGGCTTATAAACACAGGCTTATAACCTCACAAAGGCAAATTCTCTTTGCTTCATAGGTATGTCCAATTTTAACAAATGAGGCATTTAACTTAAAAATGCTTATATTAAGCTCAAGGAGAAAAACAAACACTGTCCAAGGGAAGTGGTACATCAGATAATCAAAAACATCTCCTAAAAAGCTTACTTTTAAGAAAAGAATGAGGTGAAGGCTTCAAATTCTTAGGCAATATAACTTGAAGGTTAAAGAGGTAAAGACAATTCTCAAAGAGCTAAGGTATACTGAATTAGAGTAAGTGGTAGGTACTTCATTGTTCCAGAAACAGCCTGCACTAGACAGTGCTTTGCATAACCCTTACCACTTAGGCTGGTGAAAGATGTTAAATTTGACTAGAAAGAAGGCAGAAACAGCAGACTGCAGTTTGAAGGATTTTAAAAATGAAAACTTTCTAAGAACATTTTCATTTTCCATATTATCTCCCAAACAATAAGTGCCAAGCTAAGTACACCTTATTATTAAACATGCAACATTTTAAAGGATGTGACATTTTAAAGGATCTGAGTAAGGGCAGAAGGTTATGATATAAAACAAATGAAGGCAAAGCACATTAAATATAATACGTTTAAGTTATTAATACTAAATTTGGCCCTGCTAATTTATGGGCCATCTCGTATTACAAACTAGACCCAATTACAGAGTGAATAACTGAGTCTAATCTTTTAGCTACTTCTAGAAAAACTATCTGACTAAATTGTACTAATTTTATTCAAGGTATGTTATGTATTCTGATGAAACAAGGAAAATTAAGTACAGTGGTACCTCGGTACTGGTCCATTCATTCCAGAACCTTGACGAGTGCCGAAACCAATGAGTACCAAATGCATTTTCTTAAGAGATAAGTGATGAAGCATGTTCTCTTGCAGGGTGGCACTGTGACTCATGTAAGTTCTAACGAGTGCGACAAGTCCCCAGCAAGCACCGAGTGCTGAAACATTTTTTTTCTCGTCAAAATGCAACAAGTACAGGGTGTGACGAGTTCTGAGGCAGACGACTACCGAGGTATGGCTGTAGATAATGTATAGCTATCTATATAAAAATTTGAAAAAAATAACTTTTCCTTTTCCCTCCTTACTGTCTTAAGAATTGGCAGTAACCAAAAATACCTGAATTCAATTCTCTTTTGCAAATTAGAGCAATGAAAACAAGATGGTCTCCACTTGGAAATCAGTTTAGAAGAAATACACTAATTACTATTACTGCATTTATTGGACCAGTTAAATGCCCTCTGAATTTCTCCTCTTTAAGCTGGGAACAGCAAGTATGTCTGTTAAGACTGGACAACATCACAGCTCTCGACAATAAGACTGAGACATTAATTCAAACGTGATTGGTTTGTAAATGTATATATGCATTTCATACGTTCAAAGAAAACACCTGATTTGCCTAAAAACAGAATAGGATCAAGTTTTAAAAACTATGTGTATCAATATATTTTACGTTGCCTTTGCTGAATCCTTTCCTTAAATGATTTTTGTTCATTGTCAAAAAAATGTTCAGAAGGTAAAAAACTGTGCAGATAATACAAAAGTTAGTGCAGATCATAGGTGATCTTTATTTTATTTCTACATTTGATCACCATATGTCCAATTAACAAGAAAGATATTCTCATGCATAATAAAGATCCCAAATTTATGGAGGAAGTTATAGATGTAGAAAATGTACAAGTATAACAGTGAGACAGAAGATACAGTATTAATGTTAGGCAATAATTCCATACTTTCAATATTGAAAAACTCTGTTCTCTGATATTCTGGGTCACCTACAAGGTTTCTGATCAGTTAATTTAATCACCTAGAAATGTCTTTGATCTAATGACAGTCCCACTTATTTAAGCAGGACAATTAGCAATATGAGTATTATACAGACCTGTCACTACATTCACTGAAACTACTAAATTCACTGAAACTACTAAAGATATGGACAAAATTTTTAATGGAAAAGGTTTGCAATAAGAAAAAAACATTTAGTTTGTTAAAAAAAAGACATTTTACATTTTTAGCACATTTTTCAGCAGGACAGTAAGTGCACAGTGGGAAGGGATGCTCATTTTAAGTATGTGAAGTCTCTGCTATAACACTGATTAGTCTGATTTATTCATAATTCTTTGCTTTATATTAAGTGTTATGCTTCATATGTGCAGGTTTAGATTTTTAAAGAGCATAACTGTATGTTTTCAATTTAATGGAATTTCGTAGTTGGTTATATAACGGTTCCTATTTACTTACTATTCAGGATCTGAAACAAGGTCCAGCGCTTTCATCACATCTTCTAGAAGTGAATCTGGGATGAATCCATTATCTGGGGAAAATGGAAACAACTTGGGATACAAGTTTACTTCCAGAAATGCTATTACCACTGATCAGATTCCAGTGGGGGAATCACATAAAGTGGATATAAAGAGTTAAGAAACAGCTTATTAAGTTGATTTTAGGTACAATGCCTTTATTATTAGACATTTTTAAATATTAATTCTCTTGAGCATGTAGGCAAAGATTTATTTTCAAGGTTAGTTTCTGAGAACTCAAAGGAAACCTTAAAGCCAAACTGCTTTTTAAAACAGGCCTATACATTTAAATGATAACAGTTTTTTTCTACTCAGTTATAACAAATATTTACTAATTAGGTATATCTTTCAATAATGTGAACCTGTAAATTCCCTTTAAGAAATCAAGTTAAAATAATTCTTTACAAATAAATTCCTGCCTTCACAATGTTATTTAACTTTTTGAAGAATGTTAATGATCCACTGATATTCAGATAACTAACAATATATGAAGAAAATATATCCTTTTAAAAGCCTTGATTTAAGTGAAAGCTATAGCTTTAATTGGAAAAAGTAGAATCAAATGCTGATAAAGCCTAGCTTATGGAAAATATCCCTTTTCTCGGACTTGATGAGGAAATAGCCCTGGCAAAAGGCACCAGCTCCAGTGATGAAACAGAATGTGACACACACACAAAGCCTGCGGGACAGTCCGAAGTCACAGGGGTTTTAAACAAGTTGTTCATTCCCTTAAATGTACGATGCCTGAGTTCCTCTACTTCTTTACTCATTCCTGAAGACTGTCTCAGCTTTAAATCAATGTCTAACACAATATCCCTTTCAGGGATTAGACACTTTTAAAAAAATCTCGTCATGGAGACCAAGATGTCCAAGATAATCAAATAACAGAATCAAGTGTGGCTGCTCTTCCCCATGTGGCATCCACTCTGTCTCTACGGGAAAGGAGACAAAGTAGTTATGATTTTAAAATGGTGTTTTCTTAAACCTCATAAGCAGATGTTTATCCATTTGACAGATTAGCCTTGACTAAAGGCTAAGATTCATTTAGGGTACTTAAAAATGTACAACTTTTGTGGGAACAAAAGAAAAAATAAACTAATGGGACTATATCAAACAAAATTTTTTGCATAGCAAACGAAATCATCAACAAAACAACCCACTGAATGGGAGAATATATTCGTTGATACATTTGGTAAGGGATTAATATCCAAAATTTATAAAGAATTTTGAAAACTTAACACCAAAACAACAACAATAAACAATGCAATTAAAAAAGGACCCGAAGAGACACTTCTTCAAAGAGGACACACAAATGGTCGACAGACATGAAAAGATGCTCTAAGTCACTAATCATCAGAACAATGCAAATTAAAACCATAAAAAGACATCATCTCACACCTGTCAGAATGGTTATCATCAATAAAGCAACACACAAATGTTGCTGAGATGTGGAGAAAGGGCAACAGTTCTGCACTGTTGGTGGGAATGCAGACTGCTGCAGCCACTGTGGGAAACAGCATGGAGTTACCTAAAAGCATTACAAAGGAACTGCCTTATGACCCAGTGATTCCATTTCTGGGAATGTATCCAAAGAAACCTGAAACACGAATTCAAAAGAACGTAAGTACCCCTATGTTCACTGCAGCATTATTTACAATATCCAAGATATGGAAGCAGCTCAAGTGTCCACCACTAGACGAGTGGCTAGTGGATAAAACAACTATGGTATATTTACACAGTGGATTACTACTCAGCTGTAAAAAAGAAGAAAATTTTACCCTTTGCAACCACATGGATGGACCTGGAGAACATTATGCTAAGTGAAATAAGCCAGTCAGAGAAAGACAAATACTATATGATTTCACTCATACATATAATCTAATGAACAAAATGAACTAACAAGCAAAACAGAGACAGACTCAGAGAGCAGGCTTACAGCTCTGGGGGTATGGTGTTTGGGGGAGTGAAGGGATTGAGTAAAAAAGAAAACAAAAGAACTCACAGACACAGACAACAATGTGGTGACTGCAGTGGGGGGGTAGATGGGTGGAGGGAGAAGAGAATATGGGGGGATAAATGGTAATGGAAAAATAAAATAAAATGTAGTAAAAAATGTGCAATTTTTAAAAAGTGAAGTCTTAGAATAATTCCAATTTGTCAAGTTACCAATAGTTTAAGGTACAGTGAATAATGAACTTGTATCAAGCTCTGTAAACCTAATTATGATGAGTTTGAAACATAGAAAATATTTGTGCTTAGTTAAGTCACAGCCAAAAAGCTCAGCATCTCTAAAAGTAAAACAGGCTTCATTTGGCCAGTGGCAGGCAGAAACAGTTATCTGGAATGGTTTCTGTGTCTGCAGGCTATCATGGACATCCACTTAGCTGGACAGAAGCAGTGCGCATTACCTGTTCTTTGCGGGTATTGAACAGTGGCAGCCTTATCTAGTCTCACTACAGCCTGAGACTCAGCTCCCACCCCGCAGAAAGAGCTAAGTGGATGAATAAAGACACAAACCATAGCTAGGAAAACAACAAAGTTCCTTTCTTGCCTCAAATACAATTAACCTCAAGCTTAAATATTCCAACACATTTTTAAGGTAGCTACGAGATTTACAACTTGTAAGCGTTCTCTGGGGTGCAGCAATAACTATACTAAACCAATACATTTTGTACATACAGTCTTTTATAACTAAAGATTGTAATATCATTTTCTCAGTACCTCTAAGACTTTACCCAAGATTAAAAGAGATCTGGAAACTGCTTACCTCTTTGAAACATTTATTTTGATGTTAATTTATTCTTTAATCATACCTATCAGGAAAAATTCTTAATAAAATTCTTGAAAAAGAACAGAATCATTAAGCCTAAAACCAAATGAAACTAGTATTTAGTCAACTGATTCCTTAGAGAATATGGAAATACAGACTCAGTGATGATAAAGACATCAACACACAGCAAAAAAACAGCAGAGGAAATCAAAGAGTACAATTGTTGACTAGTCAGCAGACCTAAGAATCACTAAAAGAAAATACAGAACTTGAATGCATTGGTAAGTTAACCAACAAATATAAAACAGACTTTTACAGGCTTAGAGGAACAGAGACTCTGAGAGGGAAAACTAAAGAAGGCACAGCAGTTGTAATGGTTAGTAGCTGCTGTGTAAAAATTGAATACAGTTAAATTGTGTTTTAAAACACTTGAAAAAGAGGGGAAAAGCTGTTTGGTTAAAAATAAGTTTGTTTTTTTTTCAAACCAGCAAACAAACTGTGAGAACTGCTGAACTACTAGTGGCTAAGAGGAGAAACACCTCAGTGCAAAGGCTTAGCAATACAGGGGAGTGAACATTAGTTCGGTGAGTTTGTCATTTCCTGGGTAAGAAAACCATCCTGTCTTTGTGCAGAAATCAGAGTCAGACTTTATGGAGAGAAGTACCAGTCACGGTGTCTGTTCCGAAAGATGAGAGAATACAAGGGAGCACCTGAAGGGGAAAAGCCTGTCAGGTCCCCTTTAACCAGGGCACAAGCTAAACTGGGTGCTGCGAGAAGAAAGCAAACGTCAGGAACTAGCAGAGGGCAAGAAACAGGCTGTGAAGAGCCTGGGGCCAAACATTTGGGACTGTAACATTTTCAAACCAGTGTAGGTGAGAGTTTCTTGGGAACAGAAAAGAAAATGGGGAACAGAAAAAATATTAAAAGCTAGTTGCCATTTCTTTTAGTCAAATAATTACTAGTTATTTTATTTTTACTAAATGTTACATTATACTTTACCTATTATTTTAAAGTTTTAATAATACCTACAAATTTAATATAACTCTTGTTGAAAAAAGGATGTGACTTTTGCCCCTGGGAAAAGTTAAGCCATTTTCATATCTCAGTCTGCCTTGGCCTCCTTGCCTTAGTATCCCTACTGGCTTGCTCAGCTGACTCCGGCAGGTGAGGAGCTCCTGGATGGCAGGGATTCCTCAATCCACAGCCTGGGTCCGTGCCTGGTACAAGTACCTGCCCAGTAACATTTGTTATATTTAATTATTCAGGCTAATCCTCACTTCAAGCTTCAACAAACCAGTCCATTCAGATACTATGGTTTTTCAAAAACAGCTTTGTGAACTGAATGTATTAAGTTCAGAAAGAAGTGAGTAGTTAATTTCTGGCCTGTCCTGTAGAATCACTTCTATCAAGGGATGAAAAAAATTGCAAAGCAAAACATGGTGGCAGGACACAAAAAAGCTATGGCTGGGGCAGCATGAAAGAAAGGGCGATGATGCCCCGCAGCGAAGTGAGGAACCAGGCGGAGGAGGGAAGAGAGGGAAGGGAGGAAAGGGAGGGAAGGGAGGAGGGAAGGGAGGGAAGGGAAGCAGCAAGAGTGCAGAGGAGATAGGATCATTAAAAGGCATGGAAAAGACTGAATTACACAAAAGACAACTTCCCGATAATGTCTAAGGACTGACATAATTGAAAACAGTCTATAAGTAAAATTATTCTTCAAGATTAAAAAATGCAGCACAATAAAATCATTCGGACAAAGGATAGCTCTCAATATATTTTAGGCACTTTAAAAATAGTATTTAAAGGGCTACTTTCAAATCAAACTGTTTTCCTCACCCAAATAGGGTTCCTTCCTGAGATAGTTTTTAAAAAAACCACTAGGTGCAGTATGAAAACCTGCGTCTATTGTTTCAAATTCTATCTATGTGGAATTCTGTGTCTTTGGACATTACTGAATAAGCTCTATGCCACACATTTTTGAATTTTTTTATAAAACAACAATATGGTCAATTTATTGAGTATTTAAATAATCATGTAAAGTAGACATCAAATCCATTTCACAGATGAGAAAATTGAGGTTAAGAACACCACAGAGTTAATAAGAGTACCCGAGGTGGTATCTAAATCCTGATACCTACCAATTGAGTGCTTTTAGCTCTCAAGAAGTCACATACTGTCACAAGGTTGGTTTTCTTAAGAAAATGGTAATGATAATCTCTGCCTACCTCATGGGTTTAAGGTAAGGTTTTAATGAGAACATACAGGTAAAGTGCTTTATAAATTGTATGTCTCCTGCAAAGACAGACATAATTATTATTGTTTTTAGACAGGCCCCCACTTCAAAAGATCGTTAATAAATTTACCTGCGTAGAACACTGAAAATGTAGTTTCACAGCAGTAGTGCTATAAATGGTGATCAGCCTGCACAAGTCCATCTAATTCATAATATGCCTAAAGCATGGTGCTCACGGGGTTATCACAGGTCTACCTAAATGGCAGACACATGGGCAGCCAGGGCGGGAGCAACTAGTCACAAAAATAATCAGCAATACCAGAACTCAAATTCTCTTTTCTTCCCTCTAGGTCAATTATTCTACAAATATTCTGAAGAAGGTGGCAAGGAACAACTGTCCCCATAAAAGCCTCTGCTAAATGGAAAGTGGAAAGTAGAAGCTTGTAAGAATATTAAGTGTTCTGAGAAAGTCTGATCTGTTTAAATCTTGAAACAAGAGCATCTATGTTTGGGGAAAAATAAAAATTAAGATTAGTTTCTATGTGACTAAAATGACTAAAAATGAAAAATTATTCTATTTTTAACCCTCATCTTACAGTGAACTATATATAGCCAGCCCATAACAATGGTATTCAGATGAAAAAGTGGCATTTATTTTCTCCATGATAAGTCATATATAGAAGAAGATACCTTTTCTGAGGTAGCTGAACAAGTTTTACTTGCTTTCTTCTTAATTCAGCTTGGAGTCCTGCTAAGTTGACACACAGAACTAAATAGATGAAAACAATTTTTATTTAATCAATAATTTTCTTTCTCCAGTAAAAACAGGGCAAATTTATTTTCATATGTATCTATGAGGACTCAATTCTGAAAAATTGCCACTGTTATAGTTTTAATACTGATAATATAAGAAATTCTAACTTTCTTTATAAATTGGTAGAAAGAAGTGAATAATACAAGTCTGCTCTTTCATTAATGATCAAAAAAGTTTACAGAAAGTAACAAGGAAACAAACGACCTACTGTTTATGACAACTGTATCCTACTTTTAAAACCTTAAGTTTTAGTTTCTTTGTGCCACTGATGGATTTTTAAAAAATCGGCATTCTAATATTAGCTTTTTTAAAGTTCAGGTTGCCTGTCTATGAATGCTCCTTGCTCTGAAGGCATTTCTTTACACCTTTACTCAATAAATTATCATCATCTAAGATCTTTTGATCATATGCTTGTATGCTCCCTCTCTCAAGAAACTCACAGTTTCAATTCCGCTTCTAAAATTCTCACCAATGACACAAATGGAGGGGTGTTCAAAAAGGCGGAGCACATGAAAACTTCATGTTTGCTTTCGGGCCGGTCTGTGGTGGCTGCACTTGGATAACAGTATGTGCTTGACGTCTTAGCCAGCTGCTTCAACCAAAACTCAGCAGCACTACAGAGACCTGACAGGAAACTCTGGAGAGACACCCAGTTTATCCATCATGCCATCTTATGTACTTTGTCTTATAATATTCCATTCTGTAAGGGTTTTACATCTCCTACTGTAATTAATATTAGTTTAGGTGGAAACATGTCCTGAAACACAGCGAACACTGATACATGTATGTGTACGATTGCAAAGTGGTGCTCTCCATTGAAATATGATGTATAGAAAAGGTGAGCATCTCGAAGGGGGTTGGAGGTAGCAGGAAGAAAACATATACCTTAAGTTAATCCTTAACAGGGTATGCCACAGGAAACTGCTCAACTCATTCTCTGAAATACACTTCTTTAAAATATAAATCCAGTCCATCACCATTGATTTCCCAGGTTATTTGAATAACCTCTTGACTCTAGCATCACTTCTACAAATTACTTCTCTGTTTCCCTGTCTTTCCACTAAGGTTAAACCCTTTGCTGGCTACTTCATGCATATAAAATACTATCTTCCACCTGTGTTCATATATATAATCACTTTCTCTGCTTTGTGTTTCCCTTTGCCGATGCAATCTTCCCTCCTCAGGTCTGCATGGTAGCTGCTGACCAGTCTAAATTCACTACAATCACAACATTTCTTTAAATCTTACACTATTAACATCACTATTATTTTCATATTAACTTGTTACAGTTTCTGAAAACTGTCCTTCAGAAAGTTTCACTCTTAGCCCAAGATATATTCAATATATTTAGAAATAGAAGTGATTTATTTCTTACTTTTTCCATGACAGGATTCAAAGTATCAACAAAATGATTATTAGTTTGTCACCCTCCATGACAGAGCTCAAGGTGCTACACATAGCAAAATGACTCAGAGTTGTTGGTTTACTCTAAGGCTAGTTTCATTCAGTGGTAAATCTTTTTTATTTCCTATTTAAATATTTAGAATGAAACATTGCCTGGCATTTAAAAGATTATTAATTCCAAGAGCAAAGAAACTTGTATGCTTCTTAAGTTAAGGGAAATGCATATTAGAAGAAGCTAACTCAAAGTCAAATCACCAATGCAAGCACCAATAAAACTGAGTAGAGAGAGAGAGGAACTGACATTTATAAAGTACCTACTGTGTTTTAACCATTGGGCAGACTGCTTTCCACATTATTCATCCTCACAATAACTCAAGAAATAGGTCTGGTTATTCTCATTTGATATATAAGAAAACACCCCTATAGACTTAAAAATAACTAACTTAAAGCTATACTGCTATTAAGTCATAAGAGAAAAGACACACAGTCAGTCATGTGCCATGTAACAGGACATACAACACTGGTCCCATAAGACTTTAACGGAGCCAAAAACTTCCTCTTGCCTAGTGATGTCGTACCTGTCCTAACACCACAACACGTTACTCACATTTGTGGTGACGCTGGTGTAAACAAACTTACTGCACTGCCAGTCACACAAAATTACAGCACATACTCCTACAGCAGCAGGCTCTCCCATCTAGGGCTGTGCGAGCACACTTCATGATGTCTGTCCAAGGATGAAAAAGAAACATCCTGAGGATGCAGTGCTCAATACGCACCCCCACTGTGAAGTGGCACATGACTATTCCTAGAAGTTCTGTGACTCAAATTTTCAGTGATGAATAGGGCAGATCTTTAAGAGTAAGAAGTTTTTTAAGACAGAATAAAGTGTATTCATAAAGATAACTGAGTCCACTCTGAGTTCATAAGACCTTCACTGATCCAACAACTTAAATTTCTACATGGTAATTTACAATGAATCAAGTTAAGATATGACGAGGTTTTAAAATTACATTTGAAAACTCAGTGAGTTAGCTACTATACCTTAGTTATAATTACACAAGTACACAAGTGCAAAGGTATCAAAACAACCTAGCTAACAGTGTATATTACAGGAATGTATATGTGAACTTTTCAAAAGTGGCACAATCAATTTTACTGAAATATTCTGGGGGGTGGAGGGTGACATCAGGAAGATGGGGGGCTTGGAGCCCCAGGGCTTATCTCCCACAGGAGACAAGAAAAAAAAACAATAAACAAACAACTACAAATTGAAGAAACCAGCTTGGAGAAAGCTCTGAATGACAAAAAAGTAGCAAAAACCCTGTAGAGTTCAAAAATCGAAGATGACCACATAAAAAAAGTACAGGAAGCACATTACCTGTGTCATCCGATCCCCCAGTCAAGAGCAGACTGGCAGCAGGGGGGTCCGCTAGGAAGCTGAGAAAAGGAGAACACAAGGGGAAGAGGAGAACCCCAGCAAGCCTCATTCTGCTACAGAGGCAGCGGCCTTCCCTACAGATGTCTCCTACAGTCTTCAACAGTGCTGATTCCCGCTGACGGGGCTGCCCAGAGCACACCCCTTCCCCCTCCCAACCTCCATCCACTCCCAGAGACTGGCACTGTCACTGCAGTGACACCTGCCTTCAGGGGCCCCAGTCACCAATGTGCCCTGATCTCAGGGATGGGGCACCACAGCACACTATACATGGGAGGGAGCTGCCACTGCTCTTGCCCCACATCTGGGCTCTGACCTTGACTTTGTCCCATCATTACCAGGACACTGTCTGCTGCCCCGAGCCCCGTGGAGGGTCTTATATTGCAGCTCTAAACCATCACTGCTGGGTTGGGCTGCCACTGCTCTAAGCCTGAATCCTGACACATGGCTATAACAGACTACAAATGGGGTCATGCTGCTGCTCACTTGTGACTGCCCCATTGGGGCCAGAGGTGATACTTTGACCACCATCGCCAGGCTGTGCTACTCTGCATCCTGCTCCCAGAACCCGATATACCATTACACCTTATCATCTCAAGGCTTATGCCATTGCTGCATCCATGCATGCTGGCCAGAGTCACTACAGTGAGGTCCTGAGACCCAAGTCCCAGTTCCATGGGAGATCTGCCCATGCATGTACCCCCAGACACCAGTTCCAAGCCACAGCAAGTGCACCTGGGCCAGGACACGAACAGTGTAGTAGTTTTGCATGCATCTGATTCTACAACCCTAGCTCTGATACTGCTCTGTGCCAGCATGACAGGCCAGAAGCCAAGGATTCCCTCTACTAAAACTTCCAATGGGCAAAAAGTGAGAACAGGAAGGCCCAGAAGCTTTTGCTTTGGAAGATCCCAACAGCCCTACCTGCCTCTGCTACACGCAGGATCTCTAAAATATTTGCCAAAAGAAGATCCCTGCAGCATAGCTAATGTCAACCTCAGCCAATGGAGCTGCACAAAGACTACACCACTGGGCCCTTTCAAGACCAATGATGCTGCATCCTACCCCGCTGGGCCTTGGCAGTCACCACCAGATAAGACTTTCCCCACTAAAGCCAATCTATCATAGGGTTCTACAAGCTGAAAAAGGACACAAATTAGTAACATGAAAACATACGAAACTATAAAATTTACTGGTCAAGTTGAATATATAGTCAAATTCAAAACTCCCTATTTGAGGTGTAAAGTTAGCTTATTTATGTCAAGGAACTAGATAGAGAAGAACAAATGAATTCCAAAATTAGTAGAAGAAAGAAAAGAACAAACATGAGAAGAGAAATAAATGCAATAGAGATTAAAAAGACAACAGGAAAAAAGCAGTGAAATTAAGAGCTGGTTTTTGAAAGGGTAATTGATAAACCTTGAGCTAGACTCACCAGGAAAATGAAGACTCACAATAACAATATCAGAAATGAAAGCTCAGATGTAACAACAGAAATACAAAGGATCACAGAGACTGCTATGAACAATTACATGCCAACAAAATTGACAATCTAGAAAACAGATAAATGCCTAGAAACATACAAATTACCAGAACTGAATCATGGAGAAATAGAAAATCAGAACCACAACAGAAAAGAGATTGAATCAGTTATCAAATAACTCCCAATCAACAAATGTCCAGGAACAGATGGCTTCACTGGTATGTTCTACTAAACATTTAAAGAAAAATTAATACCAATCCTTCTCAAACTCCTCCAAAAAACAGAAGAGGAGAGGGAATACTTCCAAATTTATGTTATGAGGGTATCCTGACACCAAAATCAGACAAGGACACTACAGGGAAAGAAAATTACCAGACAATATCCCAGATGAACATAGGTATAAAAAAACTCAACAAAATATTAACAATCCAAATTCAATAATATGTTAAAACATATACACCATAGTCAAGTTTAATTTATTAGAGATGCAAAAATGGTTCAAATACACAAATCAATCCATGTGATACAGCACATTAACAAAATGAAGTATAAAAATTACATGATCCTCTTGCTAGATGCAGAAAAAGAATGTGACAAAATTCAACATTTGTTTATGATAAAAACTCTCAACAAAGTGGGTATAGAGGGAAGTACCTCAACATGATAAGAGCCATATACAACAAACCCACAGCTAATATTGTGCTCAGTGGTGAAGACCTGAAAACTTTGCCAAACTCTAAGATCAGGAACAAGATAAGGACACCCACCCTTGCCCGTTTTATTTAACACAGTACTGAAATCCTAGCCACAACTATTAGGCAAAATAAACAAACAAAAACCCCACATAATAAAAGGCATCGAAATCAGAAAGTAAAAAGTAAAACTGTCCCCATTTGTAAGATTACATGATATTATATAGTGAAAGCCCCGAAGACTCCACCAAAAAAAAACCCGTTAGAATAAACAAATTCAAAACTTGCAGTATACGAAATCAATAATATAAATACCTGCTGCACTTCTATGAATTGATAAACTATCAGAAAGAGACATTTAAAAAGTAATCCCATTTACCATGGCTTAAAAAAGAATAAAATACTTAGGAATGAACTTAACCAACATGATAAAAGTCCTGTACAGTGAAAACTATGAAACATTGATAGGAGAAACTGAAGCAGACAAAAATAAATGGAAAACTGAAAGAATTAATCATGTTAAAATGTTCATACTACCCAAAGAGATCTCCAGATTCAATAAAATCCCTATAAAAATCCAAGAGCATTTTACACAAAAATAAAGAAGCAATCCTAACATGTGTGTGGTACCACAAAAGACCCCACGTAGCCAAAGTAATTCTGAATAAGAGCAACAAAGCTGGAAGCATCACATTCCCTGATTTCAAACAATATTACAGAACTATAGTAATCAAACTATAGTGGCATAAACACAGACACACAGATCGATGGAACAGAACAGAGAGGCTAGAAATAAACCCATGCATACATGGTCAATTAATTTCAGGCAAAAGAACCAAAATATGAAATAAGGAAAAGGATACTCTCTTAAATAAATAATACTGGGAAAACTGGACAAAAAACTATGCAAAGAATGAAACTGGACCATCATCTTACACCATACACAAAACTTACCTCAAAATGTACTAAATATCTGAATATAAGACTGGAAACCATGAAACTCCTAGAAAAGCATACCGGCTATAAGATCGTTGGCATAGGTCTTGACAATGATTATTTTTGGATTTCATCCCAAATGAAGCAAAGACAACAAAAGCAAACATAAACAAGTGAGACGACATTAAAGTAAAAAGCATCTGGACAGCAAAGGAAACCATAAACAAAATAATAAGGCAGCCTACCAAATGGGAGAAAAAATTTTGCAAATCATATATAGGGGGTAATCTACAAAATACATAAAGAACTCACATTACCCAATAGCAAAAAACCCCCCAAAAACCCAACTAACAATCTAATTAAAAAATGGATAGAGATTGCAAATAGCTACACGAAAAGGTGCTCGACATCACTAATTATCAGGGAAATACAAATCAAAGTCACAATGAGATAGCAGCTCAGACCTGTCAGAATGGGTGTTGTCAAAAAGACAAAAAATAACAAGTGTTGGCAAAGATGTGGAGAAAAGGAAACCCTCGTGCACTGTTGTGGGGAATGTAAACTGGTGCAGGCACTGTGGAAAAAAGTATAGAGTTTTCTCAAAACTAAAAACAAAACTACCACATGATCCAGCAATTTCATTTCAGGGTATTTAAAGAAAACAAAAACACTAGCTCATCAAAATACATGCACCCCCATGTTCACTTAAGTATTATTTATAGTAGCCAATTTATCAAAACAAACCAAGGGTCCATCAATGGATTATTGAAGAAAGAAAATGTGGCATATATACACACTAGAATATTATTCAGCCATAAAAAAGAAAAATTCCTGTCAATGCAACAACACAGATGGACCTTGAGGGCATTACGTCAAGTGAAAAAAGTCAGAGAAAGACAAATACAGTATGACCTCACTTATAAGATAAATAAGTCATGGAACAATAATGTACAGCATATTGGCTATAGTTAATAATATTGTTTTGCAAATTTGAAAGTCGCTGAGAGACTAGGTCTTGAAAGTTCTCATCAGAGAAGAAAAACATTTTGTAAGAATGTATGGTGATGAGAGTTAACTCAACTTTAGAAATTATTTCACAAATGTATACAAATATCAAATCATTATGTTGGACACGTGAAACTAATGTAAATTATATATTAATTAACCTCTGCTAAAACAAAAGCAAAACGAAATATTCTAATCCTATAATGGTAGTGTGCAAATCACTTTGAACTCAAGCATACAGGATCACAGACAAAAGTATTAAAAACAACTATAGCTACAACATTATTTTAATGGATACATAATATAGAGAGATATATATTGGGATATCAAAATAAATTGTTGGGGACATGGAAACAGGCATAATTTTCTGATGCAACTGAAGCTGTTACCAACTTAAAGTTGACAATTAACTATAACACATATAATGAAAGCTATGGTTAACTACAGAGCCAAAACCTTTAATAGATACACAAATAATAAAGAAAAAAGAATCAAAGCATAATACTATTTAAAAAATCAAGTTACAAAGACAGTAAGAGAAGAAGAAACTACAGAACGACAAATCAACCACAAAGTAATTAACAAAACGACAATAGTAAGTCTTTACCTATCTAAGTGTAAATGATTTAACTTCTCCAGTTTAAAAACACAGTATAGCTAAATGGATAGAAAAAACAAAACCTGGACTTCCCACCAAGATGGAGGCATAGGTAGACACACTGTGCCTCCTTGCACAACCAAGATAGAAACAACAATAATTCAGAAACAAAATAACAACCACAACTGACAGAAAATTGAACCATATGGAAGTAGGGCACCCAAGGAGTTAAAATAGACACATTCATCCAGACCGGTAGGAGGGGCGGAGTTGGGCTGTCAGGGCAAGGATCACAGAGCAGAGAGCAGAGAATTGGGACTGGACGCGTAAGGCAACTGGGGCATGAAAGACAGCAGTGGGCAGACGCTGGGCGCACAAGGAGTGGCTGGCAAAGCCCAGCCGAGGGGTGGCAACCTGAAGACCCAGCAAGGTGGTGATTGTGAAGCAAGGCACTGCGCACAACCCAGGGTCCCAGCGCTGGGAAATAGAGCCTTGGGGCACTGACTGAAAAGGAAAGTCCCACGGGGTGCACAAGCCCACCCACACAGGAATTGGCATCAGAGGGGCCCAGTTTGCTCAGGGGAAGCAGCGGAAGGGACTGAGGTCCGACAGAGAGCAGAGCAAGCACCATTGTTCCTTCTCAGACCCCACCCCCACACACACTGTCACAACACAAGGACTGGGGTGCCCTGCCCTGGAGAATACCTAAGGCTCTGCCCCTCATATGTAACAGGCATGACCAGACCCCCCCCCAAAAAAAGAGATGGCTCAAACAGAAGAACAATTGAAAGCCTCAAAACCCATCCTTTTAAGCAACCAAGAAATAACCAACCTATCAGATGCACAGTTCAAAGCACTGGTGATCAGGATGCTCACAGAAATGGTTGATTTTGGTCACAAACTAGATGAAAAAATGAAGGCTACAATAAGTTTAATGAAGAAAAATGCACAGGGAACCAATAGTGATGGAATGAAAGATGGGTCTCACATCAATGGAGTGGACCAGAAGGAAGAAAAAAACATACAACCAGAAAAGAATGAAGAAATAAGAATTGCAAAAAATGAGGAGAGGCTTAAAAATCTCCAGGACATCTTGAAACGTTCCAACATCCGAATTATAGGGGTACCAGAAGGGAAAGAGGAAAAACAACAAATGGAAAAGATATTTGAACAAATAATAAAGGAGGACTTCCCCAATCTGGCAAAGGAAATAGACTTCCAGGAAGTCCAGGAAGCTCAGAGAGTCCCAAAGAAGTTGCACCCAAGGAGGAACACACCAAGGCACATCATAATTACATTAGCCAAGGTAAAAATGAAGGAGAGAATCCTAGAAGCAGCAAGAGATAAGGGGATAGTAACCTACAAAGGAGTTCCCATCAGACTGTCAGCTGATTTCTCAAAAGAGACCTTGCAGGCAAGAAGGGGCTGGAAAGAAGTATTCCAAGTCATGAAAGACAAGGACCTA
>CM052538.1:60533501-60571290 GCA_028533065.1 Trachops cirrhosus
TTAACAGAAAATAAGACAGGGAGGGCAAGAATAGTAGGGGAAATGTAGAAGCTAAAGAACTTATGACACATGGACATGAACTAAAAGGGGGGAATGTAGGTGGGAGAGGGTGTGCAGGGTAGAGGGGAATGAAGAGGGGGTAATGGGAGAACTGTAATAGCATAATCAATGAAATATATTTTAAAAAAACCCTAACAATATGTTGCTTAAAAGAGACTGACTCAAGTTTTTAGGATGCTCACAAACTGAATGCAAAAGGATCGAAAAGGGTATATCCCATGCAAATGGAAACCAAAAGAGCACAAGGGTCACTATAATTATATCAAGCAAAAGAGATTTTAAGTTAAGAACTGTAACAAAAAACAAAAGTTGTCATTACATAATGATAATAATCCATCGTGAGGAAATAACAATTGTAAACATATGCACCATATACTGGAGCATCTAAATATATTAAACAATTATTAATAGATCTGAAGGGGAAATAGCAATTTAATAGTAGGGAAATTAAATACCTCACTTTCAACAACGGATATAGATGATCCAGGCAGAAAATCAATAATGAATAAAATACTTTAATGATACTTGAGACCCAATGGACCTAACATACATATATGCACCATTCCATCCAACAGCAGCAGAATACATATTCTTCTCAAGTGCACACAGAACATTCTCCAGGTTTGATCACACCACAGTTCACAAAATATATCTCAGCAAATTTAAGAAGATGGGAATCATACCAAGTATCTTTTCTCGTCACAACAGAAACTAGAAATCAATAACAGAAGGAAAGTTGAAAAATTCACAAATATACAGAGATAAAACAACATGCCCATGAACAAACAATGGGTCAAAAATTAATCAAAAGGAAAATCAAGAAATATCTTCAAACAAACTAAAATGGAAATGCAACATATCAAAATTGATGGGATGCACCCAGAGCAGTTTAAGAGGGAAGTTTATAATAATAAATGCCTACATTGAGAAGCAAGGAAGATCCCAAATAAGCAGTCTCATACTATTCCTGAAGGAACTAGAAAAAGGGCAAACAAAGCCCAAAGTTAGTAGAGGAAGGAAATAACAAAAATTCAAACAGAAATAAACGAAATAGAGACCAGAAAAGCAATAAAAAAGATTAAAGAAACTAAAAGTAGGTTCTCAAAAAGGTTTTTTAAAAATTGACAAACCTTTGCCTAAACTCACCAAGAAAAGAAAAGTGAGGACTCAAATGGAAAAAAAATTATACATGAAAGAGGAGACATTATGGCCAATACAACAAAAAGACAAAGGCTCACGAGCAACTACTATGATCAATTACACATTAACCATTTAACTAACGTAGAAGAGATGGATAAATTCTTAGAAATATGCCACTTAACAAAGGCTGAATCATGAAAAAACAGAAAATCTGGATAGGTTAATAATAAAAAGATTGAACCAATAATCAACAATCTCCCACCACAAAAAACCCCAGGACCAGATGGTCTCACTAGTGACTCCTATGAAACATTTAAAGAATTAACACCAATCCTTCTCAAACTTTGTCAAAAACTGAAGAAGAGAGAACACTTCCAAACTCATTTTAAGAGGCCAATATTACCTGATCCAAAGCCAGATACTACAAGAAAATTCCAGATCAATATTCCTAAAGATTACAGATGCAAAAATTCTCAACAAAAAATTGGGAAACCAAATCCAATGGCACTTTCAAAGGATCATGCACAATGATGAAGTGGGATTTATTCCAGGGAGGAAAGGATGCCTTAACAAAGGCAAATCAATTGATATAATGTCCCATACTAATAAAATGAAACAAAAAATCATATGATCATCTTAACATGCAAAAAAAAGCATTTGACAAAATACAAAATCTTTTCATAATAAAATTGCTTTAAAAATTTGGTATGGCAGCAATGTTCCTCAGCATAATAAAGGCTCTATATATGACAAACCCACAGCTCACATCATACTCAATAGTGAAAAGTTAAAATCCATTCTTCTAACATCTGGAACAACATAGAGATGCCCTCTCTCACCATTTCTATTCTGCATATTATTGGAAGTCCTAACCATGGCAATTAGGCAAGAAAGAGAAATAAAGGCATCCACACTAGAAGGGAAGAAGTAAAATTATCCCTGTTTGGAGATGACATGATCTTTTATCTAAAAAAGCCTGAATGACTCCACTAAAACAGAATAAATGATTTATGTAAATCTGTAAAATACAAAACCCACATACATATATATCAGTTGCATTTCTGTACACTAAAAACAACCCATCACCAAGAGAAATTAAGAGAGTAATCCCATGTGCAATAGCATGGAAAACAGTAAAATACTTCTGAATAAATTTAACTAAAGAGGTATAAGGCCTATACATTGAAAACTGTAAGACACTGATGAAAGAGACAGAAGAAGACACAAATAAATGAAAATACACCTTGTGTTCTTGAAATGGAAGACTTAATATTAAGAAAATGTCCATACTACCCAAAGCAACCTACAGATTCAAATGCAATCCCTATCAAATTTCCATGGCATTTATCACAGAAATAGAAAAAAAGTGTGTCCTAAACTTGGACCATGCAAAGTCAAAGCTATCCTGAGAAAGAACAAAGCAGGAGGCATCACACTACCTAGTTTCAAACATATTACAAAGCTACAGTAATCAAAAGAGTATGACACTGGCATAAAAACAGACACAAAGACTAGTGTAAAAAAATAAAGAGCCAATATATAAATCAACACATATATGGCCAACTAATTTTTGACAAAGGAACAAGAACACACAATGGGAAAATGATAGTCTCTTCAATAAATGATGTTGGAAAAACTGGATAGCCACATGAAAAGAATGAAACTGGATCCCTAATTTACACCACTCACAAAAATGAACTTGAAATGAATCAAAGACTTAAATGTAAGACCTGAAACCATAAAACAACTGGAAGAAAATATAAGGAAAAAGATCTTTCTTAATGATTTCTTGTACAAGACACCAAAAGTACAGGCAACAAAAACTAAAATAAACAAGTGGGACTACATTGAAGAGCTTTTGCACACAAAAAGAAACACAATAAATTCAAAGCAGCAACCTAAAGAATGGGAGAAAATATTCCTGAACAATATACCTGATAAGAGGTTACTATCCCAAATATATAAAGAATTCAAAGAACTCAACAGCCAAAAAAAATGATGCAACTAAACAAATGGGCAATGAACTTGAATAGATATTTTTCTAAAGAAGACATACAAATGTCACTCTGCACCTGTTATGATTCCTTTTATCAAAAAGACAAGAAGCCCTGGCTGGTGTGGCTCAGTGGATTGAGCACCAGCCCTAAAACCAAAGGGTTACCGGTTCGATTCCCAGTCTGGGCATATGCCTGGGTTGCAGGACAGGTCCCCAGTAGGGGGTGCATGAGAGGCAACCACACATGTTTCTCTCCCTCTTTTCTCCCTCCCTTCCCCTCTGTCTAAAAATAAATAAATAAAAAGGCAAGAGATAAATGTTGGTACGGATGTGGGAAAAAGGGAACCCTTATACACTACTGTGGGAATGTACAATGGTACACCCATTCAAGAAAACAATACAGAAGTTTCTCAAAAATTTAAAATCTGAACTACCATCTATCTGATCCAGCAATCCTACTCTTAGTTATATATCTAAAGGGCTTGAAATCTGTAGTTCAAAGAGATCTCTGCACACACACAGTCATTGCAACATTATTCTTGATAGCATGGATATAGAACAACTTAAGTGTCCATCGACAGATAAGTAGATAAAGAAATGAATTATCCACACACAAAACTATTATTCAGCCATGAGGAATAAGGGAATCTTGCCTTGTGTAACATATTCTATTGAGTAATAGAATTTGAGGGCATTATAATAATTGAAAGAAGCCAGGCAGAGAAAAAAAATACTGTACAATATTACTTATATGTAAAATCTAAAAGAGCTAAATTTGTATAAACCAGTACAATGGTAGTTTCCAGGTCCTAGGGGATGGGCCATTGGGAAGATGTTGTTTGAGAGTAGGAACCTGCAACCAGTAGAGAAATAAGTTCTGGAGAACTCATTCACAGCACAGTGATTATGGTCAACAATACAGTTTTATAAATTTCAAAGTTGCTTAGAGACTAGATCTGAACTGTTCTCACCATAAAAAAGAGAGATAATTATGTGATGTGATAGAGGCATTAACTAACACTACTGTAGCACTGATTTTGCAATATAGAAACATATAAAAACAAGTTGTATACATTAAACTTACAGATTGTTATATGTTAAGTATATCTCAATTTAAAAATAACCTGGAAGGGCTGTTTATTTAATAAATAAATGAAAAAGGAAGGGAATGACTTACTTTTCAAAGAGCTGGTTCAGATGGTGGTTATTTTTCTCTGTTTAACACTGACTATGAGAAGTCAAGATTCAAGTAACCACAGTTCAGTAGCCCAAGAAACCTGAAAACCTTATACCATGTCAGAACTTGACAAGCACTTAAGTATCCTTTTTAATTTGTTCCCATTTTCACATTTCCCATATAAAATGTTCAAGAAATGGAACCTATGTTTCATTTAATAATCCAACAACTCTTGTGAATAAAACTCAAGTAAACATCAAAATATTTCTAATATATAAAGATATAAAAGAGAGTCAATGTTAATAAAATAATAAGATCTTCTACCTTCTGGATCATAGGTTTGAAAAACTCTCCTGGCTTGTTCTGAAGGAGCCTCAGGTGCAACTAAAGCCATATCCTGAAAAGATAAAAAGGATGCCATCAACTAGTCACAATGTCATGACATTAAAAATGAACAAAAGAAATACTAGGCTAAAATGAAGAATTGATGACATTTGGAGGCAGAAGACTGAGTTACACTTAGAATCATAGATTGGTGACTAAATAAGTCACAAACTCTCTGGGTCTTAAAAAATAGGAAAAAGCAATCCTTCAACTATAAGGAACTGTTGTGGGAATGGCATGCAAAACTTTATATAAAAACACTTAAAGTATAATATCATATAGGTAATTACTAAAAAAGGCAATCTACAAATATTAATGACATCTATTTACTTTACATTATTGTCCAGGCAAGAAGAAATATTACTTAAATATACTTAAAATATACTCTAGTTTTCAAATATTTGAAAAGTCAGTTTAGAGATATATGACAGCAAACAACTTCACAGCAATGCACTTGAAGTTTACTACTTTAGTGAGCATGTACCAGCAAACCTAGCCACAGATCAACACCAAGTTCTTCATGTTCAGAATTTTAATTTTTCTTAACTCTAAGGAAATACTGAAAAGGCAGAAGTAGTTCTTTTTTCCCACATAACTAATTCTCAACAATCAATATTGAGTGATCAGTATTACAATACAGTAATATTGTAATGTACAATTATAATATAGTAATATGGTAACCAATATTACAATTTAATAAAAATAAGGACAAATTCAGTGTTATCTTGGATCCTATGCAAACTTTACTGCACATATGTAAACTGTTAGGACATTCTACTGCTTCACTGACATGAATCAAGAATCTAGGCTCCAAAAGCTTTCCTCTATTCACAGCTTTAGTTTAAGCCTTTGTCTATAATTGTGTTCACTCAGACAAACCTCATCAGAGAACAAGTTCACAAGTATTCCTTTTTGCCATCGTGAATACTTTTTAAAGATGTTGTGGGGCATAAATGATAAATACAACTTAAAATGCTGTTCCCCTGTGGAAACAAATTTTTGTAAGAAATGTAGTGATGCACTTTTGTCCTAATCAGCCCACCTTTACCTCACAGATGAAGGAACAAACTGTAAGAATCAATTACAGTAGTTCTCACTCAACCACTTTGAGACCAGGTGCCTGAGCACCACCCTCACAGTATGTTCCGTTTACATGGGAGTGTAAATCAAATGGGAGTGGGAATCAAATGGGAGTGGGAATCAAATGGGAGTGGGAATTAAAATAAGGCAATCTATGCAAGCTCTTACACACTTTTAAGTACTAGAAGATAAAGTAAAACAATTCTGATTATTTTAAAACATAATGTGTAATTATTTCCCATTTACCATCCCTTAATAGCTACTTTTAGGGTCTCCTCAAATTAATTTTGCAGAAAATATGCATGTCATGTGCCATGTTTTCAGCTGGCATAACTTTCAATGTCTTTCTGATTTAATGACCCAGTCCTTTATTGCTGTATACTTGGACTGTCTAATCTTTTGTTACTATAAAAAATGCTTCACCAAATAAACCTGAACATGTAATTTCATACATGTGCCACTGTATTTGTAGGACAGAGCTCTAGTTAGGATTGTCAGGTCAAAGGAAGAGTTCATTTATAATTTTGGTAAATACTGCCATATTCTTGGATTGTGTTTATTCATTTAACCTATTCTGAATAATATTTCTTAAAATTTTTTCCTTTTTCTACTACATCAGCAATGTTGTCTTAGCTCCATAAATGATTTTCTATCAAAGCTAAGACTATAGCATCAGCTCTTAACATTAGGGAGAAATTACTAACATTAGGGCTATTATTATTATTCCTTAGCATCTCTTATCACTCTCAAAACTTAACTGCAAAAATTTCTATATTTATTCTACTATAAGCTTTAGATCCCTTAATTATTTTCAACTTTACTTCTCTCTTTTTTAAACTTTTCCCTTTAAGCAATTGTTGGAATTTGTGGATAAACACCATACTCTGAAATTCTGGCTGAGGAGAAGGTATACAGCAGTGCACGAGATTTTTATGCAGAAGGGAATTTATAACAGAACAAGATGAGCCTACAGTCATTCATTCTATTCAACTGTTGCATTTCAACCTTCCTTTGTTGCCAGCAAGTGATAAGGAAATGATTGAAATTAGTTTTAAAACATTACTTTGACTTTTCTAAATATTACTTAATACCATGATCTAAACAGTGGGAAAGGAAATAGTTTTTCTTGGCCAATAAAGCAAAAGAATCTTTTTGAGGGAAGTGGTGGCAGAGAATGTAATTGAAGCATTACTTTAATATTCCTATAGATTGAAGTTATAGGATATTACCACTGTTTATAAAGTTAGGGATATGAGGAATATTCGTTTTAGCCACAGAAAAAGGTTTATATCAAATGCTCCAGCATGAAAGATTTCAGAAAACACAGGAGCACAAAAAAGAATTTAAAATCAACTACAGGATGCCTTGTCTTTAAGTTCCAAGTGCTACAAATAAAAAACAGTGTGCTAATATCAAAAGGAATTAAAGTAGACTTAATAAAAAGTTCACCAGATATCTCCTGCTCTGGTTATGAATACATATAAAACTTAGGGTTTAGAAAACATGCTATTATTCTTATTTGAATAGGCTATATATGCTGGCCTAATATTTGAAAGTTGGGCAAAATTCCTGATGTACTCTGGTTTAAGAAATGCTCATTTGTAGAACAGAAGTTGGGTGGTTGTTGTTGTTGTTGTTTTTTCTGTAACTGGTGGCGTGATTTGGCCTGTGGCCCATGGTTTGCTGACCTAGTATTTAGAGAATATAAATATTACTTTGAGAGAACATAAATATTCTCTAAATAGTCTCCCCCAAATGCTCTAACACTGATTAAGCATGGCTTCTTTTGGATACACCTGGAGGTATAAAGACATCTTAATCACCTTAACAGGTTTTACAAAGAAAATACTTTGGCTCTCATCTGAAAGAGAAAATTCTAGCTAGAAGGAACAGAATCACAAAAGGCAGGGAGAGTAAGTTAGCATAGCACGTGGGGGAGCTGAAAAAATTGAAGAGGACAGTGAACTGTGAGAGAAAAGGAGTAGTTAGGAAGGGAAATTAGCTTTGATGGGAGAATGAATTTGATTTTGAACATTCAGAGTCTGGAGGTGATGGTTAAACATCCAAATAGAGAACATGGAGTTATCTTTCTTTTTTTAAACCATTTTTTTTTCAATTACAGTTCACATTCAGTATTATTTTATACTAGTTTCAGGTGTACAGCTTAATGGTTAGACATTTATGGAGTTATCCTAATTCTTGGCACATTGTGGACACCCCACGGCTGCCAGTTGTGTGCTGCTTCCAGGCCAGCAGAACTAAGACCTGTGCACTAGAGGAGATCAGGGCTAGAGAACCCACCAGGTAAGATACTGAAACAGATGAAAGCAGATTACTTCAGAGACGTCAGAACAGAGTATTTCCGAAAAGGAATTTAGACAATTTATTGGGTTGAAGTTTAGAAGTTTTGAAACAAGTATCTCAAAACCCTGCATATGAGGAAACAACAAAAAGCCCATATGTGAACAAGCTAAACAGAAATTCCTTTTTTTTTTTTAAAGATTTTATTTATTTATCTTTTAGAGGGAAAGGGAAGGAGAGAGGGAGAGAAATATCAATGTATGGTTGCTTCCTGTGCATTCCCTACTGGGAACTGGCCTGCAACCCAGGCATGTGCCCTGACTGGGAATTGAACCGCGATCTCTTGGTTCACAGGCCCGCGCTTAATCCACTAAGCTACACCAGCCAGGGCAGAAATTCCTTTTTTATCCCAAAATACAACCCAATGGTATCGGTCAACTTCCACATCACAAAATCATCAACTCTAACTGTCATTACTAATAAATAAATTATGTCTTGAATGATTCAAAGAACATCTTGCTTTGTTCCTTCAGTCTCAGTGATATACTAACAGATAATTTGTTAAACTCCTTTGGAACTAACTGCTCTTAATCATACCATTTATTTTAAGATGTGTTTATATTACAGGAGGGAAAGGGTGGAAAGAAAAGAAAGTATGGCGTTAAAATAAAGATTACAGTAAATTCTAACGAACGCATTCCAAAAGTTTTCATCCACATAGCAAAAACAGTACAGTCTTCTAAATTGATCATTGGCTTGCTTATTCTGAGTACTTACAATGCTTTTTCGATTATTTAGAAAACAATCTCTTAGTTAAAACTTGTTTAAATATATATGTTTCATGTTTCTAGATGAAATCAAAAAAGTTACAAAACCACTTATTCCTACTGAACTGTTTCATGCTAGAATCTTAGTCAAGATGGTGGCGTACGCAGACATGGCTCACTTCTTTGCACAACCACATCAAAATTACAACTAAAATATAGAATAACCATCACTCAGAAACATCAGAAATTGAGTTGAATGGAAGTCTGACAACTATGGAATTAAAGAAACCACATCCACTGAAACTGGTAGGAGGGGCACAGATGCAGAATGGGCTCATTCCACACCCATGTGGGGGGATAAAAATTTGGGAGGGATATCTTGGGAGCTAGGAGTCCCAACCCCACACCAGGCCCCCACCCCAGGGTTCCACTGCCATGAAGATTAAGTCCCCACAACTTCTGGCCACAAATCAGCAGGGATTGAGTTCATGGAAGAAACTGCTGGAGCCCCAAGAAGTTCCTCTGGAAGAACCCACACATGGACTCACCTACTCAGACTCACTCCTTCTGAGCTCTAGCATGGGGGTAGCAGCTTTGAAAGGCACCAGTGGGATACAGGGAGAAATTGAAGTGTCTGGCATCAAGATGAGCAGAGGTCATTGTCCCTTTTCTAAATCCTACCCCCACAGAGCCAGCAAGCTAGTGCCACACCTGAGACTCCATCAACCCAGCTAACACTGTTAGACCTGCCTTGGAGATCCCCAGAAACTCCACCCCACCCAACTTCCAGGTCCACCCACACTGCTTTTCCATGAATGGCTGGTCTTAGCTCAGGATTCACAACTTCTTAAATCTTATCAAACAAGCAAGAGCTGGCTTCAGTGAGTCTCAGGCCCGGCACTGGCAACAGCAAAGCTAGATTTACAGCTTGGCTTCACCTTGGAATCTCCAAGCTCAGCACAAGTAGTAGCCATCTCAGATTGCTTTATAGCTCATGCAGGGTGGCCTGGGGCAGGACACAGGAGGGGGCTGACCTTGGCCTGTACCACCCAGGAAACCCCAGAGCCTGTGAACCCAGTGGACAGCTACAGAGTCGTCAGAGTACCACCATTACTGATCTGTCACGTCAGAGTGGAGGTTGGTGGTCAGTGATCACAGCCAGTCCTTGCAGCCGACTGGCCTGATAAATCCCTCCCATTGATCTGCCAATAGCAACCAAGACTCAACTACAAGAGGAGGGTGTACTCAGCCCACACAAAGGGAACACCTCAACTACTCAGCTTGGGTGATGGGGAGGCTGTGGCATTGGACCCTAAAGGATACCTACTACATTAGGCCATACAACTCAGACACGGAGTCAAAGCAGCTCTACCTAATACATAGAAACAAACACAGGAAAGCTGACAAAATGAGGAGACAAAGAAACATGGCCCAAATGAAAGAACAGATCAAAACTCCAGAAAAAGAGCTAAACAAAATGCAGATCAGCAACTTATCAGATGCAGAGTTCAAAACAATGGTTATAAGGAACTTAGTGAGGACCTCAACAGCATAAAAAAGATCCAATCAGAAATGAAGGATACAGCCCTGGCTGGTGTAGCTCAGTGGATTGAGCGCGGGCCTGGGAACCAAGAGGCCACGGTTCGACTCCCAGTCAGGGCACATGCCTGGGTTGCAGGCCAGTTCCCAGCAGGGGACCCACGAGAGGCAACCATATATTGATATTTCTCTCCCTCTCTCCTTCCCTTCCCCTCTAAAGATAAATAAATAAAATCTTAAAAAATAAAAAATAAAAAATAAAGAAATGAAGGATACACTAACTGAAATAAAGAACAATTTACAGGGAAACAACAGTAGAGTGGATGAAGCCAAGAATCAGATGAATGACTTGCAACATAAGGATGCAAAAAAACAACCAATCAGAACAACAAGAAGAGAAAAGAATACCAAAAAAAAAAAAAATGAGGATAGTATAAGCAGCCTCTGGGACAACTTCAGGAGGTCCAATATTTGTAGCATAGGAATTCCAGAAGGAGAGGGGAAAGAGCAAGAAGTTGAATATCTATTTGAAAAAATAATGGAAGAAAACTCCCAATTTGGTGAAGGAAATAGACATGCAAATCCAGGAAGCACAGACAGTCCACACAGAATGGATGCAAAGAGGCCCACTCCAAGACACATTGTAATTAAAATGCCAAAAGTTATAGATAAAGAGAAAATCTTAAAAGCAGCAAGAGAAAAGAAGTTAGTTATCCATATGGGAGTTCCCATAAGACTGTCAGCTGATCTCAAAAGAAACTTTGCAGACTAGAAGGGATTGGCAAAAAATATTCAAATTTATAAAAGGCAGAGACCTATAGCCAAGATTGCTCTACCCAGCAAAGCTATCATTTAAAATCAAAGGGCAGATAAAGAGCTTCCCAAACAAGAAATAACCAAAGGAGTTCATCATCACCAAACCATTATTATATGAAATGTTAAAGGGACTTAATTAAGAAATAGAAGAGCAAAACTATGAGCAATAAAATGGCAAAAAATACATATATCTATCAACAATTGAATCAAAAAAAACAAACTAAGCAAACAAAAAGAACAGAGACAGAATCATGGATAGAGAGCATTTTGATGGTTGCCAGATGGCAGGGGGAAAGGGAGAATGGATGAAGAGGTGAGGGGATTAAGAAGTACAAATAGTAGTTACAGAATAGCCATGGGGATGTAAAGTACAGTAAAGGAAACAGAGTAGCCAAAGAACTTATACATGTGACTCATGCGCATGAACAGTGGTGGGGTGATTGCCTGAGGGAGTAAGGGGTACTGGGTGGAAAGAGGCATAATCAGGACAACTGTTACAGCAAATCAATAAAATACAATTTAAAAAAATAAAAAGAAAGGGCACAAGAGAAGCACCTAAGAGATAAATGTGAAAAGTGTCAGGGAATTTCAGTGTATGTGTTTTTCTTGAGGATGGAAAAGCTAGGTATGGAAAAGCTAGGCATGAAAAAGATTTCTGAGAACAGTCACCAGAGCACTTACAAATTCCCTAATTATGTACAGTGCTAACCCCAAATACTGCAAAGTAAAACCACAGTGCCCCACATGAAAGCCTGTCTATGCAGTGTACAGGTCCCACATTTGGAGACAAGCACAGAGGATGGAGAGTCCAAGAGGCCAATTCAGGTTACAGGTAAGTCCACTTTACGGATGAAGACAGAGGTCAACATGCAACTGGGGCAACTGAGGACAGCAGTGTTGCAAGACCCTCTTTCAAAACTAAGGTGGTTTGCTGAACCATGGAGAATTGCTGTTCTTCTCTGATTAATAGAGAAAGACTTTCTGGAAAAAGTTTTGTGAAATATTTAAGTGAACAAAAAAGACAAGGGGTGAGGGAACAGCGGTGTTAATATTTTATGAAACCGAAAAGGCATTGTGATATGCAGCACTGGTCCACAGAGTCAGGAGCAGGGCCAGGAGACGAAGGGGAGTAGAGGCAGGGAAGGAGAGCCAGCAGGCTCCTGCAGAGACACACTGACCCTACCAGAAGCCACGATGGGCTTTACAGAGAGCTGAAGTTTGGTCAAAATGAGAGGTAGCTACAATGAGGAGACAACACTAGAAGACCCTGCTGTGACAGCGACACTGACACAGCCCTGAGCCAGGCAAGAGATGACGGCAGTCCCCAAGATCCTTGGTGGCACCCCAAACCACAAGTTCATTTCACAGACTAAGAAATCAGACCATCCTCAAGACTGTATTCTCTCTGAAAACAACACTGACAGAGTATCTTTTCGAGTCCAAAGTTATTAATGAACCTGACATAAACCATTAGAGACAGAATTTATTACCTTAAAAATCAACTAACACTGACCCTTTTAATTGGTAAATATATTATCAATGTTCAAAACTGGCCCCAGTATCTCACTTGAGTAAAATGATTGCACTTTTTTTTAAAAAAGGTGTTTCATGCTGAACTCCTTTTAAGTTTCCAATTTGACTTAAAAGGATAAATTCCAACACTACTTTTTACCAATTTATTTAACTTAAACACTTCTGAACAAGATTTCTATTTTAAAGATCTACAGCAAGAATGATCCGGGTAGCAAATCTGGTAACAAATTAATATTAAATATATTTCACATTTCACAGTATAGAATTCTATTAATTTGACAGTTCTTTGCAATCTTAGGCAAAATATTTTAGTGAGAGTATAATTGATATATTTTTCTCACTGCACATAAAGAAAATGATTTAATTACAAAGGATAAAGTAAAATAAAACTTTCATGTAATAACTGCATAAGTGTGAAGAGCAATATAAAGAAGAGGATTCTAACCCTCAGATTTCCCATTTCCAAGGCTTAATATAGCAAGAATTTTTGATTATTTAATATATTTTCATCATATAACTATTCCCACATCTATAACGTTTTAAATCCTGTTAAGCTTATTAAATGGTAGAGAAAGACCTAGTCTGTACATTTAGGCTTACAATCTAATGGAAGAAAGAAGGAAAATGCTAGTATATGCTTACTTCCATGAATATCATTAAAATTATCATATGAAAATTACCCAGTAAAATAAAAGTCACCCCACACTAAAAAAACCTGTTGAGTTATGAATAGAGTCCAATGATGTAATTCCAAGGTATCTAAGTCAGCAAGGATACTTGTAAGCATTTTCTATTTCTTATCACTAATTGTAGTACCTAGAAGAAATTTTCAATATGTATTGTACCTCAAACTCTTTCACGAGTAGGAATACCATCAGTAAAAGATCCTAAACATAAAAGTCAAATATTTAAACATTGTTCAAATTAACTAATTAAACTCTGATTTACCATAAAATTATTTTTACTCTAAAAGTAATTCTCTCTAAATTATTCAAATATAATCAGCTTTTATCAGAGGAATGCTAGAGCAAACAATTTCAGTGCAGCCAATGTACTAGTCAACAGGGACTGCTAGACAATATAGCTTTTAAAATTATCTAGCCTCACCCAACTTTCCTTAATTGACAAAGTGCTACAGAAGAGAAGAAGGAAAAAAAAGCCCAGCTGTAATGGGACTATCTAATAACCTATAGTCATGAAACAAATATCTTTTTCATGTAGCTCTGTTTGTACTATCAGTATAACTATTCACTGTTCATCATAAACCTTTAAAATGTTGAAACACTAGCTAACCTTCTAAACATCTACTGAAATATAAAGAAGGCCTGTGTTCAGTTTGTTGGCTAGGTATAAGTAATTCACTACTGGAAAGGCCTTTAAAGTTTATTCAGTATACTTTTCATCATTATCAAGAGCAATCTGCTGTCACGAGGAATCAAAAACCTCTGAGAGCTTTATCTAACTTCAGGAATGATCACACATATATGTTACATTTTAGCTTGCAGAGAGCATTTTATCGTACTATTAGGAGCCCTTCCAAAAAAATAAAGTTAACGGTATATAACTTACCTTTAAGCTTTAAGTAAAATTTTACTAAATCACTTTATAATATATCTTACATTGACTATTTACTAACTATACTTGTGAAAGTAATTTGGGAACCACTATCAAATGAATTTTTCTTTTAATTTCCAAATGTTCTGAAGTATATCATGTTCTTCAATGCCAATGTTAGACACCGAATTCAGTTAATGCCATCTATTCAAAGTAGATAGGACAGTGGTCTTTTTTCTTACTCTTCCATTGTTTCCCAGACTATCTCCACAACAACCCACTGCTGTGTGATGTCAATTTGCGTTCTATCAGCAGAGAAGTGAGGGTAGGAAACATAAAGCAAAGCTCTTTGAGGTTCTTTCTCTATAAAAACATAAACTCTAAATGTACAAGTGTAAATAAGGAAGTATGAGGAAAAGTCTCCAACAAAATAATTTACTATGATAATTACAATTATTAATAGTAATGGACTTCTTTTTCTCCCTATTTCCATAATTGTACAACTCATGTTAACAATACTTCCAGCCTTTCTCAACTGGTTTCCACCACAGAATTCATCTCTCTGTCCTATGCACCTAGAAGGTATTTACTTCCTGGCCCCACTGACATCAGGCTTGGCCTTCTTTTGACCAGAGAAACATGAGCAGAAGTGACATTACACTAGCTCCTAGAAGAAGCTTTAAGTGCCATCTGTGGTTTATCCAGGTGTCTTTCTCTTTTTCCTCTGCCAGGAGAACTATACATTCCTCTCAGAGCCCACTCCTTCAGTCCAGATCTTAGCATGAAGAAGCAGATGGAGCACACCTGCAGCCAACATGTAAATTAAGAGAGAAATAAGCTTTGGTGCATATATTTGAAGAGAGGAGTATGATGGGAGAAACTGTGCCCCAGTATAGGCACAAAGAGGGTACACTGTTTAGAGAGGATATTAATACAACAAAACTGACTTTGTCTAATTCTTCTTTATAAATCATCATCAGGTGCAGGCAAATCTACACCAACGGCACTGGCCAAACACCCCTCCTACCTGAGGTGGACTGATCTCATTGCCCCCTTCTTGAACACTACTGTGTAAACCGCTAAAATTTTAGGGCTCTTTGTTATTTCAGGAAGCTGGCAAAAGGAAATAAAAGTAAATATTCTGGTGGGAGCTTTATTTTGCTTGTGTCACACGTATTATATCTGCCCTTCCTATTCCTAGTTGGCCTACTTTTTCCTTCATCTTTTCCCTCATGCTACGCACTGACAGTGATTTCTAACAACACAAGTTGCAATAGGGGAACCTCCACATAAATGGGCTTCACATGTTTCACATAAAAATGAATGCCTAAAATATTACTGAAATTGTAACCCACACAATACCGGCAACTTAAGTTTTTTAAGTTTATATTAGTATTAATGGAAAGTGAGGGACACCCATAACCCTACCTCCCCCCCACCCCAGCAACAAACCCTACCTCCTTTTCTATTTTAAATAAGCTTTGACTGTGAAAAATATTCACAGTACTCAAATTTCTAATATTCTTAAGTTTTATCATAGCATTTCATACCATTACAGGGAAGTTCTTATTGTTCATTAAGGTTTTCTACTTCTATTAACATGCTTTACATTCATGCGTTGGATATCCATGTTTAGACTTTCATATCAAGATACATATGCAAACACAGTACAGTGAGGGTGGTCTGGGAATAAATGATTATTGTATCTGGTCCTATATCTGATCCCAACTTCTGTTTCCATCTTAATCTCCTAGCACAACCAGTATGGCCACGCTGAACCAATTACAATTTCCACATGTAGCATGAACTTCCACATTCCACATCCCTTGTCTTTTTGCTTCATCTTTTTCCAAACCTCGAAAACAGCCCTCATTTCATATAAGTTACCATGTCCTTTAATTCAGGTATCATCTCTTATGTACCACCTCTCCTTCTTTCAGTCTCTATTCCACCACAGTAAAATGATTTCTTTTTTGTTTTCCTAAGGGACAAAAGTAGTTCAAAGCTCAAGAGTCAGAAGATTTGAGCTTGAAGCCTAGCTTCAATACTCACACATATGTAACTATGCAGATGTTATTTGTCACTAGCTCCAGACTATCAAATGTAGATAGAAAAGGTACATACCTCCGAAGGTAGCTTTAGGATTAAATGAGGAACACATGTAAAGTGCTTAGCACAGTGTCTGACACATAGAAAGCACTCAGTTAATGAGTACTTTAGTAACCAGTAACCAGTAAGCACTCAGTAACCAGTAAGCTATTATAAGGTATTATTAATCTCTGCATTTCAACAGTACTTAGCACAATGCCTACTGTTCGGTATACTAAGCACTGTAGAAAAACAGATAAATCATGTAGTACCACTGACCACAGGAGTGGCAAGAAGAATCAGTGGTAACCATACAAAAAATGGCAAGGCTGAACTATGAATGCCAAGCAGGATTTTGATCAGCACATCCCAGAGGACCATGGATAAAATATACAAAAGCATAGAAAAATAAAATCATAAACTGTTAACACTTACTACCATATATCAAGTATATGATGTAAGACATTTTGCCCTATTCTGCTATCAACTCTATTTACTACAATTATTTTTTATCAATTATGAAAAGACAGCTAGAGGTGTAAACTTATCAATACTGATTCTAATTAAAACTCATAGAGTTTACTCACGACAGAACACCTTTAGGCCCTTCTATCAATGATATTTTACCTTGTTTAGACAATTATTTGAGTTATACTGTAACAAAAAAATTATAAGTAACAAATTTAAAGGGGGAGAGAGACTACTTTTAGTAAGTACGTTGATATCATTTACATGACTGGGATCACTAAGAAAAAAGAAAATTCAGAAAATTTATAAAAACCAGATATAGAAACAGCTGCATGAGGGCATTCAGAATAGTAGAAGAGAGTACATAAGAGCAATCAATTTTCACTTTAAGGAAGAAGAGTATTTATTCTACATTTTTGAAAGGTTTCTCACTAAAATAATCAGAAATAAAAGAGTTGTAAATATTACCATGGCATAAATCATTGGCATAACCCAGGACACCTGAGGATGGTTAGCCCTAAAGTTTACTAGGCAGTTAGGAAACAATTTGTGGGTAAAAATTCACAGGTTTTTAATAATTCAAATAATTTAAAATTGTTAATCTGTGTAGACTTCTACCCAAACTTTCCAAGTCATTCAAATAAGAAAAGATTGACTTTAGGATTCTTTGTCTGAGTTTGCTATTTTTAGGCTTGAAGATAGGTGTTAAAAGTCATGTGACAAGTTTATAATTTAAGCTATAAAAACAAGTCCTTTAGATTCTTAAGTTAATTTCATTTCTATAGTAGGTAAGGCATGAAATCTAAACATATGCACAAACTCTAAAATTTAGTTAATATAAAAGGACTGGATGACTAAAATGCATTGATGCATAGGAAAACTCTATTACAAAATGACCAACTGTGAATTTAATGGTATTCCAAGTCACATGACTTTTACATAATAATGAAGGTATATAGAGGTGAAATGTCTTTGTAATAAAACCTATAAAGCATCATTTTACTTCATTTTCTAAAATTGTGCTTAAATAACATAAAATGTATTAATGGTAAATTAGAACTGTCCAATTTTTAAACACTGAAAAAGGTCTCTAACACTTACTAGCAGTAGTCTTCCTAATGTTACACCAAAGAGTAATACAGAAAAGGAGTTTGCTTTGTAGGAAAAATTCTATCTAGACTCCCAGTAATGGATACCACTGCAAGAACAGTGAGCTCACTCGGGAACAGTTGAATGTTCTGTTTCTCCTTTGCTTGAAATTCAGTTTCTTCATATATTTTTGCATTTAAATAGTAATGTGTTCTCATGTGTTCTTACCTGAAAGAAAAACTGCTTTATCATAGGAAAGTTCAAAGGTGACACACTGCACACACTTACAAAGAGTCCTTTTATAACCATAAAAGAGAAGAAAAAAGGATGTAAAACTCATCTCCCAGGCTTCAAAAGAAAGTCTGAAATGGATTACCAAGGAAATTAGTCACTGATCTTCTGAAGGTGAAACTAGTAGGTTCCAGCTATTCTTATATTGTATTAGCAGCTGTCACCTCACACTGAGATTCAAATGCCCAATAAAAACAAAGATGGCAAATCTATTTTGCCTATTACTTTATACATATAATTCTATTAATATTAGTATCATATTTGTATTTTCAAATATTTTTAAGTTCAAAGCCCTCATCTTGAATTTGCATTAAAATTAAATTCATAATTAGTTCCAATTCCAGAGAAAATTACAAAAGTGACCCAAATAATTTATTCTTAAAACCCAAATAAAAAAATAAAGACAAAAATTTCAAAGAGAAGACAATTAAAAAAATATGAACATTTAAATATAGGTTTTAGACTCTTTAAACATCTACTTCACAAAATCACTTCTTGAATCTATGCAAGTTTGCACGTTTTCAACTACCCTCATCAAAAGCCCCTGAACGATTTCTGAAAACACCGCCCATGTTCACAGAGCACACTCCCCCACAGTGCACAGGTCTGAAGTTTTACTGTGCCATAGCTCAGATGACCTGCTTGGAAAATTTCCCACTCTACTCAACAGAAATAAAGTTCCCTTCTTTGAAGAGGTTCATTTACCTACTGCTTTTCAAAACCTCACCCACATCCTCTTTTAAAGCTTTCTGTGAGACACCTCCTGCTTGATGACTCCGACCTTCTAGAGGTCCCTACAGTTCGATTATGTGCTATCCCCCTTCAATAATAAATTACATACATTTACATAGAATAGCTTGCATGTATTTCTTTCTGCCATAATCCCTAAGATACTTATGTCGAAGAATACGCTATCAGTTATTTCAGATACAGACACCTGCTAAGATTACTTTGTGTCAGAGAGAAAGTAAGATGATTTATAAAAGATGGTAGTTAAATTCAAACACTTGAAGAAGATGGGTATAGATGACTGATCTGAAGTTTTACAACCTGTTCATAAAAGTTTGTTATCAATTATCTTACTATTGATTTTGAAATAAAACTTTATTGTGAAAAATCTCTTCTAATCCTACAAAATGTGTTCAATGATTCTTTCCGGGTGAGGAAGAGGGTTCCAATAACATAAAAAAGTTAAGTTCTGAGCCACTGTGAACTTCACATCTCAAATGTGAAGTGACAACTTAATGAAGTAAAGAGTTCGGCACTCAAAATTTAAAATCACGAATTTAACTCCTCTTTAAAAAATAAATTACTGATTTTTCAGACTATAAGCCGCACTTTTTTACCACATTTTTTGTTTCAAAAATTTTTCCCCTATTTTCCTCCTCTAAAACCTAGGGGCATCTTATGGTGTGGATCCCAGACACACCTAGGTTTTAGAGGAGGAAAATAGGGAGAAAAATTTTGAAGCAAAAAATGTGGTTAAAAAAGTGCATCTTATAGTCCGAAAAATACGGTATAGTTACCTAGAGTCCTAAAAGTTAACTGTTCCTCTCAAAAGGAAAAACCAATACAGATAGGTAAGAAGTTACTTCACTAAATGGGAACAATTTTTTTTATTCATCATCAAACTATGAGTGTAAATCTTAAATATGATAGGTTATATAGTATGATGATGCTTATTTATAAATATTCATCAAACTTGTTTTTATTCATTAATCTGAAGAAAGAATTTGTTCGTATGTGAATTTAAGTTGATCAGATAGAAGAACAAAAGCTAGTTCTTCTGTTTTTGCTTCCATATAGGAATATTACAGGCATTAACTGCTACTTCTTGATTTATAAGCTTACAGATCTACTGAATTCTTATGATGTAAGACAACTTAGCACTATTAAACCCCTTCTCCTCCTTTATCAAGTACCAACATGGCTATAATACAATTTTTGGTGAGATAAATCTTCAGTGTTTTCTGCAATTAATTTGTTCAACAAAAAGTTACTGAGCACCAACACTGCCTGGCACTGTACCAGGTGTTGGGAAACCGTGAGAAACAAAACAGACAAGAAGCCTGCTCTCACAGAACTTACCTAGTGAGAGACACCGTGATCTATAAAACAAGTTAGCAAAATATATAGTATGTGCACAGTATCCAGAATATATTAAAAACCCTTACATTTCAATAGCCAAAAGACAAATAACCCAATTCAAAAACAAAGAACCTGAATAGAGAGTTCTAAGAAGATACAGAAATGGCCAAAAGCACATAAAAAGGTGGTCAGCATTATTACTCACAGGGAAATACACATCAAAGCCACAATGACCACAATATACACTAGAATGGTGGTAATACTGCTACTACTACTACTACTACTAATAATAATAAAATAAAGTGCTGGCAAAGATGTGGGAAATGTGGAATCCTTGTATGTTACTGGTGGGGAAGGTAAAATGGTATAGCCATGGAACCAGTTTGCCAGTTCCCAAAAAAGTTAAAAACAGAATTGTCACATGACCCAGCAATTCCAGTTCTAGGTATATACCCAAAATAATTGAAAACAGAAACTCAAGCAGCGCTTGTGTAAGAATATTCACAGCAACACTATCACAACAGTGAAAATATGAAAATAAATCAAATGTCCACTAACTGCTTAATGGACAATTAAATTGAGTCTCATTCAGCCATAACAGGAATGAAGTACTGATACATGCTACAATAAGGATGAGCCTCCAAAACATCAAAAACATCATACTCAGTGAGAGAATCCAGACACAAAGGTCACATACTTTATGATTCCATTTATATAAAATGTCCAGTACAGGTAAAATCATAGAGATTAAAAGCAAACTGGTAGTTGCTGAGGCTCCAGAGAGGAAATGGGGAGTAACTGCATAATGGACATGGGATTTTATTTCAGGATTTTAGAATGATGAAAATGTTTTGGAACTAGATACAGGTGGTGGGTGCACAACACTGTGAAAACACTATGTGCCACTAAACTGTGCACTAAACTGAAAACACTCCATTCGGAGTATTTTCACAGAATTCACAGAATTGTTCTGTGAATTTCGCCTCAATTTAAATATACATATACTTAGAAAGAGAGAGACAGACAGACAGAGAGACAGAGAATGTTAACGATAAGAGGTAAGGGAAAGTGGTTACAATTTTAGAAAAGATGGCCAGGGAAGGCCTCACTAAGGAGGTGACATCAGAATACTGACCCAAAGGAAGGAATCTTTTATACAGACATCTGAGGAAAGATCATTTTAAGCAAAGGGAACACTGCCTCACTTTTGAGGCAGAGGGAAGGCCAGTGTGTCCAAGAAAGACAGGAAGGGGAGTAGCAGGAAATGAGAGTAGAGAGGAAATGGAATCAGATGAGGTGCAGGAGGCCCTAGAAGGTTATTCCAAGGACTCTGGCTTTTATTTTTACTCTTAGTGAAAGGGGAACTACTATAAGGTTTTGAGCAGAAGACTGATGTGAAATTTCGGGGTCATTCCAGTTGCTGAAATGAGAAGATGCTACAGACCCACAAAGGGCAACACATGGTCCTCAGTTAGAAAACTACTGCAACAATCTAAGAGAGGGATTTCTGTAATTTGTCTTCTGATTCTTTCAGTAAATCTTCTCTTAGGTTTATTGTTTAAGTTTTCTTTTGATCCCTACACTGTCCTATACTGTCTCCACTCTTTTGAGTTCCTTTTTCCCCTATTTATTCTGACTCTATCTTCATGTAAGCATTCCTCAAATGTCTGGCGATCCTTGGTGGTCTGCTACTAGTTGAAAGACTAAAATAGCACTATCTCTGTGGGCAGGACTTATAAACCTCACCATGGGGATTGTTTGGCTGAACTGTTCCTAAACTGTAGTATCTCAATCTTTTCTCTTTACCTGGTTAGTTTACCCAAAGAAAAATAAATCCTGGGTACAGTCTACAACAGCAAAGCTACTGAGTTCTTCCTGAGGCTTGAAGATCTAATCAGTAAAAAAACACACGTCATGAGACCTCTCTTAACTCTTTATCTATCCAATCCAATCTATCATCAACTCCTGTCAGTTTAACTCAGGAATAAATCTCTCACATTTATGTGCTTCTCACAGTCTCCACCATCATTACCCTGGACCGAACTATATTCTTTGCTTACCTGGAACACTAAAGAAGTCTTGTTTATTCACTCTCCAGGTTATCCTTCAATATGTCTGTTTCCCATAATTAGCCATAGTGGTCTTACCAAGATGTAAACTTAAGCCCTTTTCCTTCCTTCCCATCTCCCCAAAACTACTCCCATCACCAGTTTTTGAAAAGTCTAGGGGCTGTCATTACTCTTAAAACAGAGTCACATGGCCTGCCTACTTTTGCAGCCTCATCTTATACCTGGCCCCCAAAATGCTGAGTGCCCAAACTGTTCTTTGTTCACACCGCAGTCCTTCCTTCTGCAACTGTTTCTTTGCTCCACCTATTGATACTTCCCGTGTGGGAAAAATTCTTTTTCCCCTCTTCCCACAGTTTAGTCTGATACCTCAGTGCTCATTTTAGACACCTGTTCATCAAGGAAACATTCTTAGCCCTGGCTGGTGTGGCTCAGTGGACTGAGTGCTGGCCTGTGAACCAAAGGGTTACTGTTTGATTCCCAGTCTGGGCACATGCCTGGGTTGCAGGCCAGGTTCCTGGTGGGGGGCACATGAGAGGCAACCACACGTTGATGTTTCTCTCCCTCTCTTTCTCCCTCCCTTCTAAATAAATAACAAAATAGAGCCACAAAATTTAGTGGTCAGTTCAGTCTCTGCTACAGGTTATACTATTCACAGTTCTTACTAGGCATAAATAAACTCACATGAATAGGTACAAGCTAAAAAACACATGGAGTAATCAAAAGTGCATTGGAATTATGAAACCTCAGAAACACAATTATATATTTTCCCCGTTTAGGCCAACATGTAGAGACTATCTAGGAATACAAGAGATGTTTAATAAAATGCCTGTAGAATAATGAAAATGATGAGGATGATGATGGTGATGACAATGACAGCTAAGATTTACTGGGCATTTAACTTGTAATAAATAGTACTGCTAAATATTTTATATTTAAGCCTGATATTAATTCTAAGAGCTAGGTACTATTATTAATCCTCACTTTAAGTACATTAGAAAGAGGCGGAGCAATGTTAGGAGGTGGCAAGGCTGAGATTCAAACAAAGGCAGTCTGACTCCAAAACTCTGAACCACTCAATTGTAGAAGAAAAAATATCACCATTAAAGGCTAGGGTTTAGAAAAGGTTTTGTTGTCAGAATTTTAAAAGAAACATGTTCAAGTGCATTTATTTCAATATTGTAACCATGTATACATTAAAACTGTAGGAAGTATTCCATCTTAAAAGAGAAACTGACTTTAATACCATTACACTATTAACAGACTTTAAAATATTTTCCTAGGAGATGTTGTAACTAAAATTATTTCACATCATAGAAGCGAGATTTGAATCTTCTCTATAAAAAGGCAATCTCAAACTTTTAAATTCAATTATTTCAATTATTTTTATTGTAACACAAGTGATTTCTTAAAAAGAAGCCAAAGCACTAAAGTCAGAAAAGGTAAAGAAGTTATAGCTAACTCATCAGAAATTTTACTGAAATGATTCCAAAATTAGGACAGTATAACAATATGTCCTACAGTATAAGTATTTTAGATTTTGACACAATCCACTTGTTAGTGGGAATACACCGACGTTTGCACAAAGATCCAAACTAAATATGGACTTGTATTACTTATTTGCTGATGTCGTATTTTTAAAAAATCCTACTGTAAGCATACCTTGGCAAAAAATACGGTGAGGTGAGTTTCACTGCCAACAATCCAAATAGGGAATTTTGGAGATTTCAAGTAGGAACCAACCTAGAATAAATGTAGCAAAATAAACAAATGAAAATTTTATACTTTTTTTTAGATATTTTCCCATGAATATCTGAAATGTAACTAGAGTGTCCAATTAATATTTAAATGAAACAGTGTATTGTGCCAGAATGCCTTACCCATAAAGGTTACATGCTGAATATAAAGTGAAAACGTGTTCACAAAAACTTATACATGCATGTTCATAATAGTGTTATTCATAATAGCCAAAAAGTGAACACCCATTAACTGATAAATATATAAAAACTACTGAGCTATATACTTTACTTTAAAATAGTAAATTTTATGATATGAGTTATATATCTATTCTTTCAAAGGTCAAGAGCACTGATCACCTTCCTTGTTCACATGTGTGTACATATATTCACACAGAGAGAAGAGGGGGAAGAGCAGGACAGAAATATCATTTTATTTGTATTAATAAACACATACAAGGGTGGGCAAAAGGAGGCTTACAGCTGTCTGTATGGAAAAATACATGCAGGTTATGATTACTACCATAACTTTATTGACTTAAAAGAATGCCCCAATGGCACAGTGCACTTAGGTACAATCTCACAAGTGCTGAAATTGCCGGCCTTCATTCTTTACACATTCTTGTAGTCTACTTGCTGTATACTCAAGCACACATTAGCACAAAGTTCTTTATAAGCCTACTTTTGCCCACCCTTGTACAGTCAAAATGATATGAAAATGTTAATTTCACTTCTAAAGGGCAATGTGCTACACCACCCATAGGGAAATGCTCAGATTCACAAAACTAACACAAACACAAGTACTTCCTTAATGCTATTTCTCTAAACACCTGGTATCAAGTAAACCTACATAGATTTTGATAATGATACCTATGGCACATACATATGAACAGCATAGTATAATATAGTTTGTTTTTTGTGGGGTTTTTTTTTTCAGTTTTCACAAAGGTCTATTTCACTACTAGTGGGCAGCTCACTGAACAGTTAAATACATTTAAATAATGTATAGGAGGCTACACAACAGCAGCACTGGTATCTAGACAGACAACCAATTCAAATAGAAACTAGCTAACAAGTAACTGTCTAAATATTTCAAACACAGCTCTTGTTTAGCTCATCCTTTGTTTTGATCACCTTCTTAGAGGGGAAAAAGCCTGCTAGTCACACTGTAAATATACTGAAGCCAAATCTGATATCCATTCCCAGAGGTCTCTTTCAGCTGGATTAAGCCTCCAGCTCCAGGGCAAGCCCAAGTTTGTGGCCTCCAGCATTAATGCTCTTCCCAGCTACCAGCACACACAGTGTGAGTGTCACACCAGGCCTCAGCATCTGAGTGCAGCCCACTCCAATTAAACTAGAGTTGTTGACTTTTGCAGAAAAGGAAGCAGTAGGACCCAACTGATATTCAGCAGCAATGCCAAAGCAAGTGAAGTTGATACCTGATGTCCAAGCAAGGTTTACTGAGGTGTCAAGATCTTCACATACTTTCTGATAAATTGAGCCTCCAAATTCTGTCCCATCATTGACATTAGCTGGAAGTCCCCAGTCCTGTAGCCCACTGTGAAGTTATTCCTTGCCAGCTTTGATTTGGCACTGTCAGAGGGCATCTGGTATCCAGCAAGCCAGCCCTTGTAACCAAAGACAGCTGAACCACAGATTGCAGGTCCAGCAAAATCAAAGTCAACATCGCAACCAAGGTTTATAGATTCCCTCTTGTAAGAAGACTTGATTTTACCACTTTTGTTTCCTGTGTTTGGTAAAAAAGTGGTATCAAATGTCAGTTTCAAACCTTGACAAATCTGGTCTTCAACTGCGATTTCCGTTCACAGAGTATTATCAGTGTTCCATTGCTCTGTGAAAGTCAGACCATACTCACACCATTTATATTTGGTCTCCGAGGTCCCAGTAACTCTACCAGTGTCTGTATTAGATGAACCAGATGTTGAGACTTCCATGCCACTACATGACTTTTTCATGTCCAGTTTCAACAACTGAAAACCAAATCCTTTGTTGAGAATATCTCTGGCAGCTTTGCCAAGGTCAGCATATGATGGAGGGATACACATTGGCCGAGTGCAGCTTATTCCGTAGGTTGCCATGGCAAGGCTGTGGGAAAAGGTGATCTAGTGGCCTCCAGAAGGGGGCCATTCCTGCATTCAGCATGCTCGAGGTTGGGCTGCAGCTGCCGAGACCGGAGGGTGAAGTGAAGGGCTACAGTTTGTTTTTAAAAAATGCTGTCTTGACTCAGTTTTGAGGCCCTGGCTAGAGGCTGGCCAGTTCCCTTAAAAAAGACTGCTGAGGAAGTCTGCACCCTGGCCTCTTTCCTTAGAGGTCTCTCCCACTCCAGGCCACTAGGCACTGCCCTCATGGCCCAGGAGCTGGTACCATGAAACCTAGCTGACTCAAGTCCCTGCTCCCATACATAAGGTGCCCCGCAGGGTTGCAGCTTGCTGGTGGCCTGGTCCCAGGTGTGGTCCTGGGTGGCCCTGCCTGGAGACCCTCTCAGGTTGGGATCAATAAGCTGTTCTGCCTTTCCTCTAGCCAAGTATAGCTATGTTGTGTCTGCTACTAAAGGAATCTTCAAAGCTTATCCAACAGTACAGTTGCCGCTGGAATCTAGAGCAACATGTTAGCAGAGGAACACACAGCAGCTGTGACTTTCCACTAAGCTCCTGGGGAAAACAAGACACTCCTCTGTTGTACCTCACAGTTAGAGAAAAGCAAAAGCACACATTTAGTAAAGCTTACGATTATGGTGAAACTTTCCACTCATTCATGCAACAGATATTTATTGAGCACATGCTGTGTGCCCAGAAACAATGTACCTGCTTGCCTTCCAAGAGTTTATATTCCATTAAGGTTGACAATAGAAAAACAAATTAAAGATTATAAAAATAAAATAAGTAGACAAAAGAGATAATTACAGAGTGATTATTGTTAGGAAATAAGGTTGAAAACAGTCACTGAGGTCATGGTCAAGGAAAGGGCCTTTGAGGCACCATTTGAAGGAGGACTTGAAGGGGAGAGTGGACTATTCCAGGCAGAAATGATAGCAAGTAGGAAGACCTATCAGGCAGGAAAGGGCGTGGCATGTTTAAGAAGCGACAGGTGACCAGCCTGGCTGGAGTGCAGCAATGGAGAGAGCGGAGCCACTCTGGAAGAACAGCAGGATCCAGATCACCAGGGCCCTGAAAATGTCATAGGAAACATGGCCATACCCTCACCTCCTGCAATACACAGACATGCGCACACCCACACACATACTTCATAAAAAACAGCTTTATTAAAATATCACTGGCATGTAGAAGTTGTGTATATATTTTTTAAAAATTTTATTTTAATCATTGTTCAAGTACAGTTTTCTGTCCTTTACTCCCATCCCAGCCCACCCACCCATCCCTCCCCACCTCCCATTTCCATCCCCCCCAGTTTTTGTCCATGTGTCCTTTGTATTTGTTCCTGTAAACCCTTCCCATTCTCCCCCAAAATTCCCTCCCCTCTCCCCTCTGGTCACTGTCAGCCTGTCCTCTATTTTAGTGTCTTTGGCTATATTTTGCTTGTTTGTTTGTTTGTTTTGTTGTTTAGGTTCCTGTTAAAGGTGAGATCATATGGCATTTGTCTTTCACTGCCTGGCTTATTTCACTTAGCATAATGCTTTCCGGATCCATCCATGCTGTTGCAAAGGGTAGGAGCTCCTTCTTTCTTTTGGCTGCGTAGTATTCCATTGTGTAAATGTACCTTCATTTTTTGATGCATTCATTTACTGATGGAAACCTAGGTTGCTTCCAGCACTTAGCTATCGTAAATTGTGCTATGAACACTGGGGTGCATAGGTTCTTTTGGATTGGTGTTTCAGGGTTCTTAGGACATAATCCCAGCAGTGGAATTGCTGAGTCAAAAGGCAGATCCATTTTTAGTTTTCTGAGGAAGTTCCATACTGTTTTCCATACTGGCTGCACCAGTCTGCAGTCCCACCAACAGTGCACTAGGGTTCCCTTTTCTCCACAACCTCTCCAACACTTGGTGTTTGTTGCTTTGTTTATGATGGCCATTCTGACTGGTGTGAAGTGGTATCTCATTGTGGTTTTAATTTGCATCTCTCTGGTAGCTAGTGATATTATACAACTTCGCTAGCTATTAGAAGTTGTGTATATTTAAGGTGTAGAACTTAATATTTTGATATATGTATACATTATGTAAAGATCACTACAATCAAGCTAATTACCATATCATCACCTCTATATAGTTACCAGCTTTTCTGTGTGTACACACACATTTTTTTAATATATAAATGTTTGTGTGTGTGCACATGTATGTGTGTTTGGAGAAGAGAATGCAGCTTGATTCTGCGGTTGTCAGGCTAACTCAGAATAGTTTCAGATTGTGTAATTCAAGTCACTAAAAGGAAGAGTTGCTACTGTTTAACATTATGATCACTATTATGAACAAGGGCAGGATGAAACCTGTTTGATTTTCATATCACATCACCCCTGTCCAAGGGTTGTCATGAAAGAGGAATGCTGTTTAAAAAAGAAAGGAAGGAAAGAGGAAAGAGAAAGGAGGAAGCAGATAGGAAGGGAGGAAGGAATAACTGAGGAAGGAAGGAAGGAAGGAAGGAAGGAAGGAAGGAAGGAAGGACTGAGGGAGTGAGGGATGGAGGGAGAGCAGGCGGGCACAGCACTGTCACTGTCACTAAGACTAACCCCCACCACCTGAACCACCGCCATGGAACCACCACTCTGTCAATACACAGAAAAGAGAAGTGGGTCTTTCCTCCTTCAAAATGAGGACATGTTAAGTGCAAATCATTAATGATTTAAACCTCATTTAAAACTATCTGGAATATCCAATAGTTATTTCAAATTATACAGGAAAGTAATGAAATACATGTCAACAAATGAGAGCTTCTGAACTCAGCACGTGTGTTGCAGAGTTTAATGCTGTCAAAGGCTTGGACTTCCCTTTTTGGTGTGACATCATCTTTCAGGTGGAGCAGACGAGTCAGAATTTCAGGCAGTCAGCAGCTTCCATTTCTTTGCCGGATGGAGGACGCCCAGCTGTTTCAGTGAAGTGCACCGCCAGTTGGTGAGGAGAAACAGTACGTTTTTTCCCCTCACTTTACCAAAAAGTGTATTTATATTCAACAACAGATGTCTCTATGTGCATAAATTATTTTGTACTGGGTTCTTCTGCCCAGCCCTCAAAAAGAACAAACCCCAAACACGGGAAACGCAGCCTGATCAGCCAGCTTAAGTCCACCTTTAATAAGCACATCAGTTTAGAAAGGGAGCCCAGGAGGAATCTCAAGAGTCTATAAGAACAGCAATAAGCTAAAATATGTCACAGAGGAAAAATACTATCCACAAGAATGAGCACGTGACTAACAACCATTCAAAGTACTTTAAAAATCAACTTACCTTACAGTATCTTAAAGCTTCCATTAATGTTAAGAATCCTACAGCTGCTTGTTCATGTATACCAAGAAGTTCTGCAAAAAAAGTTAGCATTATATTAGCATACATAAACCTGAAAAGTACTTATATGTGAATATATGTGTGTATACTTGTTGTATAATATACATATTCCATTCCAAAACTTTTACTTTTAGCCAAAATTATACTTAAAACATAGCACATATTGTTAAGAGTTTACATCAAGTCATCATTATAGGACCACTCACTGTGAAATATCATTAGATTAGGTTTGTGATTTTTCAGATATACATTAAATGTATTTATAAGCCCTGGCCGGGGGGCTCAGTTGGTTGGAGCACTGTGCCATAAACCAAAAGGCTGTAGGTTTGATTCTCTGTCAGGGCACATACATAGGTTGTGGGTTCAACCCGCCCCCCGTCAGGGTGTGTACAGAAGGCAACCGATCTATGTTTCTCCCTACATCAATGTTTCTCTTTCCTTCTCTCTCTCTTTCTCTCTCCCTTCCTCTCTCTAAAATCAAATATATCCTTGGGTGAGTATTTAAAAAAATGTATTTATGAAACTTTATATTCAGTGTTAACTTTTTTAATGGAGGTATTTTTGCCCTGAAACTAAGGAATTATTGGCAAAAATAAACAAGGAAAAATATTTTATCATATCCATGCAAAAGAACTAATTGAATTGACTTTGATTTAGTAAAACAAATGGATATGCTAAACATAATTTGTAAAATATATCACTGGCTAGCAGTGAACTTGCACAATACTTGAGACATGTTCATGTCCATGGCTGATACCATCTCTCTCTCCTGTAAATAAACCTGGGCAGTGTGCTTAAGACTGGGAAATAAAGATGAACAGAACAGAGCACCTGCCCTACAAAGGCTATTAGTGTAACAAGGAAGACAGATGGAAAATGTGTGTTCTCTTTCTGTTTACACAAACACACTCACAGTATATAAGATCATCTGCTAACTGTTACAGAAGTGGTAACACTTGAGATGCATCTTTAAGTATATGTAGGGATTTTCTAGATCAAAATAGGGTAAGAAGAAAATTCAAGGCAGAGGAAACAGCAAAGAGATATGAAAAATCAATGTATTTAAGGGGTGGAGGAGTTGTCAAAGCTTCCTTAAAGGTTTCTGGCCTAGGAACTGATTAACAGTGACTGACTAAAGGAAGGAATGATGGAGGAGCAGGTTCTGCAGTGATGTGAAGGGAGAACATGAGGCTGGTTTTACCCAGACTGAGACTAAGGGACCTTTAGGACTTCTGCCTAGAGACGGAGACACAACTGGAAGTGAGGCTCAGGGAGACAGGGAAGAGAGGCCAGGGCCGGGCACACCATGCCGGGAAGCACCAGCACAGAGATGAGCGCTGACATCCTGGATGTGGGTCAGAAAGAACAAAGCGCAGGGAACGGAGAGATGAGAGATTATTTCACAGCAGAGTTGTAACTGTGATGATATCTAAGTCTTCATAGACCACAGCTATCAGATTGGGTCCATATGTATTTCTAGTAAGAAATTTTTTTCTGGTTAAAAAATACATCTATTGTAAACATAATGTATATAACTTTGCATCCTTCAACTATCTGGTCATCTTTTGTCCATTATATTTTTCTTGTCAATTAATGTAATAATATCAGTTCATTTATTTTTATTGTAAATATTTTACTATGTATCCTTAAGTACAACATCCAGACGGTATAAGCCAAACACTGGCAGTTTAACGTTTAGAATTTGTAAATTCAAAATTAATAGAAGGCACGTATGCATACATTTTATATGCCTTCCTTAGCTTCTTATAGGCACAGAGGATACAGCAGTAGTTCTCACATTGTAGTTTTGGATTCCTAGGGATCCACAAGACCCTTTGAGAAAACAGACAAAATTAAAATGATTTTCATAAAAAGCCATTAGTTTAGTTGCCTTTTTACTCTTACACTTTCATAACAGTGTAGAGTGAAATTTTCCAGAGACTAAATAATATGCTATAGTCCAACAAATTGAATCTATAAATAAATATGAGAATCTAGCTGTCTGCTAGTAACCCAGACATTAAAGGGATTTTAAAAATTTAAAACAAAGTAACTCTTCTAACTATAGGATTGGCCAAAAAATTCTTTTGGTTTTTTTCCATAAGATGGTTCCAGTAGTGCTTAGCTCTCTTTAACATCATTCAAACAATTTTATTAGATTGTATTGTGACAGCTGTCATATTAGCATGCATTTTTTATAAACTTATCAAAATTGGTGAATTGTTATATAGCCATTTTAGTAGTGAAAGTGGAAGAAAATACACAACATTTTGACATATTATACTTTATTATTTCAAAAAAGGTAAAAACGTAACTGAAATGAAAAAAAAAAGATTTGTGTGGTGTATGGAGAAGGTGCTGTGACTGATCGATGTGTCAAAAGTGGTTTGCGAAGTTTCGTGCTAGAGAATGTTCTCACTGGACGATGTTCTATGGTCAGGTAGACCAGTTGAAGTGAACAGCGAACAAATCAAAACATTAATTGAGAGCAATTAACTTTAAACCACACAGGCGATAGCGGACATACTCAAAATATCCAAACAATAAAGCTACTGGTGAAACTGAAAAATGTCTTTTATTTTACCGAAAAGAAAAAACGATACAGACTTTTGGGCTAACCCAATTTTTTTGTTGTTGTTTTAGAAAATAGTTATTATGTAATAAAAAATGTATATTAACCAGTATTGAGTATATTATTATTTTAAAGTGAATTAATTAATCTTTTTATATTTGTCTCCTTTTAAATTGACTTTTTAGAGAAAGAGAGAGAAACATCAATTTATTGTTCCACTTTTTATGCACTGATTGGTTGCCTCTTCTATGTGCTCTAATCAGAGATGGAACCCGCAACCTTAGCCTACTGGGAGGACACTCTAACCAATGGACTACCAGGCCAGGGCTTAAATGTCTCAGTCTTAGTTTCTAACAAGAAAAACATTGATCATTATTTGCTTGTGACTCACATTAGCAAAAGCTCTTTAGGACGTTCATTAATTTTTAAGAGTGTAAAGGGCATTCAAAGGAAAAAGAGAGTGGGGGTGAGCAGCCCAAATACACAGAAGTGGTACTTGCAAATGGTAAACAGTATGGACTTGCAAATTTTTCCCTCCTTACCTTCTGAAATGTAAGCAGCATTAAATGTTTTTGAGCTCAAAAAAGAGCAGATATGTTAGAAATATTTTCACACTTTAATTTCTGAAATCAGTTACCACCACCTAGTGTTATGATTAGCTACTACATCATCTTTTTCCTTGGAATTTTAAACAAATGTCTGGGAAAGTATATTTAGAAGAATGTCATGATACTCAATATAACAAAGTAGTTGTTCATAATTCTTGAATAATAAGTATTCATATTAGGTCAGCAATCACATGTTTAAGCATAGATGGCATTATTTTTAAAATGTATTAATCCTATTTCCTTAAGCAAAATCTATACTTAAGATTTTCATTGTTTTTGACAGCTAAAGTGCATCATTAAGAATATTTATTATTATAAGAAAAGATGATCAATGTCACTAGTGATCAGAGAAATGCAAAATAAAACCACGAGATACCACCTCACACCTATCTGAATGGCTATCATCAATAACTCAAAGAACAAGTGTTTGTGAGAATGTGGAGAAAGGGGAACACACTCATGCACTGTTCCACTCTTTATGCATTGATTGACTGTCTCTTATCTAACCAGATAACAGATTGTCTCTGGCTCTAACCAGAGATGGAACCTGCAACCTTGGCCCAACAGGTGGGAATGCAGATTGGTGCAGCCACCATGAAAAGTAGTATGGAATTACCTCAAAAATTAAAAAATTAACTGCCTTATGACCCAGTGATTCCACTACTGGGAATATATCCAAAGAAACTCAAAACACTAATTGGAAAGTATATGGATCCCTATGTTCATTGCAGCATTTTTACAATAGCTGAGATTTGGAAGCAGCCCAAGTGTCCATCAGTAGATGAGTAGCTAAAAAACCTGTGGTACATTTATGCCAGGGAATACTATTTAGCCATTAAAAAAGAAATCTTACCATTACAACAGCAAAGCTGGACCTGGAAAGTATTACATTAAGTGAAATAAGCCAGACAAAGAAAGACAAGTACATGATTTCACTCACATGTGCAATGGAATCAAATGAACAAAATGAACTAACAAACAAAACAGAAACAGATTCACAGAGACAGAGAATAGACTGACAGCTGTCAGAGTAGGGAATTGGGTGGAAAAGGTGAAGGAAACAAGCAAAAATAAAAAAAGGAAGAAACAAACCAAAACCTCATAGACACAGACAACAGTATGATGACTGCCAGAGGGAAAGCGGGGTGGGGAGAGGCTGAAGAGGGTAAAGAGAGAATAAAGAGAGATGGAAGGAGACTTGACTTGGGGTGGTGAACACATAGTACAACATACAGAAGATGTATTACAGAATTGTACACCTGAAAACTATATAATTTTATTAAGCAATGTCATCCCAATAAATTCAATTTAAAAATATTATTGTACAAAGTTATAATTAGAGTTATAATATTCTCATATTAAAACTTAGAGAATTTACTTATGAGGCTTTTCTCAGTAAGTCTAAAGAAGTTTATATTTGCAGAAAATTCTAATAACATGTCAATATATTTTAGGATTTTCTAATTTCTTTTCTTAGCCTAGTATTTAAGATTAAACATTAGCAGTTCCTATCAACCCTTATTTGCTTTAGTCAGTGAAACTATACATACATATGCAGAATTTTATATATTTTATATTCGTGAGTTTGCTTTTTTAATTTTTTAAGATTTTATTTATTTATTTTCAGAGAAGGGGAAGGGAGGGAGAAAGAGGGGGAGAGAAACATCGGTGTGTTAAGAGAAACATCTATGGGCTGCCTCTCACACAACCCCAAAGAGGGACCTGGACCACAACCCAGGCACGTGCCCTGACTAGGAATCGAACCAGAGTCTTTCCAGTTCTCAACTATCATCTCAACTGCTGTCACAAAAGATCTCCACAAGGTCCTCTCTAGGGCCTTTCAAATTTGATGCTGACTTGGAAACCAGGTAACTCATTAAATTCATTTAACAAATATACCCTAAGAGCCAAGTGTTAAAAAGAACAATGCTAAGCATAGTGTAGGAGCATAGTGTAGTAAACAAAGATAACCCCCTTTGCAAACCATGTATTAATATCCAAATTACATAAGGAACTTTTATAACTCAGTTATAAAACAACCTAGAGTATGGCGCTCAGAGGTAAGAGAGACCCCTTGAAGATGTGGGAATGCGGACGCTCCTCTGGGGAGGGACCGCACATGGCCGGGGCACTGGAGGGCTGGACAGACATAGATGGGAGGGGTGTAGGCACAAGGAGCAGCATGAACAAAGACAAAGTAGCATAATTTTGTTCAAGTATAGGTTCATGACGCCTGAAAAGTTAGCTGTGATGAAATTATGTAAGGTCCAATCAGCAGTTGAAACAAATTAAAAAACTAACTTTTTAATAAGAAGGTTAGAATAGCTAAGATAAAAAGGATTAACATAGTAAGAAAGCCTTACTTATCTCATGAGCAAAGTACATGAGATTTAAGCCATGATCTTTGTGAAACCTATTTCTGAAAGTGAGAAGCTTTTTAAACCCACTTTCTGGTTGTTCATTGGATTCCCAAGAAGTCAGGTTGCTAGAGAGCTGGCATCTAGCTAGGGCTGCGAGATGTAACAAGTAAAACACAAGATGCCCAGTTAAATTTAAGTATCAGATGGAAAATATTTTTTCTATATAAAGTATATTCCAAATACTGTATGAGATATACTTATACTAAAAAAACAAAAATCCACTGTTTATCTGAAATTCAAACTTAACTGGGAATCCCATATATTTTATCTGGCAACTTAGTCCTAACTATATAATTAAATGTATTTTTATAAGTAATAAAATTTGGAGAAAATAAACACTTCCGATCTTTTCTGACATTAATTCTGATAAACCAAATACTTTTCTAGGTTTCTGGTTTATAAGAGCTGACTATATGAATCGCATAAAATGAAAACAAAATAAAAATAATCATCCAATAAGCATACAGAAGAATGCATGTGTAATACATATAAATACAGAGAGGTTCCTTTGAAACAGAAAAGAGACCATGGGAAAATTGATCTGTAGAAAAATAAAATCAAAGAAAACCTCGGCCCGAGTTCGTGCAGTAGGACAGAATGGAGACACATGGCAGGTGGGCAAGGCCACACCACCAAAGGATCCGAGAGCCCAGGTAAGGAGCTTGGATGTTAAGTGCATGGACAAGCCAGCCACTGAATGGCTTTAAGTAAGACTATCACGACCTGGTTTAGCGTTAAATATATGATGGTGGCCACTGTGAAGGACTGAGGGGGTGGGCAAGAAGGAAATTAGGTGACTAGTTCCACTGCAGTTTTATTTCTAGTCTACTGCAGAAGCAAAAGACAGTTCTAACAAGTAAAGTAGAATATAGAACATGGTTTCAGGAACTATATGATCTATGTGATCAACAATATATAATTTTATTAAAAGACATAATAACAGCTCTGACCTATGTGGTTCAGTTGGTTGATCGTCATCCCACAAAGTGAAAGGCTGCCAGTTCAATTCCTGGTCAGCGTGTGTGCCTAGGTTGCTGGCTTGGTCCCCACTGGGGGAGAGGCGACCTATCAATGTCTCACATCGATGTTTCTTTCCCTCTCTTTCTCCTTCCCTCCCCCTCTCTAAAAGTAGATAAAATCTTTAAACAATAAGTAAAAGTTTTTAAAAAGTAAATAAAATAAAACAAAAGACATAAAAACAATCTAGATGGAAAGACTTAATATTGTAAACATGTCCTTTTTTTTTTTCAAAAAATCTATGGAGGGGTCAGCTTGAGCAGTTGGGTCTGCAGAGGACAGGGGGGAACCACCACATGCCTTCAACCTGGTGTAGCTGTCATTCCTGACATGTCCCTCTCCAAGAAGCCACTAAAATATGACAAATAAATTGATTAATGAAGAGCCTACCCAACTATTGATGAGATTCCTAATATGATACCACAGGCAGCTAGGATGACACGTCAAAACCAAAAGAAAAGATATGGAACTTCCGGCCAAGATGGAGGCATAGGTAGACAGACGCACTGTGCCTCCTCGCACAACCAAGATAGGGACAACAACAATACAGAAACAAAATAACAACCAGAACTGACAGAAAATTGAAGTGTATGGAAGTTGGACACCCAAGGATTTAAAAATAGACGCATTCATCGGGACCGGTAGGCGGGGCGGAGTTGGCTGGGCAATGGACGCGGAGCGGAGCACAGAGCAACTGGGGCGGCGCGCAAGTCCGCAGCAGGCAGACCCTGGGCGCACAAGCGGCGGTGGCTGGTGGGCCCCGGCCAGGGGGTGGCAACCGGCAGACCCAGCAAGGCGGCCATTGTGAAGCAAGGCACTGCGTGCAGCTCAGGGTCCCAGCACCGGAAAATAGAGCTGTGGATCACTGACTGAGAAGGAAGGTCCCTCAGGGTGCACAGGCCCACCCACACCGGAATTGGTGCCAGAGGGGCCCAGTTGGCTTTCGGAAGGCGGCGAAGGGGTCTGGGGTCCTGCAGAGAGGAGAGCAAGCACCATTGTTACTTCTCAGACCCCGCCCCCACATACAACGTCACAACCCAGCAACTGGGGTGCCCCACCCTGGTGAACACCTAAGGCCCCGCCCCTCACTACAAGAGCTCGACAACACCAAAAAACAACAACAAAGAAAACAAACAAATAAAAAACAACAAAAAGATGGCTCAAACAGAAGAAGAATTGAAAGCCCCAGAACCCATCCTTTTACACGACCAAGAGAGAGCCAACCTATCTGATGCACAGTTCAAAGCACTGGTGATCAGGATACTCACAGAATTGGTTGATTTTGGTCACAAATTAGATGAAAAAATGAAGGCTACAGTACGTTTAATGAAGAAAGATGCACAGGGAACCAATAGGGATGGAATGAAAGATGGGTCTCACATCATTGGAGTGGACCAGAAGGAAGAAAAAAACATACAACCAGAAAAGAATGAAGAAATAAGAATTCAAAAAAATGAGAAGAGGCGTGGGAACCTCCAGAACATCTTTAAACGCTTCAACATCCGAATTATAGGGGTACCAGAAG
>CM052538.1:60571790-60598748 GCA_028533065.1 Trachops cirrhosus
AAAGAACTTGGACCCAAGGAGGAACACACCAAGGCACATCATAATTACATCAGCCAAGGTAAAAATGAAGGAGAGAATCCTAGAAGGAGCAAGAGATAAGGGGATAGTAACCTACAAAGGAGTTCCCATCAGACTGTCAGCTGATTTCTCAAAAGAGACCTTACAGGCAAGAAGGGGCTGGAAAGAAGTATTCCAAGTCATGAAAGGCAAGGACCTACATCCCAGGTTGCTCTATCCAGCAAAGCTTTCATTTAGAATGGAAGGGCAGATCAAGTGCTTCTCAGATAAGGTCAAATTAAAGGAGGTCATCATCACGAAGACCTTATTGTATGAAATGTTGAAGGGACTTATCTAAGAAAAAGAAGATAAAAAACGTGTAGTAAAATGACAGCAAACTCACAGTTATTAACAACCACACCTGAAACAAAACGAAGTAACTAAGCAAACAACTAGAACAGGAACAGAACCACAGAAATGGAGATCACATGGAGGGTTAGCAAGAGGGGAGTGGGAGGAGGAGAGAGGGGGGAAAGGTACAGAGAATAAGTAGCATAGATGGTAGATAGAAAATAGACAGGGGGAGGGCAAGAATAGTATGGGAAATGTAGAAGCTAAAGAACTTATGACACATGGACATGAACTACAGGGGGGAATGTGGGTGGGAGAGGGTGTGCAGGGTGGAGAGGAACAAAGGCGGGGTAATGGGACAACTGTAATAGCATAATCAATAAAATATATTAATTTAAATCTGAAAAAAACAAGTTATTTGAAAAAGGAGCATTACAAATAAAGGATGTGAGACTAAATAAATAAATAAATAAAAATTGAAAAAATAAATCTTTCACACCTCAGAATGCCTTTTTCCTACCACATTCTTTCCTCGTCTTTTAGAAGAACTGTGCATCTTTCCAAGGTTATTGTTACTCTGGATCCCACTTAGTATCTCTTCTATTGAAAGAAATTGCCTTCCCTTGGCCAACAATTTAGGGGATCTATCCCTTAAAACAAAAGAACTATATATATATATATCATCTCTTGGCCTTGTTATAAGCAGTAACTGAAATCTTCTGATTCCATCCTTTCACTAGCAAACTTCCTTACTTATGATGCTAAAATATTCACTCCCTACGATAAGACTTTTATCTCAAAGGCTCTTTTAAAGCAAAGACCTTGCTAATTGCTAAATTCATATCTACTTTTTTTTAATTGAATTTATTGGAGTAACATTGGTTAAATAAAATTATATAGGTTTCCAGTGCCCAACTCTACAATACATCATCTGTATATTGTACTGTGTTCACCACCCCCCCCCCAAAAAAAAAAAACTCATGGACACAGACAACAGTATGGTGATTACCGGAGGGGGGCGGCAGTGGAGGGAGGTAAAAGAGAGTAAAGGGGAAATAAAGGTGACAGAAAGAGACTTGACTTTGGGTGGTGAACATTCATAGCCTATTCTTAGTCCTCATTCCCCTTGAATGAGATATAAAGCACAGCTCCTTCACTAATTCTCTATGACAGACAAGAGTCTTTGGATTAAATTCTCAGTCTGTGTCTCTTATCAATGAGGCAAATTTACTTAGGACTACTGTGAAATGTAATAAATAAACTTATTTCAAATCATCTTTTATTACCTCACTCAAGATTCTGTTAAGTGTAGCATATAAGGCAGTATAATTAATATATTGTAGTATTAACAATTATACGCTAGTTATATGGAATCAGACTATCGAGGTTCAAATCTCAGCTCTGCTATTTACTAATGCAGATAAAAAAAGGGCCACATAACCTGACAAGCTAAGTGTAGGTCTGCATGGTGGCCCCCATAAACTCAAGACACCTAAAGTAACCACATAGGGTGGTCTGAAATTAAAACTTCCATCTAAAAGCAAGTCACGGCGGGTAGTCATGTCCTGACCAGTATCTTTCTTGACAAAGGTAAATCGTTACCTTAAGTGAGCCTGTCTGTCTTTTTGCATCTACAACACCTTTGCAATGTCAGGACAATTCCCTTTTTCCAGACCCCTTAGGACACAATCTCCCACCAATAAGTTTCTTGTTCTCCCACATCAATCTCTGTGTGCTGGAACTGTTAACTATCTTGTACCCCTCAATGTAAAAGAAGTACCTGTTTTATTTTTCATCCAGTCTCAGAGATTCCCTGCTTTGCTTTCTCCCCACTCCCTAATCTACTAACAGTAAATTTTAAGTAACCCTCCTTATACCTCCTCCTTTGATTCTAATGTATAAAATAAGTTGCAAAACTGCCATTCTCCTGAGCATTTTCTCAATTTGTTGAGATTTTACTTCCCAGCAATTGTCATCGGTTTGGCTCAAATTAATTCCAAAATGCTTACAGGTTTGGATGTTTCTTACATTGATATTAAGCTGCATGAAATGAAAAAAGATATTCAATGACTATGTGCCTCAGCTTCCTCTGTTCTATGACATTTACAGTTAAAAAAATGAAGTGAGTAAATGGAAATATATATATATATATATATATATATATAATCATTAAGTACTAAGAATAATGTTTGGCATTGTTAATATAAATGTTTGCCACTGCTGCATAATGAGCATTCTTAATCAATAGTTGTAATTGCTCTTCAAGGAAAATGAAATACTTTAGGACAAAGATTTTTTCCCCACCGCCAAAACATATACAGTGACTTCAAGTGAACTTGCCATGATGTTTCTTTCATGTGTTCATTAATTCAATAATTAATATATTTCCTCACCTATATAACTAGTTGCTGAGTTCTAGACAAGCTACTCTCCTGTAGTCTCTCCCACAGAGGCAGTGGTGCAGCAGAAGAAAGTGCTATGGTGGAATGAACATGGGCCTTGGGTGTGATCCAAGCAGCAACGTCCCTGCTGTGCAATGTTGGGCAAGTTAGTCAACTGTCTGAGCTTCATCTTCTATGACTATAGATTGAGCTTATGAAGACACACAGCAAAACATACTGCTTAGCACACCAAGTACATAAATACTAGATGATTTCTTTCTTTTTCTTTCTCCCTCCCTCTATCCCTCTCTCTTTCTTTCTTTCTTTCTTTCTTTGCCAAGACTGTTTTCATCTCATTACCTCTTACCTGTCACAACTACGTGCTTTTGATGTATCATCCCATTCAACACATTCTACAAACTGACAGACTGATGTTATTCTATAAATCTTATGTTGTTGCTCCTTTGAAACGTCTTCAATGAATCTCTCCCTAGTGATTGCCAACTAAAGTTTAAAAGTTCTAGGAATTTAAAATCCTCTGTGTTCTTACTCAACCCTATATTTAGGCTGTCCATCTTACTCATCTCCTCCACAGATCCAATGCTCTTATCCATTGGCTCCCAAACCTGACTGTACATCAGAATCATCTAGGTAGGGGTCACCTGAAAATTATTATGCCTAGGCCCCCACCAGCTAGAGACTCTTTCTCTTTTTCTCTCATTCATTCACTCATTCATTCATTCTCAGCTGGGGCCTGAGCACTGACATATTTTCAAGCTCCCCAGATGATAATGTAGTCAGAATTAAAAACCACTGTTCAAATCAGGTTGATCTGCCCTCCTCTCCATAACCTGCCCTAACCATAACCTATATTTTTCCCAAAATACCCTCTTGCTCATTCCATCTGGCCCCACTAAAATGTTAACTCCTACATAAAATCTTTCCCTTTACGCCAACATAAACACAGTAAAGAAAGTTTCTTCCTTCCTCTGAACCTCTGTAATTTATTTCAATATGTTTCATTTTACCTTGCACTATAGTTATTTGTGGGCATGTTCTTGTTTCCCCAAATGAGGCTTTTGAGGGCAAGTTGAGTTCTTCTTCTGACAAGTTGAGGCATTTCAGAAATTTAATCTTAATCCCTACAACATTGCCTCCCTTGAGGAAGGTATAACCTTCATATTTTGTAAGTAACGAAACTGAAACAATGAGAAATGGCTTGCATAAGGATTTTAGCCCTAATTATAATTTTTCTTTGTATATTACACATTCTACAGCTTCCTCCCTATTGTAAGAGCACAAAAACATCCAATAAATGCTGAATGAATGTACAAGTTTTTATTTTAAGTTTGGTGAATGAAAACAAATTCAATTTCAAAAATTGAGGAAAAATGAAAGATATATACCCTGGCTATCTTCTTTTCCAAAATAATTATTTCAAAGTCATTGCTTAGTTCTGATATTTAAACTATTCTTAAAATAAACCCATGGCAAGACAATAGCTTTGGAAGCTAATATTTTAAGAAACAGAAAAGGATGAATTTGTACATATCAAAAACCAAAATTTGGATAATGGACTAATATTCTGTACAGATAGTACATGACAAGAAAAAAAGCCTATAGATGGTTGAATAAGGAACTGCCTAGGGAAACAGGAAGAATATTCTGGTTCTGGGAAGAGGAGAGGCCTGGGAGCATCTACAGAATGTGTAGAAAGAAGGAGCTTGCTAACTAGTACCAAGAGCCAGAGGAAGGCACAGAAGTCCAGGTGGAAAGAGTTCTGAGCCACAGCACACAGGAGTCAGAACAGAGGCCAGGTGGGATGAGACCTCAGGTAAAGTTCAGCAGGAACCAGATATCCCTTCCCTGATCTTCTCATATGATGTAAGATACCTCAGTGCCTGGAAACCATTGAGAGCAGAAGGGAAAGATGTGCAGAAGGCGTCGTGGGGAGTGTGGGGAGAAACCTGCATATCACTCCAGAGAGACTGACTTGTCTTTAATTGGCAGGAGGAAGTGCTTTCAGCTGTCAATCAGCATGAGGATTCAAGAAGAGAGGATGGGCTCAATCACAAAAGTTGAGCAAGTACTCAAGTTAGAGAGAGTACATATTTGTCTGTGAATATTACTGTTTAAATGTCAACCTTTACCAGAAATTAGTAAAATCAGATTCTCACTCTAACCTCATCATGAAGTGAATAATTTCCATATATTATCTAATGTAGGGAGGGAGGGTAGTTCTCAAATTTCTTAAACAGTAAAATGAAGGGATGATCATGTTGAGGCACTTCTTCATTCTAAAGTTATACAATTTTTTAAAAATTTATTTATTATTTGCAGGTGGCATTGGTTAATAAAATTATACAGGCTTCAAGGGTACAATTCTATAATACATCATCTTTATAATGCAATGTGTGTTCACCACCCAAGTCAAATCTCCTCCATCACCATATATTTGACTCCCTTTTGGTTGCAATTGCATTTTTTCATTTCTTTCTCTGAATTTCATTGTTAGTATATAGGAACACAGTGGATTTTTATACATTGATTTTGTGTCCTGCAACTTTACTGTATATGTTTATTGTTTCTAATAGTGTTTTGGAGGAGTCCTCAGGGTTTTCTATATACAGAATCATATCACCTGCAAAAAGTGACACTATACTTCTTCCTTCCAAATAATTTGGATGCTTTTTATTTCTTTCTCTTGTCTGACTCCTCTGACCAGGACTTCCAGAACTATGTTGAAGGAGAGTGGTGTGAGTGGGCATCCTCGTCTTGTTCCTGATTTTTCAGGGAAGGCTTTCAGAACATGATATTGGCTGAGGGTTTGACATCTATGGCCTTTATTATGTTGAGGTACTTTCCTTCTATACTCATTTTATTGAGTGTTTTAATCATAAATAAATGTTGTCGCTCATCATATGCTTTTTATGCATCCATTGTTAAAATCATGATCTTATCCTTTGTTTTGTTAGTGTGGTATATTATAGTGATCGATTTGCATATGTTGCACAATTCTTGCACCCCTGGAATACACCCCACTTGTCGTATTGTGTTATTTTTTTTAATGTATTGTTGTATTTGATTTGCTAGTATTTTGTTTAGGATTTTTTATTCCATATTCATCAGACACATTGGTCTGTAGTTGTTAGTGTTATCCTTGCCAAGTTTTGCTATCAGTGTTATGCTAGCCTCATAAAATGACCCCCCTAAACTCACTGCTACCTCCTTCTACACCCTTTCTCTCTGGTAAACTCCATACTGGGTCAGTGTCTAAGTTTTTTTTGTTTGTTTGTTTCTCTTGTCCATTTGTTACTTTCACTTTTATATCTCATATGAGTGAAATCACATGCTGCTTGACTTTTTCCACCTGATTTATTCTGCTGAGCATATTCTCAAGAACTGTTTTTTTAATTCTCACATTATATAATTTTGACCAATTTTGTCCTTAATGTTATATCCTTTCATGTTTCTGTTAATTATATATTTCTAAACTTTTAGAATAATTCAAATTGAAGATTAAGACCCACTTATTTAAATGGAACCAAAAATCAATTAAGTATTATTTTCTCAATCATAACACTGGCTTTTATCATTTGATGACAGTTTTATCTATACACAGAAGAAAGAAATTTCCCTGTTAACTACAGGGACTATGGCACTTCCTGTCCTATACTACATACTTCATAGAAAGTACACATAATTATTTGACATAAAGTAAATGAGTAAATACATGAACTTAGACTGACTCAGCCATAAGCTGAGGGGCATTTTATTCAGCACTACATTATCAGGTGTCCTTAACTGGGTGTGTTGGCCAAAGGTGTGTCACTTCAGTGTCCCTGGTAACACATGAAGCTATAGAAAAGAAATAATTGAGACCAGAAATGGAAATAGTGATGGAGGAGGTAATGATTTAAAATTCTCAGATAACACTGAATCTGCCCGGCACCTCAAAGAAAATTATGCACATTAAAAGTAATACAGGAAAAACCACTAGACTCTCAAAGTAAATATTACAAATCACAATCCATATAGTAATTCTCCTCAATTTTAAGCAAAATGCAAGTATTCCAGACTTGTAGATACTATTGTATAAAAATGTACTAGGTTTATATAAAGAGATCTATATTTCATGTTTTCTAAAGAAGATAGCTCTACAATCTCAATTTTACACTACAGAAAACTAAAGGCTTGAGAAGTTGAGTAACCTGGGGTTTGAGCCCTAGTTTGCCTCCAAAAAATATGTTCTCTAGGTTATGGTGCCTTTAAAACTATAAAGGATTTTACTATTATAAAGCACTTATCATTTTTTAAACTTTAAAAAAAATTTTTATTGATTTTAGAGACAGAGGGACAGAGGATGGAAAGGTGGGGGGCGGGGAGAGATCAATTTGTTGTTCTACCTGTCCATGCATTCATCGGTAGATTCTTGCATGTACCCTGACCCACAACCTTAGATAGAACCCACAACGTTAGTGTATCAGGATGATGCTCCAACCAACTGAACTACCTGGCCAGGGCTAAAACACTTATCTTAACCTCCAAGTAATGCAAGCCATTAAATAGATGTCTAGCAACCAACTACATGCTAGTGAAATATTAATCATAAAAGAGATAAACACACACAAAAATATACTTACTCATTCCTGAGCACTCCCTGTCACCATCCCATACATTAGAAACAGCATGTCCCGTCAACAGGAGGTTAATCAAACTTTGGCTAGTAATAAAAATTAAAAAGTAATTAAAACATGAACAAATGTATTTTCAAATAAAAAATTATTCCTATGGTAAGTACAAAGCAATGACTCTTTAAATTATGTTGTTTAAGAAACAAAGTTTAAAAAAACTTTACATTTTTCATTTTGTGCATTCAACAACCTTGTTAACTGTATCACTACGTGAATCACCACAATGGTGCCTGTTGTTCTATACGTTCACATAAATTTAACAACTTTATCCAACATACCACATTTAAATTAAAAAAAAAAAAAAGATAGACTATCTTTTAATATTTTACTTAATATTTATAATCATCTTTTAAAATACATATACAAATGTTATTATTTTGTGTTTGATGGAACATATGTGACCTCTGAGGCAGAAAGTTCTAAAGAGAAGTACTTAATTTCTTTAGAGTGAGTTACCACTGTTTTATCAATTTTAATTGAAATAGCTAAAAAAAATACTTGGGAGAGAAGGTAGTTTCATACAGAAAAATAAGAAACAAAACTTTTCACCCAAACAGGAAAGCATTTATAAATAGCTAAGGATATACTTATTTCTAGTCAAAATGAATAAATTTCATTTATTAAAGTTTCATTAATGGAACATCAAGTACAAGTTGTTACAATACTCCCATGCCATCTTGAAACAAAATACTTGCTACAACAAATGCAGGGGATACATAAACCTAAAGTGGAAATTAACATTTCATACCTTAGGTAAGCAATGCATAAAGCACAAGACTATTCAAATTCATAGACTTAATGCTGTCAAAACTGACAAGCAAAATTTTCCAACTGTGTAGTACTTTATTCTAAGTCAAGTTATTAAAAATTAAAGTTCATCTGAGGTTCTTAAAAATTAAAGTTTCATCTGAGGAAATAATAAAGTTTAGCTAATTACCTGCCATGTCCATACACAGGATCTATCAAAGGTTCAGTTGAATCTTCAATTTCGTTTTTTATGTTTTCAATGCCCTAAAAAACCCAAATATTCTTGGCTTATTTCAAAAACTAGAAAGGAAAATCATAGTAATTTAAAAACTGAACAGTTCATACTACAGATTAATAAAACGCAATTATTTAACTAATTTTTCTCCCAAAGAATTAACCAGATTTAAATTAGGGGTACATTTAAGATGGTAGCAGAAGTTTCCCCAAGAATATCTTTTTATTTTCTTTCATGGGCTCTATATAAAGAATACAGGTAATAGATCTAGTGTTGATTAATAAGTAGAGGGAGAAAGAATGTTTAAGTCTCAAGAGGAGGAAAGAGAAAATTATTTAATCTAAAAGTTAGCATTTATTTAATTTTAGGCTAAATTAAATTCAAAACTAATATACCTGCTAAGGCATCTGGTATATTTTCCTAGGTCATTTAAAAGCATATTGGTACTAAATACATACACACATGAGTGTTGATAGAATAAATTTAAATCCAAAAGGTATAACCAATACATAAAAAATGGAAAGAAGTATTCCAAGTCATGAAAGGCAAGGACCTACATCCCAGATTGCTCTATCCAGCAAAGCTTTCATTTAGAATGGAAGGGCAGATCAAGTGCTTCCCAGATAAGGTCAAGTTAAAGGAGTTCATCATCACCAAGCCCTTATTTTATGAAATGTTAAAGGGACTTATCTAAGAAAAAGAAGATAAAAAACATGTGCAGTAAAATGACAGCAAACTCACAATTATGAACCACACCTGAAACAAAAACAGAAACAAACTAAGCAAACAACTAGAACAGGAACAGAACCACAGAAATGGAGATCACATGGAGGGTTAGCAACAGGGGAGTGGAAGGAGAAGAGTGGGGGAAAAGGTACGGAGAATAAGTAGCATAGATGGTAGATAGAAAATAGCCAGCAGGAGGGCAAGAATAGTATGGGAAATGTAGAAGCTAAAGAACTTATGACATATGGACATGAACTACAGGGGGGGAATGTGGGTGGGGAAGGGTGTGCATGGTGGAGGGGGATAGAGGGGGGACAATGGGACAGCTTAATAGCATAATCAATAAAATATTAAAAAAAAGAAAATGTAAGGTTTGCTTCTGATTGTGTATTCTCACAAATACTGGTAATTTAAATGTGTACTGGCAAAAATATAAAATGAAGAGGGCCAGGAAGCTTCTTATTTTCTTGAAAACAATTTTCTGATATTTTTTAATCCCCAAAAGGGCATCCAAATCCCAAAAGGTCTACATACTGGATCACTACAAGAAGTCCTAGGCATCTTCATTTGATCAGCCCCAAAACAACAAAGATAATCTGCCATTCGTTGTGCTACTCATTTAACTTCAACCATTGGTTCTATTAGATTACAGCCCACTTCTAAGGATTAAAGAGACAATTAACCAATAATCAAAATATTTAATGATTGTGTAAGTACATGTAGGAGGACAAAACAAGTATGAGATCCTGCACCTGCCTTCCTTGTAAACAACACTACAAAGCAGGCTCTGATAAAGCCAAAATGAACAACAGGAACAAATGACATAATCATCGGGGAGGGAAGGGCCATCATTTCAAAGACAGGCTCAAGGAAGAACAACTAAGATGATGGTTTATTGGCTGTAAAGGACAAGAGACAGAGGAGGTATCACGAGTCTTGAGCATAAAAAACTGCCAAATAACGAAGAGTTAAGATAAAGGCGTAAGAAGCCAGTTATCTTAGACACTGTCATTCACCGCTTCTAAACAACTACCAGGTACTTCTCCTTCTTTCACTTAAACATCCTCCCAAGTGTTTTTAAATTTCTAAATTTAAAACATGCTTCGAAATATGCTCCTTTCCTTTTCCATTTCCACTGTCACTGCCCTAGCTTAGGTTCTTCTATTTCAAAAACCACATTTCTAATCTCCCTGAACCTACACGTATACTCCACATACCAACTTCCTCCAGCACAACTCTTATCCCGATTTATGGAATCTTTTATTAACAAAAATATCTTGCTACTCCCTTGTTCAAAATTCCTGTTGTGTACTAATTTTGGCCACATGAAATCTAAACTGTTCTTCCATAATATACAAAGACCCTCATATCCTAAACCTTATTTACGTAACTGCCCAGCCTCATCTCCCACAGTTGCCTTTCTGGCGTATCATGCTGCAGTAGTCAGGAGCCACTTAAGGTTCCCCAGACATGCGTTACACCCCCAACTGACTGTACCTTTATACTTGCTGTTCCCACTGCTTGGAAAATCTTCCCAGAGTTCTTTCACCTAGAAAATTTTACCTCATCTATACAAGGTCTCCTTTGACTCCACCAAAAAATCTTAGGCATACCTTTACTATTTCCCCTTCATGCCTTGTCCACACAACACAGACACACAGACACACACACTGCCATAATGGAAGTAATTAATGGGTCAATTGTTGTTTACGACACTGAAAAGGAATCATTAAACACAAGTGTATCCAACATTATAAGTCCAGCACCTAACAGAGAGTAAATACTCAGTAAACATTTGTCCAATGAAAGAGGTTTGATTGTAGACATGGTGACTCTAGTAGGATAACAGACTAACAGGCTACTACAGATGTGAGACTGGGGCTGTACATACTGGATTTAAACACAGAAAGGTAAGCTGAGAGGATAAAGTACCCATAAAAGAAGCAGAGTGCAGAACCTAGGTACTGAAATTTTTGAAATACGAAGGCTTAGTAGAGAAGAGAAAGAACCAGGAAATAACAGGTAAAGGAGGAAAGAAATATATAAACAAAAAAGTAATTACGGAACATCACAGAAAGAGAACATTGTACAGTGATTTATTAGCTAAGTTAAGAAAGGGAGTAGAGGTTAGAAAAAGCTTCCAGCAGGGGTTAAGGTGTCAATTGCCAGACATTCCTAAGAGCAAAGAAACTAAAATTCAGAACTAAGACCTCAGAAACTAAGCACTGAGTATATTTCATGATTAGTACATTATTAACCTTTGCAGTCCAGAAGACCATGAGTGAAAGTAAGTTTCAAAGTCATTAACTAACAAGTGAGTGATGAGGAAACAGAATTATTATCAGCATGAGATTTTTTTCATTTATTTTTAGACAGAGGGGAAGGAAGGGAGGGAGAAAGAGAAGGAGAGAAACATCAATGTGTAGTTGCCTCTCACACATTCCCTGTTGAGGACCTGGCCCGCAACCCAGGCATGTGCCCTGACTGGGAATCGAACCAGCGACCCTTTGGTTTGTAGGCTGGCGCTCAATCCACTGAGCCACACCAGCTAGGGACTGCATAAGAGATTTTTATTCTGAGATTTAGAAACAGAACCAAGAATAATTTTCCTCATAAGAAGAAAAAAGTATACTAAAGTCAAATTAATAAAAGCCAGCAGAAGCATCTTCTTAAACAAACCTTTGTCAGTAACACAGAATACAGAAAAAGCAATACTCCAAATTTGTTTCCCCACATTGAATACTGGTCCAAGACAGCATCTTTTAATTCGGATAAACTTCTGAATGATCTTTTTCTGGAGGGTGAAAAGAATTAAGTATTAGTACCATCCTGAGGCATACTACATCCATAAATGGGGAAAAATGCTTAAACTGTCTTATATATCAAAATGTATACATACAAATAGGAGATTTTTGCAAGTGTCTCAAATTTTCAAATACAAGTTTAGCGATTAAGAGCAAAAGCTATTGCTGACAACTGTCCTTCTATATAACACATCTTATTAAGGTAGAATTCCTACTTGGTAGGGAATCTCTTCATCTCTTAGGTGAACTGTCTGGCATCGATAAATTCTTCAATAATTATATTGGTACTTAAGGAATAAAGTTGCATTCTTCTGAGATGAGTTTAAGAACAAAGCTTGACTTTCGTACCTTTGTGACTTCTTTTAAAAGAAACTGAAGTTATATTTTAAATCATATGCCACTATAGTGCTATCACTATAGCTATCTTTACTGTCCATTTTGTTATAAAATGTTTAAAAGCTCTAATGAAAGCATGGCACTTTTAATGAAAATTATAGAAAGCATATTTTGGCAAATGATAAATAATTCAAATATTTATTCTACTAGAAACCTTTACACTCAGGTCAGAGAAACATTAGGCTAAAATTATTTTTTATTGTAATGATGAAAAAGCTGTTAATGTTATAAAAAGTGTATTTTGATAGTTAATTTAGGAATCCAAATAATTTAAGTACACATTTACAAATTTTTTTTTAATCAGAACACAAATTGATCCTCAGGCATATAAATCTAAATACCTTTCCCCAGTATGAACAGACTTAAAATGGTAATGTGTCCACAAGGTAAGTATTTTAAATGTTCCAATGTTACTTACTGAATTAATGCATGAAATCGCTCAAAGCCAAGCTCTTCGACAGCCAAGGCAGCTATACATAAAAGACACTTTTCAGCACTACACATGGCAAATAAATGACACAAGATACACACAGCAGGCTGTAAATATTTCAAGCAATCAAAATTTTCCCTCTTTCCTTACTCCCTTAAAATCCTCAGTTTGTTTTCAACTTCATTATAATATAAATTTATATTTCAACATCTTAGTTACCATGATTATAACTAAATGGATATAATTATAAAGAGTGTAGAAGGATGGTTAAATAATAAACATTTCTTTTCAATTCAGTTATGCTAGGAAAGTTTATAAAATGAGAAATTATTGGCAATCATAGTGCCGCAATCATTGTAATGTGTCCTGCACTTTTAAATAATCTTTCGATCCACAGATCCAAGTAAAATCACAAAACTAATCTTCCTTTATATAACATAAAATCTTTAGGTTTAATGCTTAATTATTAAACAAATATGTATAAAAAGGCATAGCACTCTGAAACTATACAGGTTCAACGACAGCTTTAAGTTTGTTTCCTCATTAATTCGTACAATTGTTGAGAAGTTTTCAATAATTTATTTAGATTATGTGTATTAATGCAGTACAATTATAAATTTAAAAAATCAAATAAAAGTAAATCAAAGAAAGCACTTAAATCAAAGGTAATCTTTAGCACTTTCCAAGTGCCAGGCCCCTTTCCTCACTCAGCCCGCATCACAACCCTGTTGGTCCGCACTTCCCAGAGGAGGCGGAGGGGCTCAGAGGAGAACCCTCCCCAGTGCCCGCAGCGGTCAACAGCAGACCTGAGACTGCAACCCAGAGTGTCTTGGCTCCCCACAGATAAAGTCGAATCAAAATGTCAAGTCTAGTTTATCAAAATGAGTAATTTCTTATGTGCATATATATTTATGAAGCAGATCTTAGTACTTAATTCTCACTAATTGGAAATTGATTCAGTAAGAATTCAAAATTTAAAAATTTTGATTTACAATTTAAAAGGTTACACAATATGCTGACCTTTCAAAGTCTAGTTTTAATTTGCAAATGTTTCAAATTTTTAAAATCTTTAAATTTCCAAAGGCTTAAATAATCTTTTCATTTGTGTGGGAAACAAACTGAAATTGAACCTGAGTATTCACTACTGCAAACAAGTGTGCGTTACCAGAAGCCAAAACTGTACACACCACACAAGCCAATGAAATAAATGTTTGCACAGAATGTAATATTGATAATGGGGAAAATATCACATTTAAAAGTTCAGAAAAAAATAAAAATTCTATCTAATCTTTTCCAAACTATACTACTACTCTTTCTGTGCCTGATTATCTAAATAATTTTACTGGGCATACATTACAAAAGTTGACATAAAGATAGTAATTTTAAGGAAGGCAAGCAAAATAAAAAGCTTAGCAGGCAGGATGGTGAAAAAGTATAAAACACAAGAAAAAGAACATAGCTGGGAATAAAGGAAAGAATAGGTAAAGTAGATTGTTACATGGAATAAAATTTTAATGTAAGTTCATTACATTGTCAACATCTAAGGGTAAATTCTGAAATTTTCAGTTAACACTTTTTCAAACTTATATGATTATAAACAAAACAAATTTTAAATCTGGTTTTATTTATGTCCACTATTAGAATGAGGCAAACAAAGTAAATTGAAAGATTACTAAAATATGTTTTTCAAAGGGAAATTCACTATAGTAAGCCCACCTAAATTAGTTATTGAAGTCCCTATGTTAACATATTGTGAGGCCATTTAACATATCACTATGGAATGTACAGCATAATCCATAGTAAGCACACAGTATAAACTAAGATACCAATATAAAAATGTTACAAAAAAAGATCTTACTATTTTCTCACATTTCAATATAGACACTGGCTTTTTTTTTTTAATTTTTTATTTTAGATTATTCAGTACAGTTTCTATCTTTTATTCCCATTCCAGCCCACCCACCCATCCCTCCCCAGACACTGGCTTTAAGCACCTAATCTTTAAAAGAACTTTGAATTAGTCCAACTATTCCTGTCAAAATTTTGATTACCTTAATGAAACTCTTAAACATGCCTACATGCAACCCACTAAAACTGGAAAATATTAAAAACCAATCTTAGTAACATTTTTACTATCATCCTTGTGAATATGTTCCACTCATTTCCTTCAACTGTATTATCAACTCTAAAAATATTTTTCATTTTTTGTAAGATTTTATTGAGGGGCCTGAGAAAGAAACACCACTGGAGTTAGTTTTAAAAATTCTTCCCGCAGACGCACGGTCATCAGAACGCGCTGCTTGCTGTGTCTGCAGCGGTACAAAGCGCAAACACTGACGTCACAGACACACTCCAGCTCCAGGGGGCAGCAGTGCGTCGCAGACACGCAGTCCTACAGGGAGAGCAAGCTGCATACCACAATCAATCAGAATTTACTTTCTGGAAGTCCCCTAATTTCTTTAATAACAACTTCCATAGATGATAGTTAATGGAAAGCATTATGGATAGAATAAGTCACATATTCAATATAAGCACTTGGAAATACCAATTATCAAAAGCCACCTACAAGCAAGATAGTTCCTGAAAAGAAAAACAGAACAGTAACTCTTTTTATCTGTAACACTAGTTCATTCTGGCAGTTTTTAGGTCAGTTACATAGAATTTTCCAAGGCTAAAAACCACAGGATATATGATTTTTATAAGAAAAGTATTATTTTATTTCTTTTAAAGAGAAACCTCTGAAGTCTGAAAACTTAAATGCAAAATTAAAACTCATAATTAAAATTACTTTAAAATAATTCATATACAGTAACAAAGTCAAAAAGTTTAGGAGGAAAGAAAACATGTAGTGAAAAAAACAGTCCCCATCTTTGCTCTATAAAGCAACTAAAAATATTTTAAGAAATTTTCTAATGTCAAAAAAAATTCCTTTTTTCCCCAATACCAAAGTAAACAATTAAGGCATTTGAAATTAAAGTATATAGAAATGTGTTCTTTAAACTTTCTAAATGAGAGTTCTAAAGCTCACAAGAGAATGTCATCAAGCAGGTTAACTACAACATTCTTTTAAGTTTAAGAGATACATTTCCTTTTTTTCCAAAAATGAAAGCAAAAATAAATAAATGCAATATCCTCTAGTAATCAGAATCATCAAAAGAGAAATGAAAAATACTAAGGCTCATGAATTAAGCTTAGGCTAAAAAGATATGTTATGAAAATTTTAATCCTTCTTTAAAATTCTCAACAGTTTTATTAAAACAAAGGTATAAGAAATTACTTGAGGAAAAAAATGTATCTTACAAGAAGAATGTTCCACTTGGCAACTGGACTCTGCAGGACTCCCAGAAATACTAGCAGTTTCCTCAGATGTCTTTCCTTTTAACCACGAAACCAAGCAGTATGATCCAGAGTTGTCACAACAGGCCCTTTCTAAAATATCACATAAGGTGTGACAAAGGAGTTCCTTCCGCTCTTCCTCTAAAATAACCAAAGTATAAGTTATAATGGTTTTCTTTGGGGAAAAAAACAAAAATAATCCAGGCATGAATACAAATCCTAAGAATGTGTTAATTTAAGGATGAAATTCAAGCATTTTAAGTGGGGGGAAAATCCACAACTGATCTTAAATTATATCTTAGGAAATGATGTACACAAGGGTTACAATGTCACCATCACTAAATAATTCCATTAATGAGAAAAAGAATCCTAAAAAATGCAGAATTAAACATTAGGAGAAAAAAATGTTACTTGATACTGATAGCCTCTTTCTGCAACTGAAGCATTTAAGCCATGAGGTTGCCTTTATTGTAGAAGCAGGCACTATGTAAGGGCCTGTTGAGACCTCTATATTTTCCCCATTTCTGAATTAGTCTAATGTCTTTGATCTCCCTGTCCCGCAGGGTAAGAATAATGAGATAACATACCCTCAATACATACAATAATACCACAACTCATTACATTAGCAGGGGCCACTGTCGTTACACCTCGTGACACAGATGCTACTGGAACTGTATTGTTGTAATTTGATGTATATAGATTTTTATTTTAAAAGCACAAATGCTCAATTTCTTTCTGAACCTTAGCCACCTTCCTCTTTTCAGGGAGTATTACTATCTGAAAGCAGTATTGCTTTCTGCAACTTTCAAAAGGAACAAGATGTATATAAATCATACGTAAAATTTTATGCTATAGAGAGGTTTCCACCTCTCCTAACAGATTTAATGGTCTTTAAAGGCAGAAACTGTGCCGTTCACTTTATAACCTTCACAGCACTTATGACAATGCAATATAAATTTTTTATCAATGTGAATATATTTCTGTGCAAGAAATCTTATTATTAAAAATTCATGTTAATAGGATCTCTTCAATAGTCTCGTCTCTACTGAAATTTATTTTGCATTCCCACTATTAATGAATAAAATATGCAAGGCAATAACATTTTAACTCTTGAATTCCAGATCACTAGTAGATTCTATATGTGTGGTTTGGAAGCTGTTTTGCCCTAACATACTAACTGGGATTAAAATATATCCTACCTCCTTCTAGAAGTTATTATGAGGTCCACAAGAAATTGTGTAAGTAAAAATCTTTGTAAACTGTCAAGTGGAATGCAAATTTTTTTTATCAGGTAGTACCATACAGTTCTCTGATCTAATTACATTCCAGAAGCTATGACAGCTTCATTTACAATTTAGTTCAGATTTGCATTATTTGCATTGTGTAAGACATTATACTAAAAGATGCAGAAATACAAAAATAACTCTGAATTCTTGCTCAAAACTAAATAAGACAAAACAAACATACATAAATGACTATTCCTTATGGTATGTTTTAATTTAACCATTTAGGGAAATGTACACTGTTTTAGCAAGAGGCCAAAGCTTTTGCCCTTATATTGTTATATTATCCTATCTTATACACCTTAGGCAACCAAATTTGGAAATATATGTATTTTTTCCCTTTTATTTTTTATTTTATTTTAATTGTTATTCAAGTACAGTTTTCAAAATAAATGTATTTTAAAACTTGGAGTCACTGTCCATGAATCTTTCTAAAATATGAAGAAAAATAAACCTCAGGAAAAAATATCCCATTAATAGCTTACATTTTAATATAGATAATTTTAACTAAACTATTACCAATGAATTCTACACAGGTCATCTGTAAAATAGAAGCCGGAGTAAAAGTTTATGAAAGACAGCTGTCATACCTGGGCAATCCCTCCAAGAAGACTTCTCAGAAGAAAACAGGAGTTTCTTCAAAAGAAATGCCTTTACACAAATAAAGCAATAATTATTAGTATACATTATAAACATAAATCACCCTTACTTCAAAATGTAAAAAAACTAATTTGTACCTCCTATATAATCTTTTGAATAGGCCTATAAAATTTCAAATGGCTCCTTCACATTCAATAGTAAATAGGCATAATTATCTATTCAGAATATACTGTTATAAACTTAATTCTATATCCATAAAATTCTTCTTCCTTCGTAATACACAATTCCTGGTAAACAGAAGAATTGACTCAAAATAAGACACACAACTGGAAAACTGAAGAAACATAATGTGAAGGCCCTACAGAATAGGAACAAGTCTACATTTCTCTTTTATTTCTTGGGAGGAAAGAAATCTAAATATAAAATCTAAGAAGTAAGAGCTCTATTAGCTCTGATTTGTGATACAAGAATACCACTGCAAGATCATTATTATAAGAAGCTTCTAACTTTCTGGTTTAACTGACAGATGTAAGTAAGATTTAAAAGAAAAAACAAACTGATTTCTAATCTTTTCCTTAAATGAGCCAACTCTGCTACATTGGCAATTTAATGCAAAGCAGTTCAGTGTAATACAGTGTTTCCTTCTCAAACTACAGTTCGAGGGCTATCTGCAACCTAGTTTTATTTAAAATGCAGATTCTTATGCTCTATTGTCTCTGAATCTCAAGGGGGCAGATTTAAAAAAAAGAGGTTACTATGGTGATTCTTATTCATATGTGTTTGAAAGCAGTAGTATACAGATAAGAGGGCTGCTTTGAGTCAGACAGACATAGGTTTAACTCCTAGTTCCACTACTCTACTAGTTAAAAATAATAATAACACAAACTTCAAAAGGTTGTAGTGAGGATTATATGAGACAATCTATGTAATACACTTAGTACAGTACCTGGCATCTAATAAGCAATTATTCAAAGAATTTTAACAAAAAACTAAATATTAAATATTCTCATGGAAATAAAATCTACAAATTCTACAATCAAGTGCTTCTGATTTTTACCCAAAATGACAATAACCATAAAATTAAGTAGTATAACTACATTATAAAATTTTGGAAAATATAAAACCTACTTATTGAATATAACATTTCCCATATTAAAGATTATTTCTTTAGGAAAGATTCACAGAAGTACATCTGATGCAGATAAAAAAATCTGCATTATCATAGTTCCAAATATAATGTAAAATTCCTTCCCAAAAAATCAAAGTACAAATTTGCACTACATAGTGATACATGAGTATGTCAAAACCATCCTACCTTAGATGGACTGGAAATTATTTTCCCATAGTTAATAATACTCTAATAACTATGTGTGCTGTCAGTGGGTGTGAGATTTCTCAGGATGATCACTTAGTAGGTTATTTAATGTCTAGTCACTGGATTGTACACCTGAAACTGATATAATGACTTATGAAAACTGTAATTGAAAAATAAAAATGATTTTAAAAAAAGATTAGAAAGAGTAAGCAGTAGAGTCTAGTGATAGTTTTATTTGTATTTTCTTGGATTCTTATTGAGTTTGCAGATCTTGATTCTTTGGCTGTCCAGCACCATTCCACCTGTTATGATTGAATATAAATGCTCATCCCACCTCTGTGGTCTTAGTGTTTTATAACCAACTTGTATAAGTTCTTTGTATAAGAAAGATAATACCCATTTATTGTTCATATGCACTGAAAATATTTTTCTGCGCTTGGAACTCATCCTTTCTCTTAGATAGTTGACAATACATTATTTTTAGTTTTTCTGTAGCTGAATATTATACCAAGAATATGTTTGGTATATAGTATTCAATGATCTAAATTCATTTTCCCCTCAAGTTACCAGCCAATCATATCAGTGACACTGAGTAAATTTCATTTTATTCCACCACTGATTTATTTTTTAATTTAATATTTATTGTATTTTTTCCATTACCATTTAGTACCACTGATATATATAGTTCCTTCTTTATCATAGCATCTGATAAATTCTTGGTAAACTGTTATATGTAATGTGGTCTACTACTGTATTATCTAATGGTTCCATTGTATGACTATTCTTCTAGCAACAGTGCCATGTTTTAATTTTTATAATTTAAAAAGTTTTAATATCTGGACTTGCTCCTTTCCCTTCATTACTGCTAATGATTTACTTTTTTACTTGAAATTGTAATATAAACAAAATTGCTCTATGATTGAAAAGACTTATGTGACTAAGAAACTGAATTACTACCTCAAAGATACATCAGGATTTTGACCACTACAATTCTCCCTTGTTATACTACAATTATCCCTTGTTACACAGCACCCCCACCTGCAAAAATAACTACCATTCTGGAATTCTATAAAACATAAAACTCCTGTGGCATACCTTGCATTTTAACTACATTCACAGACTTACAATAAAGACCCGAGGTACTATTAATGACTCAAGAGGGGCAGTGTTAATATAACCTAATTTGCAAATGAGAAGAGCAAGGAATATTCAAATTCAGATAATAATATTCCTACTAGCAAGCAAAATCTGCCTCAGTTATTCAACAAAAGTAGCTTTAATAACTAATCTATAGTTAAATTTTATTCTTTATTTTCAGTAACTCCCAAGGAAAGTTCAAGCATTCATTTTTAAAATTTTTTTAATAATTCCACTAATGCAAAAAAATACACATGTCAATTCTTTAAAGAAATAAAATAAGAAACTATAAAGAATATATTTTGTAAACTGCTATGAAGGGAGATTTATTTCCTCCTTCAGAAAAATACATATTTAATTTAATTATGTAAGTGTATAAATATAAGTTTTGAGAGAGAAATTTACTTTGCAGCCAACAGTTCAGGAATTCATTCTTTATGTCCAATGAATAATAAATATAACATTAAATACATATTTTCAAAACCTGCTGATTAAAACATAAACAATAAATTTAACTTCTTTTATAACAGTTCTGAAGTTATACTGTTGTTCAGATGTAAGTGTAATAGTAAACCAAAAATTCAATTTTTTGTTTTAACAATGTAACAGTTTATAACAAATCAGCCTTTGAAATTCAAACAATGTAACACATCAAGATTCAAAATCAAATACATATATTCAGATTAACCCTATCTTTTATGGGGTTAATAAAAAAAGATAAAAATAATTTTTCATTTTGGGAATTCTGTTTGAAATCAGTTGCAACTGATTTTATTTTAAAGGCCAAATAGCCTTTAAAATCTGTAGCCTAAAATAGTATAACCTACCAACTTATTTTAAAAACTCATAAAGTTTTAGGCCATGAAAATATTAGCTCATATTCAACTTTTTAGTAAAATGATTCTTATAGAGAGATCAAATGAAAATAGTACCATTGCTACAATTTATTTATCTGTAGTATAAAATGCTAGTACTCAACAGAATCATTGTATTAGAAAGATGACATGATCATTAATCCCTCATTTCCTGAAACTCAGGGAACACTTATTTTGTTTTCTTGAAAATACAGTCAAAAGGCTATTGCTGTGTAACCTACTCATGTTCTGAATTCACTTTTCTTTACTTTCTTTATTGAATTTATTGGGGTGACACTGGTTAGTACAATTATATAGGTTTTAGGTGTACAATTCTATAACACATCATCTGCATATTGCACTGTGTGTTTGCCACCCCAAGTCAAGTCTCCTTCCATCACCACCTATCCCTCTTATCCCCTCTTTCACCTCCCCTCAACCCCCTTCCCCTCTGGTAATCACCTTACTGTTGTCTGTGTCTCTGCTAATTGACTTTTATTTTGGATATCTACAGCAATTTACATGAACAAAAGTTAAGAGTTAACTGATCAAGCTTCACGATTACAGAATATATATATTAGAAAACAAAAAGTATAGCATGAAATGTTTGAACATGTCCCACTAAGGAGTTGGTAAAGTAATCTGTTACCTGAACAGGCGCAATAACAGCACAGGGGCCACCTTCAAACTGTTCTAATGCCGATCCCTCTGATTCACTAAACACAAACCCTAAAAATGAAAGCAAGTAGCAAAGAGTAAAAATGTAATTCAAGCAGCAAAGATTAAAAATGTAATTCAAGCAGCAGCCAAAAGAATTTTTAATGTACTTTGCTTGGAGAAAGATCACTTATCACAGCAGCACAGTATCTTTCAGTCAGGAGCAGTGGCAACTTCTAGGGGAATCAAGAAACCCTTGAAAAAAGATATGGAACCTATTCTCACCCACAAAATGTACATAAACACATACATACGTACATATGTACATAATAGTTTGTATCCAGTGACCCCTCTAAGTGGACTAGGGGGATAAAGGATGCAAAAGGACACCAAATCTGAGTTTTATATAGTTTAATTTACTGGAAGGAAGACTAGACAGTCTACTGAATTCAAACAAAAATTTTAGGACCCTTTCCATATAGTACATGTATTTTTTGCCCCAATCTTTGTGTCACATTCTATAAGTTAAAAATTAAACCATCATACACAACAGTGAATGTACTCACATTGGCTCTGTCTTAATTTTTTTATCCTCACCTGAGGATATTTTTTCATTGCTTCTAGACAGAGGGGAAGGGGTGAGGAGAGAGGAAAAAGGGAGAGGGAGAGAGGGAGAGAGGAAGGAAGGGGGAGGGGAGGAAGGAGAGAGGGATAAGGGGAAGAGAGAGGGAGAGAGAGAGAGACATCGATTGGCTGCCTTCTCCTATTTGTCCCAAGCAGGGATCAAACCTGCAACCTGGGTATGTGCCCTGACCAGGAATCAAACTCACAACCTTTCAGTCTATGGGATAATGCTCCAACCAACTGAGCCACACTGGCCAGGATACCTCTTAATTTAAATATTACCTGACCAATACTGAGTGAAAGCAGCTAGTAGAAGCTGTTGCAGAGAGCACTGGCACCTTGTACCACATACAGAAGTGAGGAGAATTGAGTTACAGTGTGATCTTGGTTTAGGAAATCATTCCTCCTCTCTCAGCCTCAGTGTATTTATCTTTAAAATGATCACTACAATTCCAACAGACTAGGAATATGTAAAGTTTCACTAAAGATTATACTTGAGTCATTCCTCTAACAAATATTTAATGACATTGAATACTATACTAAGCATCTAGGATATACACATGAATGACTGAGTCCCTAGTATGGAGGAGCCAACAGTCCAGGTGAAGACAAACATACAAACAATCACTAAAATAAAGAAATGAATGTTACAATAGAAGTAAGATGATAGTGTTGTGGATACAGAAAGGAATGACTCACTCTGCCTGAGTCAAGTAATAACAGGTGAGTTTGAGGCGGATCTAGAATGGGAATTTGCCAGAGAAGCAAGAGTGGAAGGATGGCTTTCAGATAAAGAAAACACCTTTATTAAAGGAAAAAAGGGTTAGTAAGAGCAAGGCAAGTATATGGAGGAAAATTTAATGTAGCTGAAAAGCAGTGTGGGGGTAGGATAGGGGAGATGGCACATGGGTGGAGGGGACACTGACAAGAAGTTAATAGTGGAAAGGGCCACACCATAACAAGTACTAATTAAAGGAGTAATATGATCATACTTCTTTTTCTTTTTTAAATGACCAGAATGGGGATGAGCCTGTTTCATCAGCCACATAACACACACACACACACACACACACACACACACACAGAAGTACCTAGCTTGAGATACTAAGTGATAGCAAGCAATTTTTCAACCAGTGTGCTCAAGAATGTTTACAACATACAGTATCTTACTATTTAGTAGGGGCACTGACCTCTTTTCCTATAGACCAGGGGTGTCAAACTCATTTTCACTGGGGGCCACATCAGCTTCATGGTTGCCTTCAAAGGGCTGAAAGTAATTTTAGGACTGTATAAATGTAACTACTCCTTAACAGTTAAATGAGAGCACTGCCACCAGGTAGAAACAAGGTGCTGGGCCGGATTCAGCCCGCGGGCCTTGTGTTTGTCACCTGTGCTTTAGACTGTCAAATAAAAAAAATGACAACAACCAACACAACAACAGCAATCCAGTGTGAATGCCCTGTCTTCAACCATAGATATATAGGTCATATAAAAGAGGTGCATCTTATCAGTCACACTGCATTATAAGGTTGCATCTGATTGGTTAATTCTTGGTACCAGAAATCCTTATATACAAGCATAGGCACCTGATTTTTTAAAAAGTCACTTTAGAGCAAAAGGGTAGATAATTACTATTATTATTGTTTTTGTAAATCAATCAAAATTATACCTATTTTTTGTTAGATTGGCAACAACGCTATATTTTTTGGTGTGTGGCAGAATTTTAATAATCAGTTTATGGGTGCCATGACACGTAGAAAATCCCATCCCAACCCACATCCTTTCTCTTTACCTTTCAATCTCTCTCCTTTAGACAGCATTTAAACATGTATCTTATATATTTAACAACAAAACATCTTAAGATTCCACCAAAAGCTCATTGGTATTTGCCCAAAGGAGTTGAAAATGTATATCCCCAACAAAACCCTGCAAACAATGTTCGGAGTAACTCTATTCCTAATTGCCAAAATAGGGAAGCAGCCAAGATGTCTTTCAGTAGAAGAATGGATAAATTGCGGTACATTCAAATAGAATATGATTCAGTGATAAAAAGAAATGAGCTTGCAAGCCATGAAACAACACGGAGGAAACTTAAATGCTTATTATTAAATAAAAGAAACCAAAGTGAAAAAGCTACAAACACTGGATGATTCCAACAATATGACATTCTAAAAAAGGCAAAATTTACAGACAGTAAAAGATCTGTGGTTATCATGGCATAGCAGGAGAGGGGAGAAGGGAGGGATAAATAAGTGGAACACAGAGGATTTTTAAGGCAGTGAAAATACTATGATGCCACAATGATGGATGCATGTTATTATACAATTGTCAAGACCTACAGCACGTACAACACCAAGAGTGAGCCCTAATGTAAAGTATGGGCTTTGGGTGATAATGATGTGTCGATACAGGTTCATTGATTATACCAAATGTACCTACCACTCTCTTGGAGGATATTCATACAGGGAAGGCTATGCATTCTATTGTGGGAGAAGGAGGCATATGGAAAATCCACATACCTCCCCCACAATTTTGCTGTGAACCTAAAACTACTTAAAAAAAGTAAAGTTTTAATTAGACAATCATTTGACCATAAAAAAAAACATTCCACCAAAAACTCTAACCACTCTTTCTCAAAGCCCACCTAGTTGTCTATACGCACTGTCTAAATTTCCTTACATCACGATTTACTTAACCCACAATAATCTGGCTTTCAACTTGTGGCTACATCAAACTCATTCTCACAAAATTCATCAGTGACCAATAAAAGCTATTTCTTCAAGTCTTTTCTTTTTTAATCTCCCAGAGAATCATCTGAAGTGCTCACCACTGACTTCTTAAAAACCTTTGTCCCTTGGGACACAGCCAAGGCAATCCTGAGAGGGAAGTTCACAGCGATACAGATCTACATAAAAAAGATAGAAACATTTCAAACAAACAACCTAACCCTATGCCTACAAGAACTCGAGGAACAACAAAGACAGCCCAGAACCAGTAGAAGGAAGCAAATAACCAGGATCAGAGCAGAATTAAATGACATAGAGACTAAAAGCACAATTCTAAGGATCAATGAATCCAGGAGCTGGTTCTTTGAAAAGATAAACAAAATCGACAAGCCTTTAAGCAGGCTCATCAAGAAAAAAAAAGAAAGGATCCAAACAAACACAATCAGAAATGAAAGAGGAAAGATTACAACTGACACCACAGAAATACAAAGGATTGTAAGAAATTACTAGGAAGAACTGTATGCCAAGAAATTTGAAAACCTAGGTGAAATGGACAAATTCCTAGAAAAACATAATCTTCCAAAACTCAATAAAGAAGAAGCAGAAAGCCTGAACAGACCAGTAACAGCAGATGAAATTGAAGCAGTAGTAAAAAAAACTCCCGACACACAAACGTCCAGATCCGGATGGTTTCATAGGAGAATTCTACAAAGCATTTAAGGAACAGCTAACCCCTATCCTTCACAGACTATTCCAAAAAATCCAGAATGACGGAAGCCTCCCAAACTCTTTTTATGAAGCCAGCATCATCCTAATCTCAAAACCACATAAAGACACAACAAAGAAAGAAAACTTCAGGCCAATATTGCTGATGAACATAGACGCTAAAATCCTCAATAAAATATTGGCAAACTGCATCCAACAATATATTAAAAAGATCATACACCATGACCAAGTGAGATTCATCCCAGGGATGCAAGAATGGTACAATATTCGCAAATCAGTAAATGTAATTCATCACATAAAAAAAAGGAAACACAAAAATCACATGATCATATCAATAGATGCGGAAAAGGCATTTGATAAGGTACAGCACCCGTTTATGATAAAAACACTTAGCAAAATGGGAATAAAGGGAGCATTCCTCAACATAATAAAGGCCATATATGACAGACCTACAGCCAACATCATACTCAATGGGCAAAAACTAAAATCTTTTCCACTAAGATCAGGAACAAGATAAGATTGTCCACTTTCACCACTTCTATTCAATATAGTACTGGAAGTTTTAGCCACAGAGATCAGACAAGAAAAGGAAATAAAAGGCATCCAAATCGGAAAGGAGGAAACAAAACTATTATGGTTTGCAAATGACATGATAGTGTACGTACAAAATCCTATAGACTCCACCAAAAAACTGTTCAACCTAATAAACAAATTTGGCAAAACAGCGGGATACAAAGTCAATATCCAGAAATCAAAGGCATTTTTGTATACCAACAATGAAACAGCAGAAGCAGAAATCAAGAAAAAAATCCCATTTGATATAGCAAAAAGAAAAATAAAATACCCAGGAATAAATCTAACCAAGGAGGTAAAAGATCTGTATGCAGAAAACTACACAACACTGAAGAAAGAAATCAAGGAAGACACAAACAAATGGAA